>OZ005658.1:79329438-79784438 GCA_963930645.1 Salticus scenicus
AGAAAAATACTGCATAAATATGCCTTGCATTTACATTTTCGAATTAATTTACTTCGGTTTATCGGAATTTGAAAATATTCACTAATCACATTTATATTGCTTTTTCTCAGATCTTTCCTTTTTTCCTTTTTTTTTTTTTTTTTTTTTTTGGATGCACTTACTTAGAAAATGCATCATTCACTTTGGTGTTAGCACAAAAACTGCGTTGTGTCCCCAATATATGTCTGATATTACAAAAAGCCACTATATTTGCTTTTTGTTAAAATATATGATGGGTTGCCCATAACAGGAGACATTAATCTGCGAAATAATTGAACAACCGTTACAGTTAAAAATTAGCAGCAGACATTGTATAAAAAGGTCCTAAATTTGTCAACACTGCCTGGTGCCTCGTTCCGTACTTTACTTTTATTATGTAGTATAACAAATAGAAAATACGTAAATTATTAAGAACTAGCAGGCTACGCCCGCTTCGCTGGTCACTATATTTAAATGAATTTTCGAAAGAATCGAATTAATATTTATTTTTTTACACCGCATTATAGACAAAAATTAAAAAATTAAAATTAAAATAAAATAAAATAAAGTAAACTGAAATTGCTCCAAACCTAGCTTTGGGTACCCGCTGTCTACGGCATCTCTTTTCCCGCCCGCATTGCATCAGGTCTAGGTTTCCCATGCCTGCAGGAAGATCTTTACCGGGCACTTCAATCTGGATATTTATCGACGACAGGTGGGATCTGCTATTATTTAAGAACTACGATTTTAAAGATGACTGTATCTTAGCATCTATTAAATATTTTAGTTTTGAACCATGTATTTTATAGCCCATGCTATTTACACGATATTAAGATTTGATTCCGACCAATGTAATAAAATAAAGTAAAATAAAAAGTAGATTAAATATATGTATAAACAAATAAATTTTAATAAATTTAATCCTGTTTACTATGTATATACTACCATTTTTCCCGATAAATACAGTAAATAAAAAAATGAATAAATAAAAGTTTTTTCTTTTAAAGGATTTTACTAAAAAATGAAAAATAATAAGTTGTTCTACTATAAAATATTAAACATAACTGTTATAAATACGTTTTTAAATTTAAAACTAATTATACTTAATTTTTCCTTCTGCATTACAGGGATGGAACACGGGCGCAGAATTCATACCGGAATCTGTTTAAGAAATTTTACTATGTATAATATCGTTGATTTAAGAAGTAGAAAATTTTCTTACATTGATAGTGGTATGAATACTGCGCCCGTGTTCCATCCCTGGCATTACGATTTTATTTTCAATAAATATAACAAAAAAAAAAAAAAAAATTGCCTTCAAATGAATGAATTAAATAAAAATAAGTTGCGTAATAGCCGTTGCTAAGATACGCAGACGATTGAAGCAAAATAATTAAATTTATGAAAAATGAAGCATTAAAGGCAATATTTAAAATCGAAAAAACATTATTTAAAAAAATTCAAATTCGAAAAAATCTCGATGAGGTGCACACATGCATGGTCCCAGGTACCTATATGCCAAATTTGGAAGCTCTGCGATCAATAGTGTGAGCACCAGAGCGCAGACACACACACAGACACACAGACACTTCTCTTTATTTATATAGATTAAATAACATATGATCCTTACTAGCAAAGTCACAATATGTCGGTAACTACTTTTCAGTTGTCGTTTAATTTTTTTAAGGGAAACGAAAGCGTTTTGGGTTAAAAAGACCCGATCGGGTAATTTTCATCGCACTTTAGAATGTAGAAAAGGTGAGAAAAAAGCTAAAAATCCATAGAAAAAGCATGGGATGAAAATGAAAAAAAAAAAAAAAAAACCTCACAGTGTCAAGTATGGGAAAAAAAAAAAAAGCGGCTAACACCGGAAGGAATGAGAGGACGAAATTCACTACAAAAATACACCGAAGTGTAAACAAGGGAACTTTTAAACTTTCCATAATCATCCGAACTATCAAGGATCACGTCCGTTCCGAATAAAATAAGCTGTTTTGTTTTGCTCAAATACGAATCTATCGTAAGCTATTTTCGTTTGTTAAAGGTTTTTTATTTTATTACTTATTTTTTAATACAGATAGGCTGATATTTAGTAGTTTATATGCATGATTGCCAACATACTGATTAATATTCCGTATTATTGGTTGCCCCGTATAATTTTTCACATCAGTATCTTTCTACAGTATTTTTCTTCTTATTTAATAGTAATTGCATTTCAAAAATATTACTCAAAAAATTTACACGCATGGAAAAAACGACGGGACAAACAACACTACGGAATATTAATTAGGATGTTGGCAAGTATGTAGTTGAAAACATTTCAATTTATTCCGAAGTATTTTTAGCTCCGCCATTATTGCGCACGATTTTTTTCACAGAAAAAAAAATCTCGAATACATAACTCCGATAAAATAAGAATAAACTACTCATAAAAAATTAGTGGTATAAAAATAAAGACTGGACTCAAAATACTTCGAAATAAATTAAAATGTTGGCGTCTATGCATGTCTGCCAATATTTTAATTTATTCGGGAGTACTTTTAGCCCCGCCTTGATTTCGCACCACTTTATTCATAGAAAATTTTTTTTCAGTATATAACTTCGATAAAATAAGAAAAAAATACTTTAAAAAAATAAGTGGTACGAAATAGAGGCTGGGCTAAAATTACTCCGGAATGAATTAAAATATTGACAGCTATGTCTATGTTATGCAGTGTATCTCCAATTCTGGGATCAGTTAAGAGATACACATTGATGTGGAGAGCGTAAAAATATGTTTATTACTCCTTTATGACAATTGCGAGGAGCCCGTCTTTGAGATTTTCATTTAAACAATATATTATTTTGAATAAAATTATTTGAGCATTCATATTTAGCGTACTCAGATGCTGTGGGGAAAAATGATTTTAACAGAATATCTAAAAATCTTATGTTATAAACTCTTATTATCTCCATAATCATCCAAAAAATCAAAGATCTAGTCCATTCTGAAAAAAAATATGCTACTTTATTTTGGTTAAATACCAATTCTGTTATTGCCTTAAAAAAATTGACGAAACTGGTGGCAATTAAATTCGTATGTCCACCACATGGAAAAAGAGGATATTAAAGGGGGATAAAAAAGGCCAGATTTGTATGATTTAAAAATTTTGTATGTGTGAAATAGTACAAAAATGGAACCTACCTTTTCCAAAAAACAAGCGCGTAATTCCTACATCCGTTTTGATTTAAAACATTGAGCTAACTCTATGTGAATATAGGTATAGGATAACTATATTTGAATAACTACACTTATAAGCGGGGTTTTTTTCTTGGCAAATTCATTACTTGTTTATAAATTAAAGCAGAAATTATTAACAAGATATTAATAAACAGGATGTTTCAAAAAATGAAAATGTTTTTCTCAATTGTTTTATTCAGCCTAAGAAACTCTATATATATTAGATTATGTCAACTCGTCCCTCCTGTATACATCGCCCTGCACCCGGAAGCGTATCTCCGAAATGTTGGCGCATACAGGTCAACCTGGCGAATTTTTGTAGCTCGCGCCAAAACCCTCTCTGTCGCAAAGCAACCCTTCTTTCCACTTCATTCATGATGCGTTAAGGATTCGAGCAATCTTTTTTTTTTTTTTCCCAAGAGAATAAACTATTAAAAATGTGTCAGTGGAGTTTTAGTATCGTAATTCTTAAATAATATATATTGAATGCAAAAATTTATTAGAAATCCTCCACCCTTTAAATTTAATTTAGCAAGATTAATGAAGAAATAAAATTGTAATATTCTAATTTTAAAGCCTTTAAAATTGTTCTTGAAATACATTTATTTATTTATTTATTTATTTTACTTTCTCTTACCAACATATATGGTAGAGAAAGTATTGTTTTGGGGTCAAATTTTCGAAATTGAATTTTTGTTATATATACACGTTTTGAGGCTCCCTGAATCATAATTGTTAAAAATGTGTCAATGGAGTCTTTGTATCGTTATTTTTAGATAATATAATTTAATGCCAAAATTTATTAGAAAACCCTTTAAATTTATTTTATCAAGATTAAGGAAGATGTATATTTGTACTATTATGATTTTAAAGCTTTTAAAATTATCATTGAAATACATTTATTTTATTTTATTTTATTCTGTTTTATTATTATTTTTATTATTATTATTATTTACTTTCTCTTCGTCAAATAAAATTGTTTCTAAACCTATTTTAGATTATTTGAAAAGTACATTAAACTTTACATTCTTACGCTATTGATCTTAAGCTTTAATGTGCAATCTGTCATTATAATATTGAAATGCAGGGTGAAAAAGAAAGTCGTGTGACTGACACACCAGATTATCATTATTACGCATCATTATTTAGTTTATTTTACCCATATATTGTAAGAAAAGTTTTATTTTTGATTCAGATTTTCGAAATTGAGTTTTTGCTACATTTGCTTAAATATCATGAAACAAAAAATTAGGTTTTTAGCGGTTGCCTGAATGTGTCTGTGTGTTTGTTATCACCATACCTCAAGAATAGATATTGGGACTCGGATGAAATATTAAGTAATTCTTGTACAGTGACTAAGAAAAGAATTCAAATTCATTAAGTCTATGTGTGAATTTTCTGGTAAATACAATTTAATGTTTTTGGATGAAACAAAATAAAATAAATTGAACTTATATTTTATGTGCATGAAAGAATGTTTCGTATACAATGTAGAATGTATATCCTTTATTAGAAGTTTACACAGAACCCCACAAAAGAATTCAGATATATTCATACAATGGAATTGCTGAAAGGTCATTTCATGTCGTGCTATGTGTTTTAAATTCTGTGCTAAATTAGTACACTATATTGTTTTTGTAAAATATATAGTAAATATACAGGGCTACCCCAAATTAAATGAAAGCATTTCTTTTTATAAATAAAAATCAATGTAATAAATGCAATTAAAGTTTAATTAATTTAAAATTATTCTCTTATTCTAATTTACTTTATCTTATCCGTAAAAAGTCGCGAAAGTATTGTTTTCGGATCACGTTTTCGAAATTGAATTTTTGTTACATTTGTATGTTTTGAGGTTTCCTGAATCCAAAAATTATGTTTTTAGTGGTTGGTTTATGTGACTTGTCTGTGTGTATTACAGATATTGAGTTTGTAAAATGGATGCATCAGTTTTTAAATACCACTTATGTCATTGATAAGGACAATATTGCTTTGGAACAATGTAAGTTGTAAACTTCACATGTTATTCAAAATTTACGTTTTCTTTTTAACATGGCAAAATAGAGCAAAATTTCGTTTAAACGTCCATTATGCCAATATTTTGTCGTAAACATGTCAGACTAATATTTTAAAATATATTTTTTAATACACTTCATTAAATATGAACATTTTAATTTGAAACTTTAGTAATTAAATATTGTGTTTCCTTCTTTTGGCAAATTAGGCCAATACTTCCCACGAACTTGCAATATGGGGATCAGTTGTGTTGGAAATTAATGTACGAAAACAATCCTAATAAAATTAATCATTTAATTACGATAAATCAAATTTATCGAATCGGATAGAGGGTAGCCTATGAGGTGCGGCATTTCAGTCTGCGACTGTGTTGAGTGTTCTATCATACTCATTCCTTTTAATATGAATACATTTCGCTCTCAATAGAAATTAGTAACAATAAATATAGGATGAAAATGCTTATGCGCATCATTATTACTTTGATTTGTATAACATATTAAGTTAGATTGTTTATGATTACTGAAAAACAAATAGAATAGCATTAATAAAATGTTTAACGTTTTATTTTATAACTTTGTATGTTGGGGTTGGGGGGGTGGGTAAAGAATGAGAAATGGACATGTCCGAGGAGGAAATTATACTCAGAAAATTTTATGAATTTCAACCATAAAATTTAACACGAAATATCTATTTTATTATGATTAAGATGCTCTTTAAAAATACATAATAGATGAATATAAGGTGATAATTTATGAAAATTCAAGCACTGCATCGTAAAAGAGATATTTTATAAAGTCATACATTTTAAAAATTTAAATACAAAATGACAATAAAAATAGTTGAAATGTAAAATGGCGTACTACTGATTTGGACTTATGAACATTTTTCATGCATTTTACTAAGAATTTGTAATTTGTTTGAACAATTTTTACAAACTTTTTGGCCTTATACATGAAATCGGATCTCAATGCTAATATATTACCATTATTATTATCTACTTCTCTATTCGGATAACTATTTCTTAATTTCAAGATATGTTTCGTTTTGCGATTTAAATCCTATATTAATAATCGGAAGAAAAAAAATTAATAACAAAAAAAGAAAGAAAGAAAAACGCCGGATGTTTATTTATACAGGTTAAGCGGCGTGAAGTTTCTCTTTGCACTTCCAGATTTGGCGAAAATCGCATTCTCTGGCGAAAAATTGTGAATTTGTTCTGCGTGCGCCAACAGTTCGGAGATACGCCACCCGGAATTAGTTGGGACAGTTTCAAGCTCTAAGAAAACTTTTTTGTTTGCTACATGTATATAATTGATGGGTTCTACATGATTTTCTTAAAGCGTTAACCCTTTGTGGGGCAAGCAAATTTTCCTTATTTAAAATCACCAGCCACTAAAAATCCTCAACAGTAATAATAGGTAAGAAATAGAAGTTAAATCCTCTAATTTATAAAAGAAAATTTGAAAAGTATTTCCGTTGAGAGTTTTGCAATTTTGAATTAAAATTTGTGGTTGCACTATGCAACCACCGCTTATGAACGTGCTAAGCTTTCTGATGCATTCATCAGAATTTCTCGAAGTATTGGGCGGAAAAAATAAAAATAAAAAAATCGAAAACCAAAATAAATCGCATCACTCGACGTAACATCGTTGCTAATCAATGCACAAAAATGTAATAGGTATCATTCGACGGTAAATGGAGAGTAGTTTCAGGAAATGAACTGAAATTTTGAATTGGGGGCCGTCTACATATTAAAACGCGCACCAATTTCGATTTTTTGAATAGTAATACCCTATTTTTATTTTATAATTGAAGTTTGTATCGCGACGATGGAAAAAAAGATATCGGTTGTATATTTAACTTTTTTTTTTATTATTATTTTAATGGAGATATAAGCACTCCAAGTTTGAAGGTGCTAATGTTAAATTCATATTTCAAACTTTTATTAATATCTTCATAAAAAATAATTTGATCGATATAACTCTTTTTTTTTTTTTTTTACGAGATACAATGAAGTAACCCAAACATAATTCATTATCACTTTTGATTCTGATGAATATTTTTAAATATGAAAAATATTAATAAATTCATCTTCAAAAAAATTGTGAATTATAACCTATATTAACTTTTACGTAAAATGAATTCTAATGGTGAAAAATGCGGGCGTGCATATTTGCTGCTGATGGCAGTTATTAGTTTTCGAGATATAAATAAATAATTCTTTTGGAGTGTCTTAGGGGGCCGTCTCTTATGAAACTGTGTATGATATAACAAAGAAAAACTTAAAAAATAACGCAGATAATTAAACAAATTATTTTTAATTTTTATTTGCGGTAAAAATAAAGGGGAAAGTGATTATGCGTATTCGTATTAAACCCCCTATTTTACTTTGGCAAAAATATACACAAGTGGGGGCATTTGCCTCATCGATTACTGATACATTTTGAATCATTTAAACGAACACTAGTAGGAAAAAATCAATTGAAAAGGCGGGGTTTACTGTTTCAAATAGAGAAATAGGTGGAACGTAAAAATTTTCAAAAAAAAAAAAAAAAAAAAGTTGTTGTTTATTTATTTTGGTGTGTGTGTAGGGTTACTATTTTAAGGAAACTTCAGTTTTTAAAAATTACTTTTACGAAAATATTTTAATTAAGAAACTATATTTTCATATAAACAGGGCCTGATTAAGGGGGAAGCTCGCTCATACCGGAATATTTTTACAATTACCTTTTACTTCATGTTATAGAAATTCCACGCTTTGACGAGGAAATATTTTTTATAAAAAATGAACGGTGTAAAACAATCCAATTTACTCACCGTTATTAGACACCAGAATTCTTTTAAAATAATATTTAATGAAAATTTTCTGTTTATTCTAGGAGGAAAGTATTTGTTAAAAAATAACGGTGTAAGTATAAATAATGTGTGAAGAGCGAGCTTCCCCCTTAATCAGGCCCTGCATATAAATTACAAAACAAATCCAGAGCTGCCAACCTAATCCGGCAAATTGTTACTACCACCCCTTTCTCCCCTCCCCCACTCCAGTCATTTTCTTCTTAATTCATCGTAAATATATTTGAAGAAAATTGCTTTAAAAATTAAGTGGTGCAGAAAAAGGGCGGTACTAACAATTTGCCGGATTTGGTTGGCAGCTCTGCAAATCGTACAGTTTCAAAGAGTTAAACTGGCCCAAACTGGTAAATAGGATTAAAATTGTTCAATGTTTACTTCATGATACCTTACCATCGCTACCAAGTTTTTAAATTTATTCCGGAATGTTGTTAGCCCCGCCATTTTTTCACACCATAATATTTGTAGAAAATTTTTCTTCACTATATAAGGAGAATTAAATATGAAGAAAATTACTCTAAAAAGATTACGGTGTGAAAAATAGGGCGGGCCAAACAACATTCCGGAATAAATTAAAAAACTTGGCAGCTATGCCTTGCAATAATTGATCGGATAAGATTTAGTTGATGCATCGTTATGTGTATGTCATACTTGCCAACATCCTTATTAATATTCCGTAGTGTTGTTAGTCCCGCCCTTTTTTTCACACAAGTAAATTTTTAGAATAATATTCTACAAATGGTAATTTTTAAAGTAACAATTAAGTAAGAATAAAAATATTCTAAAAAGATATTGCTGTGAAAAAAAGAAGGCGGAGCTAACAATACTACTGAATATTAGTTAGTATGCTGGCAAGTATGTATGTATCCAGGGCCTGATTAAGGGGGAAGCTCGCTCTTCACACATTATTTATACTTACACCGTTATTTTTTAACAAATACTTTCCTCCTAGAATAAACAGAAAATTTTCATTAAATATTATTTTAAAAGAATTCTGGTGTCTAATAACGGTGAGTAAATTGGATTGTTTTACACCGTTCATTTTTTATAAAAAATATTTCCTCGTCAAAGCGTGGAATTTCTATAACATGAAGTAAAAGGTAATTGTAAAAATATTCCGGTATGAGCGAGCTTCCCCCTTAATCAGGCCCTGTATGTATCAGGGTTGCCAAATTTGGCGTCTTTTTTATTCAATAGACACCAATAATTTTTATTTATAACGTTTGACTAATTACTTCGAAGATTGATAGTGTATTATGTATATCAAAAGTCACTTCTCAAAATTATTTGTGACTATTGAATAAAAAAAAAGGTTGAATTTGGCAACCCTGGTATGTATATAAAGTATTTAAGTTCATATATTATATCACCACTGCAATACAATGTGAAGGAAAATTTTGTGAAGGAAAATTTACAATTAAGCTGCCAACCTAATCCGGCAAATTGTTAGTACCGCCCCTTTTGCTGCACCACTTAATTTTTAAAGTAATTTTCTTCAAATATATTTACGATGAATTAAAAAGAAAAAAAACTCTAAAAAATGACTGGTGTAGAAAAAAGGGCGGTACTAACAATTTGCCGGATTAGGTTGGCAGCTCTGATAGTGTAACATAGTTTTCTTCTGACACAAACTTTCATTTGTGAATGACCACTTATCGTAAAGACTTTTTTTAGAAATCAGCTGTAAATCAGCTTATTTAATCACCGATATCTCTATGAATTTTTGTGATATTCAACTGGATGTTTTTAATAAGATGCTCTATACAGTTGGATATCAAACTATGTCAAAGTTTTTCAACATTTTAATTTAAACCCATCTTTTTTCCATACCACCTTTTTTTAGAAAAATGTTCTAAAATTAAAGTTGCACGAATTAAACTCGGAACTTAAAATGTTCCGGAATAAACTAAAATAGTGACAACTAAGAACATAAAATATTTAGAATCAAAAGCCGTTATTATTAATTTGTTACTACCACAGTTTTCATGTAAATATATAGTTTTGTTTATTTCAGATTTCCCAACGTATGTGGTAAATCCCACACATAAATTTTTCATGAAATATTTTATTCAGTAATTTAAAGCGGATTTTTTTGTTGTTGTTTGTTTGTTTGTTTTTTCTTCTTAAATATTATCTTTAGACGAATGTTTTTATAATTTTCGGAATGCATTCAAAAATATCTTTTATTAAACTCTTATAAATAGTAAATTCATAAATAATATTGCCATGCTGAATTTTTCATACAGATTGTAATTTTCTATCTCTATTTTTAGAATCTTACAAATGTATTTTACACCAGTAATTATGAAGAGATATTTTTTTAAAAGCTATTTGAAATTGGCTTGCTTGTTGTGTGTGCGATGCACTAAGATTAACCACAAGATGTATCTTGGAACTGCTGTGATTTTCTGGCAGGTTAAGAATAAAGAGATGAGCTTTCCTGTTAAAATAATCTGTGGTATTTCTTAATGTATTGGATGTTATTTATGGACAAAACGTGTAATCCAAAAAACTTCTGATAGATAGGAAGGGAAGTCTACGGTAAAATTAACTAACGAAAGAGTAATTATAGCTTTGCTAACATGCCATGTCAGCCATCGGTGGCTGACACTGAACTTTCCGTTTAGGAAGCGTTCAGGCTGATAGTCAGTGCTGCCAGATTTGAGGGAAATTTTTATTCAACAGCCACCGCTAAATTTTACTTGTAACGGTTATCTAATTACACAGACAATTTCTGTGAAAGATGCTTCGAAATAATTTCAAAACCGTTTCAATTAAAATTTAGTGGTAGCATTTAAATAAAACATTCCCTCAATCTGGCAGCACTGCTGATAGTGTCAAATATGATATAATGCCGCGACAACCTTCGGTGGTTGATAGTGTAAAATATTGTATAAAACTAAAACAAATTACGTTGTTTTAAGTAATTACTGAAAATGCATTTAAAATTAATTTTATTTATTACAGGATTATATCATTAAGGACTTTTTATGGATTTTATTGAAGCACGTTAAGCATAACGCGCTTCTAAGCAGCGTGCATGGCCTAATGGTGATTTCATTAAGAATTCGCTTTGCGCTCAACGAGTAAAAGGATACGATTGCAAGATTTCTCCCGTTTTGACTGCGAAATCGTCAAGTATATTGTGCAAACCATAAAAAAGTAGCGGCGTGCGTCATTTTGACACTGAATAAAGTTGCCGTTATCTTCTATCTTGTTAAAATGATATGTCAGTTTTCTGGGAAACCATAAAGGATTAAACACACAAACTGAATCTATTTTTATAGTTTCATTGAAATAGTAGTGGAAAGTGAATGATATATTATTTTCTGCCAAAACGCTTGCAAGTTGGCACACCGCTTAAAATCTCAAAGTTTTAATATTCTTTGGCTTTGGAATTGTGTACCTGCTATTACTTCCGAGTTCTTTGCTGGAACTGTATATTTACTTAACAGACGGGCCACGTAAATCTATGTCTTCACGTTATGACTGCCTAAGACGGACAACGTAGATTTATGTTTGCTGTTTTAAAGGGCGGGGTTACGAGGAAAACTTATTGACTAAGATTTGTCAATTATGCAAGTTCCACTTCGTAAGAGTGGATGCTTTATACAGTATCACATTCATAAGGAATACTAGAGAAGCAAATAAAAATATCATACAATTTTATTAAAAAGAGTACTTATTCAATAAAACTACAACGCCCATATTTACATGTTTATTTAATTATTTTAAAAAATTTCTGACAGAGAAAATACAACCCGTCTGTTAAGTGTTAAGCAAAATTTAGTAATGAAGTGAGTGCTTAATTTTATTTTTACTTCTTCATCTTTTAATCTTATATTTTTAGGGGTTGATCTAGGTTTAAAATTTTTGTATGCTTTTGTTAAAACTATAAATACTTTTACGAAATTTTTATTGGTTTTGAAGAAAGAAAAGAAAAAAAGATATCCAGAAAAGTTTTAAACTTTAGCATTAACAGTTATTCCATTTCATGTTTAATAGAAAATAAATATATGTATAACATAAAGCAACTAATGTTTTATCGAACAAAGTAAGTATATGCATATGCAGTAATTTTATATAATATTGAAAACAGGTTTTAGGCATAGAAAATTTTGAATTAATCATTTACTGAAACCAAAATATTTTTGAATTTAAATTTTGTGAAGAAAATAACCTAACATTCCCAATTTCAGCTTAGATTTTATTTACTGCTAAAATTACAGCCTCTTGATTTTCTTTTAATTGCAAATTTGAATTTTTTGTTCACATTGATTAAATTTTCTATCAGTAATTCCATTGAAAATTTTATGTGAAATTATAATAATAATCAAGCATATTGAAGAGATGAAGCAAAATGTTTGGAAAAAAAAAAAAAAAAGGATTAGTCTATGTACAGTCACCCCCCCCCAAAAAACGCCACCCCCCACACGCACACCTAATTTCGCCGTAAATTATCGTAGACCATGCGGCTGGTACCTATCGATCTGTAATAACGTCTAGTTTTTAATGGTGTAGTTAGATTTTGCTTAAGGGTTTATCTACATATTAAAACATGCATAAACTTCATTTTTTTAACCCTATTTTTGACCTCATATTCAAATTTCTGAGATCAAGGCAGTTCGAAAATCTTACCTATTTATATACATTAAATCAATTCTAAACAGAGTTCCACGTGAAAATGTGTTAGGGGCCCGTCTATACATTTAGAAAAAATAAATCGTGATCTACCACCTAATATATATTATTTATTAAATTTCACACCGGAAAAAATGTTCAGAAATGTTAATTATAAAATAAAAAAACGATTCTAATTCGCCGATCTTTCTGTGTTAGTTTATAAATTAAAAGATTTTTATTGGTTTCTAATTATTAAACATTGAATAGTTAAATATATCACTTCACACGAAGAAAATTAAATAGCTTGAATCATATGAACCCTACAATGTTGAATTACAAAAATCTAGATACCAAGCTAAAAGAATAATAGTAATAATGATAATAATATCAATAGCGGTTAAAACAGAAAAGTAAAAGTATTTGATATTTAAAAAAAAAAAAAAAAAAAAAAATCTACTTCTTGTTGGGTATATTTTTATTTTATACAGTAAGCCCCACATGAAAGTGTTACTATAAAGTTTTACATTTAATTTTAGGCGTACAAACCAAGAACAGATAATATACAAAAATATAAATAACAAGATTTAAACTAAAATCTGAGAAAGAATATTTAACAATTTCGCGACTGGTGACGTAGTTTCACGCATTTGGAAATCTGTAACTCCTCCAGTGGGCGTTTCTTTAACAGTTCGTGTTTTACGATATTTCTTAAGAATATTCCTTTTATTCATATTTCTATACACAAAATAATATGAATATAAATACTTTCACTAAAAAGAGTATAATTATCATGTATATTCATATGAAAATAAATATCGATGTAGAAAAAACAGTTTCCTATTGCCTAGAACGAATATTCCCCGTTCTGCAGTCGTCTACTGTACTTGAATTCTTAATTTTAAATGTGTAAAATCTATATCTTTAAAAGTAATAAGACATATTACATTGTTTTAAATTGTTTTCCCATAATAAATGTGAATTTTACGCCGTGATTAGAATAATCGAAAATAAAAAATATTGCGCTTTCTTTCAATAATATATTTAATGAAAAAAAAAAATAATAGTAAATAAATAAAAATCTTCCACTGTTTGATTTTGTATTTAAAAAACATTAAAGAAAATTTAATATTATGTTACGTCATGTGATGAAATTTAAATAACACAAAGCTTGCAAACGTACAGTAGACAAATGTGAAAATGTCATAACAAAATTAAAACAGAAAATTCCTTTGAAAAAATCTTATAAAAATTATTAATGTTAATTATAATAATAATAATAATAATAATAATAATAAAAGGGAAAGAAAAAATTGCGTATCCCTCTTTCAAACGATAATCCTCGCCTTACCGCGTTTCTTAAATTCTGATATTTAACTTGAGGTGTACGAACCCTACAATATTCAAGTAAAAATCAGAGGGACAACTGAGTTAAAATAGAATTTTAGCAGTGAGAAACTAGGCAAAGTTATGTAACATTTAAGAAGAAAGACTTGACATTTCAGGATCGGGTATATTCATAGCTGCCAATATTTTAATTTATTCCGGAGTATTTTAGCCTCGCCTTTATTCCGCACTACTTTCTTTACATAAAAAAGATTCTTCAATGCATAATTTCGATAAAATAAGACAAAATACTTTTAAAAAATAAGTGGCACGAATTAGAGTTGGGGCTAAAATTACTCCGGAATAAATTAAAATATTGGCGGCTGTGTATATTCCTTTTTGCAACGGAAGCCACGCCTTTACATAATTTTCTAAAACTTTACATTATGAAACAATTTTTTTTTTACATATTTGCAATTAAATCATTTAAATTTTGTCTTCAGCATTCGATGTATTACATGCCATTGGCGTTTATGCGTACCAGTGTTATACATAGAGTCAAATACGAATATGCGAACTAGTTTTTTAATATTGTTTCTGCAATATGGAGGCGGGGCTTCATTTTTTTAATGAATTGTTTCACAATTTCTCATCTGCATTGCGATAATTTTATAAAAATTATCCAATTTGTATGATAAACGTCGAAATGTTGCTTAGAAAGCAATCAGAATAACAAAAATATAAATTAAAATTGTTTTTCGTCAAATTATATACAGATATTTACTCACAGAGGAAACAAATTATATCAGGTGACGGCCCCCTAACAGCAGTAAAAAATGAAATATCACTGTAACTCATAAAATTAAGTTAGGAACGAGCTGTAAATTTGGAAACCCATGTTTTTGATGATGCCCGTTCTCTTCATGCAAAAATTAACTTAGGTCATAATTCATAATTTTTTCAAATATTAAATTATTAATAATTTTCATAATTCAAAAAATGTATTTTTATCAAAAATATGCATGTAATATGTTTGGGTCACTTCATTTTATCGTATAAAAAAAAACAGAATTTGAATATCATAATTATTTTGGAAGATATAAATTAATATTTGTCACATTCATTTAACATTATCATCCTCATATTTTGACAGCTTATAACTCTATGAAAAATTGAGCAAAATATATAAATTATACCATTTTCCGTGATGATTTGATCCAAAGAATTCAAATAATTTATAAAAAATGGAGGTTACTATTGAAAAAAAATGAAGTTGATGCCAGTTTTAATATGTAGACGACCCCTTAAGCAAAATCTAACTATACCTTTATAAACTAGACGTTATTACAAATCGATTGGTACCAATCACATGTTTCTACGACAACATATGGTGAAATTAGGGGGGGGGGTGATTGTACAGTCGGGGGAAAAAAACGCAAAACTTGACATAACTTCGTTGCTAATCGATGTAGAAAAATGTAATAGGTATCATTCGACGAGGAATTGCGAGTAGTTTCAGAAAATGAACTGAAATTTTGAATTGGGCGTCGTCTACATATTAAAACGCACACCAAATTTGATTTTTTCAGTGGTAATGACCCATTTTTATTTTAAATTTGAATACCTGAGATCGCGACAACGTGAAAAAGCATGTTGGTTGTATATTTTACTTTTTTTTTCACAGAGTTATAAGCGTTCAAAGATTGAAGCTGCTAATGTTAAATTCATGTTTCAACCTTTTATGAATATCTTCACAAAAAATAACTTGATTGATTTTTTTTTTTTTTTTTTTTTTTTTTTTTTTTTTTTTTTTAACGAGATATAGTGAAGAAACCCAAACATAATCCCTCATTACTTTTGATTGTAAATTTTTTTTTTAAATTCTGAAAAATATTAATAAATTCATATTCATAAAAATTATGAATTATGACATATATTAATTTTTACATAAAATGTATCCTAATGCTGTAAAATATGTGTGTGCAAATTTGCAGCTCATTCCAGTTATTAGTTTTCGAGATATAAATAATTCTTTCTTTTTAGTGGTTTAGGAGACCGTCTCTTATAAAGTTTTGTATGAGACAGCGAATCAAATCTAAAAAAATAACCAAGAAAATTAAACAAAATATTTTTATTTACAGGTCAAATTATATAACAACAACGTCAAACGCAAAGATATGAAACAAAAATGATGATTTTTAGACATTAGTGTTAGCATCAAGAATTCCTGTTTTCTAAAGAAGACAAGCCCCGCTTTCATTGTTCTTCAAAACAAAACAATACAGAAAAGTAAAGTAAATGTGACATTGAGTGATGAATTCGTGTTAAACCCCTTATTTTATGTTGACAAGAATATGCACAAGTGGTATTTACTTCATCGATTACTGGTGATAAATTTTGAATCATTTAAACGCACACTAGAATAAAAAATTTACAAAATAGGCGGTGTTTACTGTTTTAAATAGAAAAATAGGTTTAATGTAAAAATTGTAAATTAAAATAATAATAATAATAATAATAATAAAATAAAACGAGTGGAATTGGAATGCAAGACAGAGTTGTGAAATCGTTTCTTAACTACCGTCATGGATAAACAGGGCCTGATTAAGGGGGAAGCTCGCTCTTCACACATTATTTATACTTACACCGTTATTTTTTAACAAATACTTTCCTCCTAGAATAAACAGAAAATTTTCATTAAATATTATTTTAAAAGAATTCTGGTGTCTAATAACGGTGAGTAAATTGGATTGTTTTACACCGTTCATTTTTTATAAAAAATATTTCCTCGTCAAAGCGTGGAATTTCTATAACATGAAGTAAAAGGTAATTGTAAAAATATTCCGGTATGAGCGAGCTTCCCCCTTAATCAGGCCCTGTGGATAAAGTCATTTGCTTACATATATTGCTTTATTTTTATTTATTTATTTATTTACTTTGCAGGTGGGAGGATTATTATTTTAAAGATACTTTAGTTTTTAAAATTTTGTTAATATATTTTAACTTTATATATTTTTATAATATACTTTAACTTCTATAAATATCTTTTAACACTTTTTGCGATGGCAGGATTTTGTCTTTTTGACAGTAAGGCGGGCATTATTCTCTCAAAATAAAATATTTTAGAACAACTTTTCTGTATTCACAATTATATTACAAGGGGATATAAATTATAATTATATTCTTTCTAATCAATATATTTCTATCCATAGTATATTTTATTGCAAAAATATGAACACTGGGTACACATCTAAGAAATCCGTAACACACAAATTACGAAAGAAACGCCCACTGGCAGAGTTACAGATTTTAAATTGACGTGAATCTACGTAAGCAGTCGCGCAAAAGGGTTAATTAAGAAATTATATTTTCATAGAAATTATGAAACGAATAGTACAGTTCCAAAGAGTCCAACTGACCCAAAACTGGTAAGTGCTATTAAAATTTTTAGTATTTACTTCATGAACCCTCAGGGCCTGATTAAGGGGGAAGCTCGCTCTTCACACATTATTTATACTTACACCGTTATTTTTTAACAAATACTTTCCTCCTAGAATAAACAGAAAATTTTCATTAAATATTATTTTAAAAGAATTCTGGTGTCTAATAACGGTGAGTAAATTGGATTGTTTTACACCGTTCATTTTTTATAAAAAATATTTCCTCGTCAAAGCGTGGAATTTCTATAACATGAAGTAAAAGGTAATTGTAAAAATATTCCGGTATGAGCGAGCTTCCCCCTTAATCAGGCCCTGTGAACCCTTACAATAATTTATCCGAAAGGATTTAGTTTGTGCTTTGTACCTATATTATTTCATTTCGTATATTATGTTACACCTACGAAAGAAAATTTAAACTTTATTCGTGATCAGTACGGCCATAATAGACACTTTTACTTTAAAAATTTTGCACCTTTTTCAAAGAGTACTGTCTAGACCAATCGCAAGTGTAATGTAATTAAATAGATATTAAAATACAATTAATTTCACATAGTAAGCCGGCCACCAGTTAACTTGTTTCGTTACGAGTATACGAAAATCAGTATAGTGCAAAAATAAGAAAAGTATGAAAATCAGGAAGGAACGAAAACAATTTTTTTTAATAATTAAAAACAGTAAAATCACAGTCTCGAAAAATTATGATGTGAATCCATAACTAATATAAATTAGACTATGAAATTATTAAAATTTGTTCAGCTTACACATGCTAAATATAATAGCAGACATGCCAGCTTTTAACAGGGACATATTTTAAAATCATTACATTCATCTGCAAGGCTTTTATTTTATTTTAGTTCAGAGCACTTTTAGGCCTGCCTTTATTTCATATCACTTATTTTTTTTTAACTTAACAGACTAGTCGTATTTTCTCTCACTGTCCCAGATTCCAAAATTTTTTTACAAGAATTAAGCGAACATGTATATATGGGCGTTGTAATGTTATTGAATAAGTACAATTTTTGAATAAAAATGTATAATGTTTTTATTTACGTGTCTAGTAGTCCTTATCAATGTGTTGTTTTATAAAACATCCACTCTTACGAAGTGGAATTTGCATAATTGACATATCATAGTCAATAACTTTTCCATGTAAACCCGCCTTTTACAACAGCAAACGTGAATCTACGTTGCCCGTCTTAGGCAGACATAACGTAAAGACGATTTACGTCGTCCGTCAGTTAAGTGTTACGAGCTATTGTTTTTAAAGTTATATATTGGAGAAAAATATTCAATATATATAACCATCCATTCGTGCAAAATAAAGGCTGGCCTAAAAGTAGTCCGGAATAAATTAAAATTTTGCAGTGTAGAAGTATGTTTAACTTGTTTAATCCATTAAAAATCCTTAATGATATAATCCTGTAATAAATAAAAATTATTTTTAAATAATTTTTGCGTAATTACTTAAAACAGCGTAATTTGTTTTAGTTTTATACCATATTATACACTATCAGCCACTTGTGGTTGACGCGGCTTTATATCATATTTGACACTATCAACCTAAACGCTTTCTAAACGGAAGGTTCAGAGTCAGCCACCGATGGCAGACATTGCACGTTAACAAAGCTATGTGCACTCTTTCGCCAATTACTGTTTACATAGCCTTCCCTTCTTATCTATTAGAAATTCTTTGGATTAAACGTTTTGTCCATAAATAACATTCAGTACGTTCAGAAACACCACAGTTTATTTTATTGGAATACTTAACTGTTTTTAACACACTTTTATTAGCTTCACCTGTATGTATGTATGTGTGTATGTTTGTATGTATGTTTTTAACTTCTCTGAGAGCAAACAAAAAAATTATATTGTAAAAAAAAATACTTTCCCTACGTGAACGATGTGGCGTTGAGGTAAGGCGCCGCGCTACGAACTAAAGGTCCAGCGTTCGATACCCGTCAGGGGAGATATTTTAAAAATGGTTTTTGTTTAATTCTAAGTTATTTTAATTAAAGATTTAAATGTATGTAAATATTACGGTGTGTCACTCACACGATTTTCTCTTTCACTGAATTTTAATACTAAGATAGATATTTTGTGCTGTTTAGTTCACATTTGAAAAAAAAAGCGTGTTCCTTATTTTTTTTAAACTATAATATAATTTATTATCTGCTACAAAATCGCAGCAGTTGCTAGATATATATATCGATGCCACTACATCGTTCACACATCAAACAAACCAATTTGAAATAGTTTGAAAAAACATCTCCTCCTAATTACTGGTGTAAAATACATTTGTAAGATTCTGAATATACTGATAGAAAATTATAATGTGTATCAAAAGTTTTCAGCATGACAATATTATTTATGAGTTTATTATTCATTATTGTTTACTAAAAATATTTTTGAATGCATTTCGAAAATTACAAAAGTTTTTGCCTAAGGATAACTATTTAAGAATATATATATATATATATATATATATATATATATCCGCTTTTAATTACTGAATAAAATATTTCGTGAAAAATATATCTGTGGGATTTACCACATACGTTGGGAAGTCTGAAATAAACTAAACTATATATTTATGTGAAAGCTGTAATAGTATCAAAGTAATAAGAACGACTATTTGTTTGTAAATATTTTATGTTCTTAGTTGCCAATAGTTTAATTTATTTCCCCTCTAAATCGTGACACTTCATTTTTAGAAAGATTTTCTGCAATATATAATTATGATACTACAAGAAAAATGTACTCTTTAAAAAAAGGTAGTATGGAATAAAGGCGGGATTAAATTAAAATGTTGAACAACTTTGACGTAGTTTGATATCTATCTGTATAGAGCATCTTATAAAAAACATCCATTTGAATATCACAAAAATTCATAGAGATATCGGTGACTAAATAATTTGTTTTACAGCTGATTTCTAAAAAAGTCTTTACGATAAGTGGTCATTCACAAATGAAAGTTTGTACCATAAGAAAACTATGTAATGAAACTTAATACAATATTTACGTTTAATTTTTCTTTCTTTTTTCTTTCTTTTTCTTTCTTTTTTCTTTTATATATATATTAAAATAATAATAATAATAATTGTTTGAAAAGAAAAATTATTTTTTTTATCTCCATGAATTTTTACAATATTGAACTGGATTTTTTTTTTTTTTTTTTTTAACGTATGTTGCTCTACAAAGAAACTTCTTTGGTTGCTCTATACAGTTGAGTATTACACTGTAGCAAAGTTTATTTGCTACAGTCCGCGCATGCGCGGCTATAAATGATTCACTACAACTGTCCATATCTCTTTGAATAGTAAATAGATTTGTTTTAAACTATTGTATAATTATTTAGGCATATGTTGTCATGTTTTCCAAAAGTTTGACGAAATTTGAAGAATAACTTTTGGAGTTATAATGTAAAAACATGTGAAACATTTTTAAATTTTTTAATAAAAAATTATAATTTCTTAAATATTCAAGATATCCTCACAAAACTCGACACACGTGGAAAATATAACATTTATAACCATATCTAACATTTGCAGATCAATAGAAGCTTTTCCATATTTGTTGTTCGTCCCCTAAGGCCAGGGCCTGATTAAGGGGGGAAGCTCGCTCTTCACACATTATTTATACTTACACCGTTATTTTTTAACAAATACTTTCCTCCTAGAATAAACAGAAAATTTTCATTAAATATTATTTTAAAAGAATTCTGGTGTCTAATAACGGTGAGTAAATTGGATTGTTTTACACCGTTCATTTTTTATAAAAAATATTTCCTCGTCAAAGCGTGGAATTTCTATAACATGAAGTAAAAGGTAATTGTAAAAATATTCCGGTATGAGCGAGCTTCCCCCTTAATCAGGCCCTGCCTAAGGCCTTCGTAACAAAATCTTTAATGGAAAATATGAGATAAATCATGTTTTCCTTATCCTCAAAATTGAAGAACAGCGCGGTAAGTACTTTTCAATATATTCGACAAAACGCAAAAATGCGAAAGTGTACACATTATTTTGTCCAACACTTGTATAAATAGACTTAATCGAAATGTAAAATATGATGCAAATAGAAAAGTACGCAAAAAAAAAAAAAAAAAAAAAAAAAAAGAGAGAGAGAGAGAGAGAGAGAGAGAGAGAGAGAGAGAGAGAATCATTGTTTGCAAAGTAAAATATCACTAATGATAAAAAAAATTAAGTTATAATAAGATTTAAGAAAGTAAATGCATACCATTGAACCACACATTTTCAGTAAAAGTGTATAATTTTTTTTTTTTTTTTTTTTTTTTTTTTTTTTATGTTTTCGAAATAAAACTAGTAGCTGACGTTCACACTGCATATAAACACATTCAGAGCTAGTTACTTTTCCTTTAAATTTCATATGGTGCTTCGACGAAAAATAGGCAGGAGCTCTGTTATTGAAGGTGTTTCTCACATCCAATTATAGGATCGCTGCAGTAGTGCTTGCCGGCGAATAGATCTCCCATGTGCGTTTCGTTTGCTTACTCTGTACGTCCTTTGTTGTGGAACGAATTACTTACTTGAATGAGTCTTATCCAAAACTGAATAATTAATAAGGCAAGTATTTAAGTATCAGGATTTTTAAATTAAAAGTTATAAAAATTATATATTTAATATTAAGTAGAATTACCTATATTTTTTAAATTTAATGAAGTTTATTAACACTTTCCCAAACGCATGTTTTCTAGATAGTCTGTTCCGCCTGAAGGCGTTATTCTTTTAAACTACATTATTTCAGAAGAATGTTTTCTGTATCCATATTTATATTACATATGTATATACATAATAATTATTCTCTTTCTAGTGAAAATATTTGTACTCATACTATTTTGTTTATATAAATAAGAGTATAAGGAATATTCTTAATAAATATAGTAACATACAAATTGCTTAACCCTTTCCGGCGCAAGAGAATTCCGAACATTTAAATTATACTGCCACCGGAATTCATGAACTAAATTAAACTAAAAGAAATTTTAAATTTTAAGGTTAAAAAACCCGGCCATTTCTGATATGTCATAAACGAAAATTTTTGCTAAAAAATTTCCGGGATGAATTTTTTCAGCTGGATCTTAAATTTTGCGTCCTCGCAGCAAGGACACCGCGCGTTAAGGGGTTAAGAAATGCTTACTGGAAGAATTACAGATTTCCAAATGACGTGATCTACGTCAGCGGCCGCGAAAGTGTTAATTTATGTCCCAGTTAGAGTTTCAGATTTACACAGCTGCCAAACGTTCCGATTTTTTGCTACCAATATTTTTTATAGAATTTTTCATAAGCTTTTCTATCAGTTTTTATGACTAATAACACAAAATATTATGTGAAAAATATCAGAATCTAAAAATCGGATCGATTGTTAAATATTGGTCTAATATAGCATACGTCATATTTACAGTGCGCGTATTTAAAGACTTTTATATTGGAAGGTTTTTCTTGAATGACCAAATTGGACAATCTCGTATATACCGATTATACTACCGCTTCGATACTCCTTCTTTGTTTGGGTGTTCTTTTGATTGCCGCTCAGATGATTTTTTAAGCATTTATATGTCGCAAAATAAATAAATAAATAAATAAATAAAATAAAATAAAATAAAATAAAATAAATAAATAAATAAAAATTTTTTACATATTATGCGATCTGTTTAAATGTTCAGTTATCTTTCTATTTCATTTTTTGCACTTCTTATATGCACCAATTTTTCTCTGCTCAGCCACTGAAGAATTACAACGTAAAGTATGTCGTTTGTTTACAAATCGATGTTCAAATTTGCTGATATATTCTTCGACCACATTTCATGAAACCATGGGAGCATCTGCGCAAGTGCTAAATCAACGAGTCCAGTGCTAAAATAGGGGTGACAGTCATCTGACTCAGAGAAAATTGGCAATAACAGAGCGCGGAATTATTGGATGTTTTCCAAATTTCAAACTGTAGGTCCAGCTGGTATACCTCCAACATTTTGGACGCGTCTTCACTGCTAGTTTTAGGATATGTGGCCGCACTGTACCTTTACAGCAACGAGCGTAATCCCACAAAAGATATTTATGTAAATTTTGTAAAAAAAAAAAAAAGAAAAGAAAAGAAAAATGATGCCAAGACTTTTAAAGGCGAACCTCTCTTTTCGAAGCGATCTCAAAATGAAAATTTGCAAAAGACAGCAATTATATATTTTTATTCTTAAGAAATTGTTTTTAAAACAGTTATTACAACTATCATTAAATTATTTCTAACAAAAAAGGGATTTCTATTTTCAATGAATAGTCAAAAAATTTAAAAATGCTGGCAAACATTTCATTAAAATGTAATGATGGGGAGCTAACAATGATAGTATTGTTCTTTATACGGTATTTTTAAAATATGATACATAAAATAAAGTTTTATTTATATTTAAAAATACTGTAAAAACTGTTTTGAAGCAGGTAAGAAAAACTGTTTTAGTATAAAATCTTAATGGGCCGTGGTAAGCATATTTGTCATCAAAATAATGACTTTTTAAATGGGGAAGAAATTGCAAGCTATTTAACCATGCCTGCTGCTTTAATTCTAATGAAATACATAAAAGAACACAGTAAAAATTAAAGTGTTATGCTCTCTGTTACTTCCATTTTTTTTTTCTGAAATTCTTCTTCTTAAGTCATGGAAAGAATTTTACCAGATATATGGGTGCTGAGACTAAAAACAGTTAGAAAGAATTCCATGGAAGGCACTCCCCATTAGGCCCAGAACTCCAGTGTAGTCAATCGGCCTTAACACACACACACATAGACTAAAAACAGTAGGCGTGGAAAAGTAGCTTACTACGCTTTTCTCATTTCAAATTAATGCATCGGGGCCTACATAGCTGCCAATATTTTAATTTATTCCGGAGTACTTTTAGCTTCGCCTTCAATCCATACCACTTTTTTTCAAAGAGTAAATTTTCCTTATTTTATTACAGTTATATATTTTAGAAAAATATTCTAAAAATGAAGTAGTGCGAAAGAGAGGCAGATCTAAAAACTCTCCGGAATAAATTAAAATATTGGCTATGGGCCTAAGGCCTTCTGTTGGCCTCAAATCAAATTGCCCTCATCTAAAATTCAAATTAAATTTAACTAATAGGCTAAACGAATTTGTTTTCTTAAAGTCGAATTTTCTGAAGTCTTTATGGTAATTTAGATCTGGTGTGTAATATTATAGTGTTCTGTGTATAATCCGAAGGTAAGTTATGCCATTCCTTCACCAGAAATTTTATTTAATAAGCAGCAGGAAATTTCCTGCGGCTTATTTCTGTTGAGCTATCTACATGATAGACCAGAGATGTTTCTGCCTAAAGGTTGTCTGAGTGAATAATGCTGACCGGTTTGTCGGCCTGGATAACTCAATTGGTAGAGCCTTGACCTTGTAAGTCAAAGATCCGGGGTTCGACTCCCGGTCCAGGCATTATTTTCACTCAGTCGGAAAAAAATAAAATTTCAATAAATAGTTATAAATATCCACCTGTTTTGTTATTTATTTATGAAATTTACATAATATCAATGCATATTGTTTTAAATTCTCACTAAAATTGAAAGATACTGTTATATGTTTAGTATAACCGGATTAAACTAATTGTCGCGCGATGTTTTTTTTTTTTTTTTTTTTTTTTTTTTTTTTCTTTTGTGGTTGATGAAGTTACAAACTTGAAGTTTAAATTTAATACGTTATGTGATATAAACCTAATTCTTGTGAGAAGACAAAATCGTATCATGATTAGAACTGTTAAATAATCGAAATGAATTGTGCAATTATTACAGAATAAAGAGTTCTCATCGTCAGGCATTTTTTAATACTATCCTCTAGAAATACATTTCTTCTAAAATATATAGCCTTATAAAATGACTGAAATTGCTAGTGCTCAACAGCGCTCTAAACAGTGTTACTAAATTTAGGGACAGTTTTTTGAACTACCACCAATAATTTTGTGAAGTGATACGTGATATACATAATGGACGAATAACCTTCGTAGTGATTAGTCAACCGTTAAAATAAAATTTAATGGTCATATTGAATAAAAATTATCCCTAATTTTGGCAACATTAATTATCGGTGTGAAATTAAATAGGACCGGTAAAGGATTAAATTCTTTTATATGCAAAATCAAAGAAATGAATGTAGTTTTACTCGTGTAATATCTGCGTTAATAAAAAAGGATTAGAATTTAAATGTTGTATTCATAAACATTGCATATATCGCGCGTCTAAAAAAAGTGATGCTCACTAAACTTACGTACGGGAAAACTTTTCACATCATGATGCCGTTGGTACTAGTGTATACAGTGTTGCCAGATTTGGAGACATTTTGTATTATACCGATCACTAAATTTTTATTGTAACGGTTGTCTAATCACTTCGAAAATTAATCCCCCCTATTATTTATCAAATTAAAAAACTTATCTAGTATCATAGCTGCCAACCGTTTCGTATTTTGGTTTTCGGTATTATTTTCCATAAAATTTTATCCACATTTGCCAACATACTAATTATGAAACGGAACATTTTTAAAACACGCCCATTTTTCGACATCACTTTATTTTTAGAGTAATTAGCTCTAAATGCAGTTACGATTAAATAAAAATGAAATTAGCTTAACCGTTTGAATGCTCAGACATTTTCTGAAACATATCTTTAAATTGCTATTGATATTTCAGGCTTCAATAAAAGTTTTTCCGGTGTGAATATTCAGTTTTATAAAAAATTCGAAACCCAATCAAGCCCAACTGAAAAACCACGCCGTGCAGTAAAAGTTAAGAAAAATCCTAGTAAGCAGCAATCGAAAGGGCATATATAAATGTGTATTTTTATGCATAAATCATTTACCCTCGATAGCTCTTTCTACATAAATAAACTATGAAATTTTCTAAGAATCTATAAAAACACACCTAATTAACGAAAACCACGCCTTAATGTAGTGTATGCAAAAGGCTAATTAATGTATCATTAAAGGATGAATAAAAACAAAAAACTTGTTTTACGATTAATAATTGTTCACACACAATGTTTTATGAAAATTTAAGAGCAGCAAATAAATTTAATTTTAATATAATTTTCCAAATATGCAATTCAGCGTTGTGAAGGGGTGGTTATCTTGATAAAATTTTATCGAGACTCCGCCCATTCTTATTTTTTTCCAACTTATTTCATAAATATAAAGATATATAATTTAATAATTATGAAAGTCACGTTAGATATTTCTCTTTTATTAAATAAAACACAATCACTGATACAATTATCAGTTAATTTATAAATTCTTTTTGTGTTTTACAAATAAATAATGACAAAAAAAGAACTTTATAATATATATATATATATATATATATATATATATATATATATATATATACATTACTTTTTGTAAAAGAAAATGTACAAGAAAAATATTGAAAAGATGATGTTCAACAATTGTTTTCCTGCACAAAGGTCTTTTATTACAGTGAGCGCAGACAAGGTGGAACACTTTATCCCACTCTGCTTGTTACTGCAGACCACACATTGACGTAAATTTCGACCAGGTAATTTTTCTAATGCGAATCTTTTGTTCGAAGGAGATGTTTGTATTAATTCATTATTTCTGAAAGCCATCCATTCTTTTTCAATGTCAACTGTTTCGCATTATCTAGAAGTTTAGATTGACTGACTGATCTTATTTATGTAAAAAAGTTAAATTAAAATTCTGGTGGTACATGAATTCTACCTCTCACAGCGCGATCGCGCTGCTTCGCAGTCAAACGGTTAAAAAAGGACTGAGGTGATAAAAAAGGTAGGTACAAAAAAAAACTCCCGTTTAAATATAATTTCAACTTACTTAATCACAGAAAACAGTTACAAAAAAAAATGAAAATGTTCTTTTAAAAAAATACCGGTGTCCAAAACATGAAATGGTTGGCAGTTATGCAAACATCACTCCTTAAATTTATTGGTGATTTTTAAATAAAAAACGTCCCTAAATTTGGCAGCATTGGGTATATATTCTACTATACAAACCTGCCCTGGCAAATATTTTTATACTTTTTCCCCGTACCACTATTTTCATGAAATAAAATTTATAATATATTTCAGTTGGTAAAATGCAGATTTCCCTGCATAAATATATCATAAATTTTATTGTTTGGAAATAGTGATACTAAAAGAATTAAATGTGCTAAAATCACAGAGCTACCAACCCGCCGGAGTATTTCATACCACTATTCCTCTAAAGTTTTCTCCGGCTTATTTAATAACAGAATTTTCACTAAAATATAGAGTGAATATTTGTATAAAAATTTACTTGTATTCGAAATTTGGGCAAGTTTGCAAATCCGTAGCTATAATCAGGGCCTGATTAAGGGGGAAGCTCGCTCATACCGGAATATTTTTACAATTACCTTTTACTTCATGTTATAGAAATTCCACGCTTTGACGAGGAAATATTTTTTATAAAAAATGAACGGTGTAAAACAATCCAATTTACTCACCGTTATTAGACACCAGAATTCTTTTAAAATAATATTTAATGAAAATTTTCTGTTTATTCTAGGAGGAAAGTATTTGTTAAAAAATAACGGTGTAAGTATAAATAATGTGTGAAGAGCGAGCTTCCCCCTTAATCAGGCCCTGGCTATAATACGAGAGAAACAAATTGATAAAAGAAAAGTCAGTAAAGAAAGTACGAAGGCATAAGGATACTAACCAGTGACCTAGAAAACATTGAAAAGGTTGTAGGGATTTAGCAGGAAAATTATGCAATACTTTTAATTTAATTCAAATTTGCCCCACGGAGCCACTGAATTTATCAAAATAATTCTTAGAATTTTAGGCTTTTAAAAATCAAATTTGTATTTGTATTTATTTAATATTCGTAAGCGGATTGTTTACTCGAAGGAGTCTAGATTTGGTAAGAAATATCTCAATGGACGAATGTCTAAGTTATTCTAGTCCTCATTTATGTGGTATTTACCAAAATCATTGAAAAATTTAAACGGATAGGCCAACCAACGTGAATAGAATTAAAAGTTGGATGGAAGAGCAGAAACGCGTGCCTGCAGGTATTGATTAAACATACAAAGATTAAAAAAAAATAAAAAATGTCTGTCGAAAAAAATTTCCGACATCAGAATAATCTTGGCAATTCAAGTATCGCAAATGACATAACGTAATAAATGTATGAAACTGAAAAAACTGTTTTTATTCACTGCTATTTTAACTGCCGAGCTTCATAAGGAATTTGAATAAAGCAATCTGAATCATCAAATGCTTTTCTTTTTAAATATTAATCTAATAATTCCTAAAAAATTGTATGTATCACATTTCTTCATTTATATCATTTCCCCACACATTCGTAATATTGTAAATGAATTTGTTATTTATTGTAAATGAATTATATTTAATTATAATTCATTTTAATTCATTCAATAATTTACAACAATGTAGAAAATATTGCAAATGAATAAACTAAAAATAAAAGTTTAAATTTTAGCCATCAGGGGCATTTTTAAAAATGAATTACACACTTCCTGATCCATGTCCTTCCCGGTTCCCAGATATCAATCCATGCGACTTTTGGCTTTGGATAAGTTTCAAATGTTTGGTAAGTCGTGATAAACCAAGGAATTTACTTTTTAAAGTCAGCATTTCACAACATATTCGTAACATTTCCCCGAACACGCTGCGGTCAACTATGGAACATGCTACATTGCGATTCTAGATGATAGCTGACAATGATGGCCGTTATGCTGACCCTGTCTTGTTGAAATAGAATTTATAGACCATAATAATTATATACTAAACGTGTAATTCATTAAAAAAAAATGCTCCCTCATGTAGAAAATTTGAAGCATTTCATTTTTTTTTTTTTTTTTTTTTAATTTGTTCAAAGAAATTCCGTTAACTTCATTGAAGGTTGCTAGAATTTGCGACTTTTTATTCAATATTCATCAACAGTATTGAGAAGTGATACTTGATTTGCATAATAGACGATTCTTGGATTCAATTCGTTTATTACGTATATCGATTATCATTTCTCAGAATTATTGATGACTGTTGAATAAAAAAGTTGTGAAGTCTGGCAACACTGCCTTCATTATGTCTTACACAAAATTCAATAATTTTTGCAACAGTTTTGTCTTTAGACAACTTTAATATAGGGTCATTTAACCCTTTGTCGTCTCTAATGCTCTAAAGAATTTTGCCAAATATAGGGACTCCTTTCTTTAACTTCCACCAGTAATTTTGAGGAGGATATATTTGATATATATAATGGATGTATAACGTTGGAATTAATTAGACAATCGTTAAAATTACAGTTAAGATTTAGTGGTGGATGTTAAATAAAAAAGTCCCTAAATTTGACAACAGTTATCAGACGAGTAAAATTAAATAGCACCGGCAAAAGGCTAATTTCGTACACCCTGTATATCAGATATTACTGTTCACAACTATTGGTGATTATTGAATGAAAATATTCCTACATTTGTCAAAAGTGGTTTCTATGTATGTTAAATAGAGAAAAAATGAAAAGTGTAAAACTTTTTTTCTAATATTTAGATGTTGAGAATTGCATACGTGAAAGACTATTCTAAATAATTTGTTAACTAATAATATATTTAAACACAAATTGCCTAGTTTTCCATCTTATTAATTTGTTTTTGGATGTTGTCTCCTTTACACAAGACTTTTTGGTAGAAATTTACACCAAATAACATCCCTTTAACCTTTTCACGCCGCTTTCAGATCCGGGTGTAATTTAAATTCATTTTTCACATATTTTGCCTTCTAATGCTTTACTTTAAAGAATTCTATCATTAAAATGCGTATATTTTAATATCATTATATTATATTTTAATAATGTAAGCTATTTTAAACATGCCAGCCCATTTTTAGAAACATTTGCTTATTTTTTTTTTTTAATTATGTGAATTTTTAAACAGTGGGGTAAAATGAAAATGGTAAAATGGTAAAATAGGTCATTTTTATAGTTTTCTGTACATTTCTCCTTTTATGATTGAACTGTAATTTCTATTTCAAAAAATCAAATTATCTTTCTATTATATCTGATAATTTTTTCAAGTCAGTATTCATGATATTTACTTTTTAAATGAATTTCTAATTCCATTTTCCATTTATGGAACATTGGCGTGCAAAAGGTTAAATGTGTGAAACATAAAATCGCAAACTGCACCATCTACAGTATTTCTCTGGCAGATAATAGAAGTTCATTTTAGTTCAAAAAGCTATAAATGCGTAAAAATCCTGATGCAAATACTGCAAATGTGAAAGACATTTTTTCCCTGCTTTATAAGTCTTCAGATATATTATTTTTATTGTTTACAGTCAATCTATTAATTTTAGCACAAAACAATACTAATAGCAACAGAACAGAATACTGCAAGAATATGAAGTAATAGAACTTAACAACATACGATAGAAAGGGAAGACATAGAGATAATGTCTATTCAATATATTCCTATCTCTCATTTTTTGACGTCTTTGTCTTTGTTACTGCCACACAAACACACTGAAAACCATAAATAAAGTGTCTGTGATTATCTTTCGATAAACGCATATGACAGAAAAAAGACAAGAAAAGATAAAGAAAGATATTAAGTTGTTAGATGTTTCATAACATCGGCATCAGTTAAATTAATGATTTTAGGATGTATTAAAAGAAATAATATTAAAAAAAATCTTCAAAATATAATTTTCACACATAATACGAAGAGATATTACATGAATTTTGTGCCAAAATTATTTTTAAATAAAATATAATATTTAGGGCCTTATTACAAATATGACTTGAATATATTCGAAGTCAAATATGACTAGGTTTTTTTTTATTATTATTATTATTTTTTTTTTTTTTTTAACTAACATGAAAACGATTTATGTAACTTACGGTTATTAAATTCGGGAAATTATGGTGCGTAGTAATGAATTCAAACTTTGTACGGAAACATTATAAATTTCACAAAACTCGCAACAGTTGTTTGGACTCAAAATAATAGCACAATCCTTCACCAGGCGTAAATTGTAGGCTCGGATAAGGTATCAAAGAGGCACATTATCTTATTGCTTTGAAACTGGGAAAATGAGCAAGAATTTTATCAAAATACTTTTATATAAATTTTAACTATAGGTTTATTTTATTGTGCATGTAGTCAGACATAGAATAATGAGATTTTGATTATTTTTCCACTACTCTTTATCATAGAGAAATGTTCTGAATGTCCTTGTACATGCGCATTTTTTCTGATCTCACCGAAATTTTTAGTGTACCACCCCTCTATGATAAAGATTTAGAATACTGAAATTGAGCTCCCTACTAACATTTGCTCCTTAGATATGCTTATAAAAGCAGAGTCGCCAAATTCGCGGAATTTTTATTCAATATACACCAATTATTTTGCTGAGTGATATTTAATGTACGTAACAGACGATTTATCTTCCAAGAAATTAGGCAATTGTTACAATTAAAATTAGGTGGTAGAATTTGAAAGACAATCTTCCAGAATTTGGCAACATAGACAGAGACACAGACGAACCACTAAAAACCTGAATTTCAGATACAGGGGCTTTCAAAAGTTTAGATTTATAAAACCTTCCGTTTTATAACATTCAATCTAAAAACAACACTTTCCCTGTCATACATGATTAAAAAAAAATAAATAAAATAAATAAAAAATAAAAATCAAATTTCAACTATTAAGTGAAAATTTGACATGCAATTTTCCCGGGAGAATTACTGTTTTTCTCTAATATTGAGTGCAGAACATGAATTTCAAAATATTTTATATAAATTAAGAATAATTTTTGTCTGTTCTATAAATATATTTTACAAATAGAATTTTTTACACTATCTCAGTAGACGTACAGCATTGTAAAATTATACGTACTTTCAAAATGTTAACTAAAAATGTTAGTTTTGAAATTTTAAGCACATTTCTTTCGATGTCAATACGTTACGACAATTTGCATTCGTTGAAAAGTATCATAATTTCCAGCAATTCTATTTTACAACGAAAAATTTATTAACAGACAAAATTACATTTGCAACAATTACCGTAATTTCTGGTAGATAACCCGCATGTAAGATGTGTCATTTCTCCACCAGAAATTTTATTTAATAGAGAAATCTATACTTTTTCGAAGGAAGAGCCCATACAAATATAAATTTATTTTTCAATTGAAATTTCTGGAGCAAAACTAGATTATATAACCTGCGGGGTATCTACCAGAAATTACGGTATTTAAATATTACATATGATTAAAAAATGACATTTGGAGTATGTTACGGGGATGAAGATAACTGCAATTTAAATATTAATTAAATGGGCAGAAGAAATCGGATTATGAATTTGTACAGAAAATCCGTAGGTGAATAAAATATTCTTTTGTCTCATTATTATCATTGTTGTCTATTTGTAAAGATATATGGATCAAAATCTTGAAATATTAAAATTACAAAATAAATAAATAAATTTTTTTTTCAATTATTCTCAGAATGTTATTTATATTGGAATTTTGTAAAAAAGATTTTTCGAAAGTACATGAAGGAAGCTGATATTCACAGATGTATAAAACGAAAGCTTGACATTATATAATTGTAAGTATGCAACACTGGCGTAGAACTTATACTTCTATGAATGAAACAAAATTTTTTTCATCGTAAATAAAAACGATATTACAAGTAGAAAAATTTCTTAAACAAATACCGATATGATTTCTACGCCAGTATTCCCTCTCTGTTTTTGATTCTTTTTACCCTAATCACCAATAATATTGCTACATCAGAAAAGAATGCCAATAACAGAACGATAGTTATAGAACGCATACATCAAAGTGGGAGTAACATTGAATTATTTTTTAAGACAGTTTGGAGATATATATACTAAGAAATCAGTATGCAAATCAGCGTGTCACTTTTGGCTACCCAAAGGCAGCAATAAAATAATTATCCAGTACCAACAAATGCACTGAATTAAACAAAGACTGAATTAAAATGACGAGTATAGCAGTCCACACAGCTTCAACACAATGCCACAGTCATAGACAGTAGTTACTGGAGAGTGATGGAGTGCCAGTTGCTTGGCAACAATCGACCAAATATATTCAATTGGAGCTAGATTAGGAGAAGGCTTTGGCCCGAGCAAAAGTAAAACTAATTTTTTGTCATGAAAGTGTGGCCAACATGGGGTCGGACAATGTCTTACTTAAGTCTTGAATTACGAAAGCCTTAAATACAGAACAGAACCACGGATTTCTGGAAATGCACATTATCCATAATACCACCAAATACAGATATAGCAATTTGGATTTTGTAAACAGAATAGATTCGCATGAAAGAACAACGTCAGGCCGTTTCTGCATCCAGGTTCATCGTTGATCGCATATTGAAGATGCTCCTGTTAGTGAGGCAGTGCCAAGTATTGACAAAGTGATGTTCGCTGCATATTGGCTCACTATCTGGAGTTAGGATGTGGTGACATCAGATGCACGTCTTCATCACAACTTGTGTCCAGTGCGGGCACTCTGAATGGCGGCCCTTATCAGGGGTGTTTGCGTTCCGGATTTTTCATTTTATTTCCCACCAGTAATTTTTTAATAGTGATATTATTAGTAGTTTTCTAGTAATGTTTAGCAATTAAATATAGCCAAAAATACAATTCGTAATTACTGGTGGGAAATAAAATAAAAAATCCGGAACGCAAACACCCCTGCCTTATATTTCTTATGGGTTAAGGCCCCATGACTGTGCTCTATATTTGAGGTCTCCCTTACACATCATTTAAGCAAGACAATCAATGGCCGTATGTTGCCCATGTTATCTGGAAATTCCTTGATACAGAAGGTGTTAGACTGTTGCCCCGGGTAAGGTCTCCTAATCTCGCAGCAATTAAAAATGTTTGGTCAATAGTGGGTCAGTGACTCACACAGACTAATGTATAAAAAGTAATTATACCACGTGTTCACAAGATCCGCTAGCATTTTAAAGAGCAATGAATCACGGAATAATGTAGGTAAAAAGTAAAAATTGCTACTTTGCGCATGGTTGAAATGACATAGGATTTTATTGAAACCAAAGGGTAAAAAAGGGCAAAAAATGGCCTGCGCTGGACAGCAAAACATCAGTCATGTCGCATAAAAAACGTGTGTAAAATAAACTGTAGTAAGAGAAGGAATTATATGCACCTGCAATCTCGGCATATTGAATTTAACATAAAAGACATTGTTAGGGAAACTCCGGTAATTCCGTTATGCTAGGCATCTATGTCCCCAGATATCAATCCGTCTGATTATTGGTTGTGCTTTTGACCTCATTATGGATGCTAAAAGGCAACATCCGACGTCAATTCCTCATCACATCGACAGATATGCTGTGCAGTGCTGCTTACAAGATTGTCCTTCGACTATACATTTTGTAGATGAATGGCGGCCATTTGAATATTTGTTTAAAAAAATATTCTCACTGCTAAACATCGATTGTTGTGCTAATGAAGCGCTATCTATTGTTCCATTTATTGCATTTATCTTATTTTTTATTTTCTTTAATAATACCCCATGTCATTTCAAGCGTACTTGTCAATTTTTGCGTCTTTTCTGTTGTTATTCCATGAACTATTAAATTTTCAAATGTTAACGGACTGTTGCGTCTCCAGGTACTTTTTGATAATTTTATGTAAAAGAAATCTGATGCATTGTTAGTTTGGAAGTGGTGTATTTGAAGAGGTTCGAAATTCATTTCTAGTTATGTCATACAAGTCTTTCTGTGTATATAGGTGCTAACTTATGTACACTGATTAGAGAATACATAAAATATATTCAGGGCTAACCAAAAATCAGTGGAAAAAACTGACTAATGGTATTCCTGACAGTTCTTTGAAGAATGTGAAATAAATTTCAAACTTTATTAGCAGCCTTATCTTTTTTTTTTTTTTTCTTCTTCTTTAACCCTTTGCGGCGCAAGACAATTTGAAAGATTTAAATTTTACTGCCACCGGAATTCATGAACTAAATTAAACTAAAAGAAATTTCAAATTTTAAGGTTTAAAAAAATCGGCCTTTTTTGATAAGTTATAAATGTGAATTTTTGCTAAAAAATTTCAGGGATGAATTTTTGCAGCTGGATCTTAAATTTTGCGTCCTCGCAGCGAGGACAGCGCGCGTTAAGGGGTTAACATCTGGCCACCGCTGACGGATATATCCAGTCACTGATCCATTCTGTTTTCGACAATACACTTATAATTCAAAATTATATTTATGGATTTTTAGCTTGTTTTTTTAAGCTTGAAAGTCTTAAAAAATATCCATGCGTATTATATATAATCATGTGCATAGTTAAATTTTCAATCTCAAGTTCAAATAAGTTTTATTTTAGGATATTGAAAAATCTGTGCAGTGAAAACCGCATTAGAATTTTGCCTTTTTTAAAGGCGCACAGATGTTAATGTTGCAAATATATTAAAACGGGGCGTTAAACGTGTGGAGGGGCGGAGCTTTTATCTCACTTTATTGCATCTCACAGGGGTCGTATTCTCCGCCCTTTTCTCAGAACATTCTTATAGATAGGAAAATTCTACAGTTATTGCTACCATTATTTTTATATAAAAATCTGTAACATATTTAATTGTGAAACATTACTGTAAAAATACCATAAAGATTTCTGAATGAAAATAGTGGCGGCCAAAAAGTCAGAAATTTCTTATCTCCAAAAGTGTCCTGAAAAAAGGGTGGAGAGTACGACCCCTGATCTCATATAAATTTGTTTCTAAAACTATTTTCAATTGCTTTTTAGCATACAAAAAAAAAAAAAAAAAAAAAAAAAAAAAAAAAAAGTTCGAAAATACTACTTCCCCCTTAAATCAAAAAAATTTGTTTATTTGTGTATGAAATTGTGCGAGAGAAATTAGCGTAAGTGCACGGTAAGTTTTTATATAAAGATTAAATGGAAATCATAATTTAGAATAGTTCTGTCCTAATTTACTTTTTTCTTTCATGCATTGAAGACGTTTCAAATAAATAAGTAACTTCCTTTTTAATTAAAATTAATAAGATTTGATTTTTCATACTTGAAAAATAATATTAGATATGCTTTTAAGCATCAAAAACGTATTGTTACTTGTGTGCGGGTTGAAAGCTGATTGTCTCCACGAAGGAATCTAGGCCTGGTAGAAAAAGGCTCAAAGGAGGACTTTCTAAGGCATCCTAGTCCTTATTTAAACGAGTTTCAAGGAAAAAAAGTAAATTACAACGAATGGCTAGGCAGGGGCGTGACCTTCGAAATACTCAAGGCCATGACACTAGAAAAACATGGCGGACGTTTCCGTCCGTCTTCCGTCAATATCCACTCTTAATATATTCTTGTTTTCAGAACAAAAAATTATAAATAATTAATTTTTTATGAAAAATAATTTATAGTAAACATATAGGGAAAATTGCACATATTTTCTATTATTTGTGTAATACGGGTGTCGACAGTTGAAATTTTTTCTTTGATTCTTCCGTCAGTATTTTCTTTTGAAATTTTAGTAGTAAGTGTGCCCGATCAGTCAAGTAAAAAAATGTTTTATAAATGCACTTGTGTAAGAATCAAGGAAAAATTTTCGACTATCGACACCCTGGTTTATATATGCACATAATGTATTTATTGATTTATTATCATGCAATCGTAAAAATTTTAATTATAGAATACAAACCCAGAAGCCTTATTATCATTAGTCTTATGTTATAGTGCTGAAAATCCATATATGCACAAAACTGACATTTGTTATAAATAAATAAATAATAAAATTAAATAATTATTTGTACTTTCATTTGTACATTCATTTAAATTTCACTATCATGCTTCGTAGTTTTTTCAAGAGGCATCTTGAAAAATAGATACTTTTCATAAATATTTTTTATACACCGGTGAAACAGATTATAATTATTTAGTACACTGCACTGAATAATAGTCTCTGGTAGGCAATTAACAAACAGGCATTAGTTTAATAAGTAAAATAAAAACTACATACTAATTTCAAAATAATTTTTATTTCTATAAATTTTTCTCGAGTAATAATGCTTATGCCTTTACGTAGATAATGAATTTTTATGTGCAACTACTACTCATTAACGAAGTTTATGCTATGGATTTTATTATTACACAATAATTATTCTAGTTATTTTTGTAATTATTAAGAAAAATTAATCTTTTAGTTATGAAAGAGAATTTTTATGTACAAATTTTACAATTTATTCTCATTAAACAAGTTTTTATGGAAGTAAATCACACACACACACACAGACAAAAAATAAATAAATAATAAAATAAAAATAAAATAAAATAAAATAAATAAATAAAAAGGAAAGTAAGTAAATCCGTAAATTTCAACGCATTAATACAATAAATAAAAGAACGCTATAGTTATTCAATGTATATTATGCATATCAATTTAGTTTCTTGTCCTTATTATTCCCGCAAAATAATAATAATAATAATAGATTTAGATAACCATTTATAATATACAACTAAAGTTCATATTATGCTTTTTTCTTCTTTTTAATTCGGGATATTTCAACATTGCTGATTATCAGGGATATTTACATTCCTGGTTTTATATTTTATTTTCAATGAGTAATTACGAACTGTAATTTTGGTTATAGTTAATTGCTAAACTTTACTAAAAAGATATCAATAATATAACTGTTAAAAAATTTTGGTAGCAAACGGGGATACAAACATCCCTGGATTATATATTATTTAGAAAAGCGATACATAAAATTCTAGAGAATTGTTCTACATCCATGCAGTGAATAAATATATAAATAACACTCATAATAATAAAACATTGGAATAATTATTGTTTAACATAATTTTTTTAAATCCATTAAAATTCCGACTTTTTTTTTTTTTCCTCGAAAAATTATTTTTATGAATATGCTTAATTAGACAAACAAAATTTTATATATAACTGATTATACTGATGAAATTTTAATGTAGAAAATTTTGCAATTTAAAGTTTTGACACCGATTAATGTAGCTCGCAAAAACAAATCTTGATAGAGAAAGAAAACATATAAGTTTCTGTACAATAGTACAACAAATAAATTAATACAATAATAATTATTATTCATATATTATTCATATTATTATTATTCATATTCATATTATATCATAATATAATTCATATAAATTCAGATTCTATTTCTTACAATTTTTCTCAAAACAACCATATAGAAAAATAATGAAATAAGCACTGTTCTTTATACTATTAAAATTCCTTATATATATATATATATATATTTGTAATTCTTTTTTCTTTTATTATCTGATTTTTCTTTATTTATTTTAAATCCTGCTGCGCATCTATTGCTCGGAAAAATAATCATTAGCATTCAAAATATGTTCATGCAGCATTCATAAAATAAATAAAGCAATAACATTGGATTAAATATGTATTATCAGATAGATTTTGGATATAAAATAATAAAAATTAACTGTACTATAGGACGGAAATGTTGCCTTCCCCCCTTCTCTCTTAGGAAGTGTCACGGCCTTGAGTATTTCGAAGGTCACGGCAGGGGTCGTTCTCCCTGCCGCCCTTTTCTGAGGACACATTCAGGAATGAGAATTTTTCGCCTTTTTTTTTTTTGCCACCATTAATTTAATGTAAAAATATTTACGGCGTTTTTGCAATAATGAGCGGTGATCAAATAGGATAGCTATTATTGTATAAAAATAGTGGGAATAATAAAGGAGAAAATGTTTCATCCATGAAAGCGTTCTGAAGAATAGCGAAGATTACGACCCCTGGGTTAGATCCCCGAGCACAAACTGGTTTAAAAATCGACCCTACTTGTTTACCAGCCAGAGTCCTGGATCGGGTTGGTTAACCTTATTTTAAATAAACCTGATCCGACTTCCGCGGGTCGGATCGGGTTTAGTTCATAATGAGTCGGGTCGACTTACCACCATCTTTCTTAAAAAACAAAATAATAAGAATAAGCATAATAAATAAATAAATAAGATAATAACAATGACGGTAACGATAACGATAATAATAAACAAAAAATTTGTTTTATATAATTCTTAATTATATAAAATATTATATATAAATATTTATATATAAAATACATAACATCTTATACTATTAAGTGAGCAATATTTGTATGTATATTTCACTGATCTCGAAAACGGTAGCTCGGACAGTCACGAGATTTAACACAAAGGTGCATCCCGAAGAGTCATTGTGCACATCGAAGTCAGGTTTTCGAATTTTTGATTAGTTTTTTCTTAATTAATTAAAATGTGAAAATCATAATCTTCTAATTTCTGATAAAAAAAGCCATTTAAATTTTAACATTTTATCCATAGTTTAATTGTTGCCAATTTTTTTTTTTTTTTTTTTTTTTTTTTTGCGACAAAATAATAATAATAATTAAAAAAAAAAAAAAACGTACATTTATTTAAAATGAAGAAAATAAATCAGAAAGATTAGAAAATAAATTAGAAATATCACTCGCATCGTTACAAATAAGAATTTTAGGTGGCAACAGCAGAAGATTGTATGGAAACCGTTAGGAGAAAAAAAATGAAAAATCTGCTTCACATTAAGTCACATGATTTTTAAAAGGGATTAAAAATTGCAGTTTTCAAATTCTTTTAAATTTTCTCTCACGAACACAAAAATATAATATACAGCCTATACCCCACAAGACCAACTTGCATTTCAAATTTCTTCAATTATTTTGGTTAATAAACAAAAGTTATTATTTTTTTTTTTCAAATTTTTATTCTATCTTCGAAAAGATTTATGTGATCATAGATATAATAATATATATAGATCTATCATCCCAATATTATCGTGCAAAGATTTTTGATGCCGAAAAAAAAAAGCTTTGGAATCAGCCATTAAGTGGTATTCAAGGAAAAAAAAAAAAAAAAAAAAAAAGAAGAAGAATGAATTTGAAACTATATCTGGGTCTTTTCATTCACCTTTAGTAAATAAATTATTCATCAATTTTATTTGCTAAAACATTCGTGCATATTCCAGTGTGTATTCACTCGGGGAAAGACTGTCATATTTTGGTAAAATCGCCGTCTTTTCGCGAGTGAAAAGGAATCACTTTTTTGTCCCCAATGATCAATCTATATATTATTACTATATCTATGTATGTGATACGATAGATTAATATTTTGGGTTTAAAAAAATTTTTTAAATAGATTATTTAACTCTATGAACCATATTTTTGTTTTATCAGCTTCATTAACAGATCCTGCTGGGCGATTTTTTAAATTTTGGTGTTGAAGTACACCGAATGTTTTTCGACAAGAAGTTTAATATAGCAACAGCCATTTTAATCTAAGTAGCGCATCAAATATATAAAAACATGAATGATTTATTTTTACTCAAAATTTACAGAACAAATGCAGTTTTAAAGATAGGAAATTTATTTCAACAAGCACTATTTTAAACCTTAAAAAGCATTAAAAATATAAGCAGAATATAAAGGATTCTTATGTATAAACAAAAAAGAGTCTGATAAAATTATTAGCAAAATAGTCTTCCCCTTTTCATACAAGAAAAAAAAAAAAAAATCCATCGCTAATATGGCGACAAAAATTCAAAAGCCGCCAATGGAGCGACATAATAAAGTTGTGTAACACGATAATGTTTACCTATTTATTTATTTTTTTATATAATAATCACTATGCTAATTTATCATACAAACAAATGCACCTCTGTGTGTTACTGCACTCTCACGCTGTCGAACAGAAACATTTGAAAAATTCAAATTAATATTTAAATAAATAAATAAAAATATGTTTAATGGGAAATATATATAACCATAAAAAGATTAGTTGTCTAAAATACGGCAGAAATAGCGCACACAGCATATTGTTACAAGGGATTAAGTCTTATTGTTACAATGGATTAAGTCTAAAATGGTGACAAAAATTCAAAAGCCGCCAAAGAGAACTATATTAAGGCTGTACTATCAGGTTTACAACCCATGAATTATATATAAACACAAAAAATTAATTGTCTCATGCGACAGACGTAGCCGGTCGCAGCATATTGTAATATTTGGCGTGAAATTGCTGTCATTTAATGGTTGATTGGATAAACAAAACAAAAAAAACATATGAAATAACGTAAAAGCAAATATTATGTTGTCTAAACCCCGTTACGTTTGAGTCCAGTCCTCAATTTTTTCGATACTATCTATTTCGAAACTGTTATATAATAAGCACCTAAATGGAAGCTCATTGGTAAACTATTGTCGCAGGTAATAGGGACAAGCGCCCGAGTTGCAGTGGATGACCAAATCGCTGCTGAATGCAGCAGGGACCTGGAGCGAGCTTTTGAACAATTTCAGTAATTTATTTTATTTTATTTTTATAAAGCTATATAGAAACGAGTTTCCTTTAAATTTAGTGGCCAGCGAAGCGGGCAAAGCCTGCTAGTATTCTATAACTGATATAAACACACTATATTTACTTATGATTATCGTATTTTATTTTTATTAGTATCCAAGTTATTACAGTACAAAAACATACGTATCGAACAAGAGCAATATATATATATATATATATATATATATATATATATATATATATATATATATATATATATATATATATAATTCATGGGTTGTAAACCTGATAGCACAGCCTTAGTATAGTTCTCTTTGGCGGCTTTTGAATTTTTGTCACCATTTTAGACTTAATCCATTGTAACAATAAGACTTAATCCCTTGTAACAATATGCTATGAGCGCCATTTCTGCCGTATTTTAGACAACTAATCTTTTTATGGTTATATATATTTCCCATTAAACATATTTTTATTTATTTATTTAAATATTAATTTGAAATTTTCAAATATTTCTGTTCGACAGCGTGCAAGTGCAGTAACACTCAGAGGCTCATTTGTTTGTTTGATAAATTAGCATAATGATTATTATATAAAAAAATAAATAAATAGGTAAACATTATCGTGTTACACAACTTTATTATGTCGCTCCATTGGCGGCTTTTGAATTATTGTCGCCATATTAGCGATTGATATTTTTTTTTTTTCTTTTTTTTGTATGAAATGGGGAAGACTGTTTTGCTAATAATTTTATCAGACTCTTTTTTGTTTATTCATAAGAATCCTCTATATTCTGCTTATATTTTTAATGGTTTTTAGATTTAAAATAGTGCTTGTTGAAATAAATTTCCAATCTTTAAAACTGCATTTGTTCTGTAAATTTTGTGTAAAAATAAATCATTTATGTTTTTATATATTTGATGCGCTACTTAGATTAAAATGGCTTTTACTATATTAAACGTCTTGTCGAAAAACGTTCTGTGTACTTCAACACCAAAGTTTAAAAAATCGCCCAGCAGGATCTGTTAATGATACTGATAAAATAAAAGTATGGTTCATAGAGTTTAAATAATCTATTAAAAAAACTTTTAAAACACAAATTATTAATGTATCGTATCACGTACATTGATATAGTAATAATATATAGATTGATCATTGGGGGAAAAAAAGTTATTCCTTTTCACTCGGGAAAAGACGGCGATTTTACCAAAATATGGCAGTCTTTCCCCGAGTGAATACACACTGGAATACACACGAATGTTTTAGCAAATAAAATTCATGAATAATTTATTTACTAAAGGTGAATGAAAAGCTCCAGATATAGTTTCAAATTCATTCTTCTTTTTTTCCTTTTTTCCTTCAATACCACTTAATGTCTGATTCCAAAGCTTTTTTTTTCGGCATCAAAAATCTTTGCACGATAATATGGGGATGATCCGTGTTTGTAATGATCGATAGATGGCGCTTTTTCAGATTTTGTTGTTAGTAAATATAATAGCCACGTGTATTTATTATTGTTCTTTTTGTTTTCTACTTAATATTCGTACTATAATTTCTCCGCCATTACATCATGGAAAATTGATTGCTTTTGGAAAAAAATATTTCATTTCATTCAAAGTTCGATCGGAAGTAGATTTTTAACTAAAGTTGAACAAATATTAGTTTCAAATCATCTGATTAATTCTTTACTTCCATTAGCCGAAGCAACTTGAATTTTAAATCTGTCATTTGGAAATAAATGGAAGCTTAATTCTGGATTTCTTGATCCTTTGGAGTTACAATATAGCACCCAAACGTGTGTGTTAGTTTTTTTACCGGATTTATTCATTTTTATTTAATAAATATATGTAAACTAAACATCGGCCAGAAATGGCGGCTTGATGAAAGCCGAATTAAAGCATGTTAATTGTAATTCCCCCTTAGCCCACCAGAGGGCGAGCATTTCATTACAATCGCGGATAGATCTATATATATTATTATATCTATGATCACATAAATCTTTTCGAAGATAGAATAAAACTTAATTAAAAAAATAATAATAATAACTTCTGTTTATTAACCAAAATAATTGATGAAATTTGAAATGAAAGTTGGTCTTGTGGGGTACAGGCTGTATATTATATTTTTGTGTTTGTGAAAGAAAATTTAAAAGAATTTGAAAACTGCAATTTTTAATCCCACTTAAAAATCATGTGACTTAATGTGAAGCAGATTTTTCATTTTTTTTTCTCCTAACGTTTCCATACAATCTTCTGCTGTTGCCACCTAAAATTCATACTTTAGTTAATTTAAAAAAATCTAATTGTCCGATTAATAAGCTGTTTAATGCATCGGATTTACAAAAATTTTCTCTTTCATATGCTATCTTATTTATAACGATGCGACTGATATTTCTAATCTTTCTGATTTATTTTCCTCATTTTAAATAAATGTACGTTTTTTTTTCATTATTATTATTATTTTGTCGAAAAAAAAATTGGCAACAATTAAATTATGGATAAAATGTTAAAATTTAAATGGCTTATTTATCAGAAATTAGAAGGTTATAATTTTCACATTTTAATTAATTAAAAAAAAAAACTAATCAAAAATTCGAAAATCTGACTTCGATGTGCACAATGACCCTTCGGGGGCACCTTTGTGTTAAATCTCTTGACTGTCCGAGCTACCGTTTTCGAGAACAGTGAAATATACAAATATTGCTCACTTAATAGTATAAGATAATCCGATTTAAAAATCCCACAGTTTATCTACTGTGAGAGAGGAAATTATAGTTGTAATGTAGACACACTAAATCTCAGAAAGGAGTAAAACCGTGTGTCGTAATTTATTCGGAGATTAAAGAAAATTATAATACAACAATATATCAAATGTAATTGCTGCTTTTAAAGCAGTATCTATATATCTTCCTCAACAGCCAGGTTAAAACTTCATAGAATTTTCTTATTCAATACTTTTTTAAGAAGAATATGTTTAGAAATTATTGGTATGAAATTAATTTAATTAACAACATTTTCAGAAAAAAATACCACTTGACAATAGCAATAAGAATCTTCAGAAATAATACATTAATCTAGTGATGTTAATTCCGCTGAAGGCTATACACCTGCGAAGTTGTATGTTATTTTATTTATTTATTTTTCCCATACCGAAAATTTTTAATAATTTTTTAGCAATTTTCTGTGATTAATCATGGTCATCATTATTGTTATTATTGTTATTATTGGCTAATAATTAGTGGTTTTAATGTACAAGCTGACACGTAAGAAGACTGTAAGGATAAGCGTTCCATTCTGAAAAAAAAAAAATAATAATAAAATTATCTATTACAAAACGAAAGTTAAGAAATCCAGTTTGAATTGAAACAATACGGAAGGTCATTGTAGCTGTCAAGAGAAACGCGTGAGATCGGCAATGTTATGGTTTCTATTTCGTCGAAAAAGAAAATGAATTTCAAATTTTAAAAATTTTATTACATCTATGTAATAAAAAGGAAATAAAACTTTTAATTAAGATATCTTACACATGAATCATACTCGTGGTTCTAGATCAACTTGCACTGACATTCAATTTCTTAATAAGAAAATGTCTAACATTTGATACAATGTGCAAGTAAAAATATTGTGGTCGATTTGAAATCTATGTATAAGAAAAGAGAAACAAATATCGCATACATTTTTGTAAAAGTAATACTTCTCGAAAATTAAATTGACTATTACTGTTATAATGAATTTTTAAAGTTATAAATTTTTACCTTTCTCTCTCTCTCTCTCTCTCTTTTTTTTTTTTTTTTTTTTTGGTTTATTTATGAATTATAAGAATGTTAATTTACATTTTTTTTAACCTTCAATAGAAATTAAAGATACTGCCATATGATATAACCAGAGTATTAAATTCAACTAATACAAGATTATTTTATTTATATATATACATATACTTGCCAACCTATCCCGGATGGTTGTTAGTTCCGCCCCTTTTCCCCTATTTTTTCACACCAGTATTATTTTAGAGTACTTTTATTCTTATTTAATCGTAAATATATTTGAAGTGAATTACGCTAAAAATTAAGTGGTGTACAAAAAGGAGCGGGAAGTAACAATATTCCGCATTAGGTTGGCAATAATTTATATATATATATATATATATATATATATATATATATATATATATATTTGTGTCTATGTGAGTGTGGGAAGGAAGTAGAAGGAATTACAAAATAGAAGATTAAGTTTAATAGCCTTTTGTTAAATACCTAATTCTAGTAACAAGACAAAATTGTATCATGATTAAAACCAATAAATTACAAATATCAGTTATGCAGCTATCACAGGTTAAATTGTTTGCATGAACCTAAATTATTTCAAAGGCATTTCCACCATTGTTCTCTAGAAATACATTTCTATTTAAATATGTAGGCCTATATTAATAACGAAAATTGCTATTTAAATTTTGTCATCCGCAAAATCGAGAAAAGCGACAAACCTTCACTAAAATAAATGCACCATGTTAGGGTATCCGCAAATAAAATATATGAAGGATGAGATTGTAAATATCACTTAACATAAGAATTGGTTATATCACTGTACTGAACAAAGTGAGGCTTATAAATTTAACATACGGAAAAGTTGTCGACGTTATAGTGCACAGAGTTCGTAGCATCGTTATTCTGTCCCTGAGTCTTATATCAGTAATTCTTAATAACTTTCTTTTTTCTTTTAATAGCATCAGCCTACAAATTTAAGAAGGCTTTTTCTGTTTTAAAATACTAGTGGCAGACTCAGGAGAAAAAAGGCGGTTTCGGCAGAGCTCTGGTGCAGTAAATTTCTTAGTATAGGCAAACCGATGAAATAAAAATCAATAAAAGAGGGTATATGAAATATAGATAATAATCAGCGACGCGGACGAGTGTGATGTGGAACAGTGTTGCCAGATTGCGCGATTTTTTTATAAAACAGTCACCAATAATTTTAAGAAGTTGTGTTTGATACACATAATCACTGTTGAATAAAAAAGTCACCACTAACCAGTGTTAGGGCTTAAATAATATATCTTTCTAAATAATAATTTTTATTGAGTCTTTATATAAAAACCTACCGTGGCGCTTACACTAGCATCTCTCACACAATTTAACACACAAATAAATAAAATATTATAGCTTAAAGTGGATGATATAAGATAAGGTAGTATTTTAGAACCCATTTTAATATTATTGCAACATTAACCATCTGACCGCCTTTGAAAAGGGCGGTCAGGGCAAAAAAAAATATTGTAGAATTCAACAATTTTTTTTTTTTTTTTTTTTTTTGCTACGTGGACGAACGACGCGACGTGCACTACACCTAACAAATTTTAGGGTGAAAATTCAACAAGAAAATTTACTACAATATTTTCAAATAATTTACAATATCTCTTTTGTCAATGGAACCGAAGAAATTGTAAAAAAAGTGCTAAAATTGTTAAAATTCGCCTTTTTAATCCAAAACTGCCTACATTTTAATTTATTCTGGAGCATTTTTAGCCCCGCCTTTATTCCATACCACTTATTTTAAGTTTAAATTCTAGTTAATGATCTCTCTCTCTCTCTCTTATTTTTTGACAATGCACTTATAATTTAACCCTTTGTACTCGAACGTCGCCTCTCAGGCGACATCCGATGCATTACTTTAACTCGAACGGTGCTCCAGAGGCAACATGACCAATTAAGATACTATATATCTTATATCCACCAATAATGTTCTACAACTAAAAGTGGTATAAAAGGTGCATACTTCGTTAAGAAAGAGACTCCACCCACACTTTTTATTAAGTTCCTCTGGGCGTTGCTTGCCTTGGTCATTGGTAAATGTCCAAGAATGCTTTGCAAAATATCACACGGTGGAAAATTATAAATCACAATATTCATATGTAATGCTTGTAATATGTAAATATACATCAAATATAGAAATAAAATGTTTATATTTAAAATTCTTATGTTTCATATTTTGCATTTTTTATTAAAACTATTGTCGGGTAGCTCATAACGCTTACTAAAAGAAGATTCGGATGCAAAAGGTTAATTTTCCATCTCACTTCAGGCCTGCACATTTGGAAAACACAAAGTGGCCGACATAAAAGAGCCCACTGACAAAAAAGAAGGCGCAGCCTTCGTAAAAGGTGCATTATGCTAGTCTTTTATTACGCGGCCAGCATAACATAAGGACAGCCAGATCTTATATTAAGCAAGATTAGGTTTTGCTAGACTAGCTAAAACGCGGAAACTACGAACCCTGCTGTACTTCTATATTTTGGAATAGATCTCTTACACAATTGTAATTCTGCTCTCAAGCCACGCCCTTTTAAGAAGCATTTTCTAGTAAGAAAAATTATTCCGTGAGTTCCGGAAACATTATGAAGGTCTATATGCGGATCACCAAATATCTGGAAAATAGCTTCGAGTTGCTGGTATACCCATGTGAAAATGGCTTCGAGTGCAAACGGTTAAAATTATATTTATGAATTTTTGATCTTGGTTTTTCATGCTTGAAGGCCTTAAAAGATAGCCATGAGTATTATACATAATCATGTGCATAGTTAGATTTTCAATCCCCTCAAATTGAAATAAATATTAGTTTAGTACATGGAAATATCTATGCAGAGAAAACAACATTAGAATTTTGCCCTTTTCAAAGGCGGTCAGATGGTTAATGTTGCAATAATATTAAAATGGGTTCTAAAATACTATCTTATCTTATATCATCCACTTTAAGCTATAATATTTTATTTATTTTGTGTTAAATTGTGTGAGAGATCCTAGTGTAAGCGCCACGGTAGGTTTTTATATAAAGACTCAATGGAAATTATTATTTAGAAAGATATATTTTTGACTTAATTTTCTCTTTTCTTTCATGCATTGAAGACATTCCAAATAAATAAATAATTTACTTTTTAATTAAAATTAATAAGATTTGATTTTTTATACTGTAAAAATAATATTAGATATTCTTTTAAGCATCAAAAACCTATTGTTGCTGGAGAGTGGATTAAAGCTGATTGAAGGAACCTAGGCCAGGTAGAAAAAGGCTCAGAGGAGGACTTCCTAAGGCATCCTAGTCCTTTTTTCTACGAGTTCAAGGAAAAAATTAAATTTCTACGAAAGGTTAGGCAGGGTCGTACTCCTCGCCCGTCTTTTCTCAGGACACTTTCAGAATGAGAAATTTTCGCCCCTTTTGCCACAATTAGTTTAATATAGAAATATTTACCGCGTTTTGATAGTAACATACTTGCCAACCACCTCATTATGAACCGTACAATTTTTAGTACCCGCCTTTTTTTACACACCAATAATTTTTTAGAGTAATTTTAGTCTTATTTAATCGTAACACCATTTGAAGAGAATTACTTTAAAAATATATTGGTGTGAGAAAAGAGGTGTTTTTTCAGGGGGCGTTAACAATTGTACGGTAATTAATGAGATGGTTGGCAAGTATGTAGTAATGAGGCGTGATTAAATAGTATATTATTGTATAAAAGTACCAGTAATAATAAAGCAGAAAATATTTCATTCCTGAAAGTGTCCTTAAAAAAAGGCGGAGATTATGACCCCCTAGGCTAGCTCCTCGAGCACAAACTGGTTTTGAAAACGACCTTATTTGTTTACCAGCTAGAGTCCTGTATCGGGTTTGTTATGGTTTCAAATGAACCCGATCCGAATCCCGCGGGTCGGATCGGGGTTAGTTTACAATGAGTCGGGTCGATTTAAGAACACCTTTCTTAAAGAGGAAAAATACAAAAAAAAAAAAAAAAAAAAAGAAAAAAAGAAAAAAAAACATAATAAGCAAAAATTTATTTTATATAATTCTTAATTATATAAAATATTATACATAAGTATTTGTATATAAAATATATAGCATATTCTATAACTGATATAAATACACTATATATACTTATGATTATTATCGTATTTTATTTTCATTAGTATCCAAATTATTATAGTACAACATCCATATCGAACAAATGCAATATATAAATATATATATACTCTTTTTTTTTTTTTTTTTTTTTTTTAATAATAGCATTAACAAATGAACTGAAAACATAAAAAATAAAAAGGTATTTCGTACGCTTGAAGGGCGCAACACACATAAACTGTTAAAAATTATCAATCCGTTTTTCAGATTTTTAACTTTATCTATTATTGCATTTTTAATTCTTTTGAAAATTATTTACTAAATGTGTTGCAATGCAAAGTTACTTTATTTTACAACTTAAAAACTTTAGCATGATATTTCGATGCATTATTAATTTTTATTTAGTTTCCGGGTTTCGGGTTGAATATGAGTACAGGCCTCGCAGCGTTCCTGAAAATTTACTTGCGTTTTATTTTACTGCCACCACTATTGTTAACGACTTTTTTCTTGAAGGTTTTAATGTAAAAGTCTTAAATAATAAGTGTTCATTTATAATAGTGGTGGCAATGTAGCAAAATGATTCCTAAAATTTTAGGAACGCTGCGAGGCTTGGGTCAAAAGAAATAGGGGCAAGTCAGGTAAAACCTGACCTATGCATGACCAGAGCCTGATTAAGGGGGAAGCACACATTATCTCCGCTCTCACCGGAATATTTTTACAATTATTTTTTAGTTCATGTCATAGAAATTCCACGCTTTGAATCCAATTTACTCACCGTTATTAGGCACCAGAATTCTTTAAAATAATTTTTTAACAGAATTTTCTGTTTATTATATGAGGAAAGTATTTGTTAAAAAATAACGGTGTAAGTATAAATAATGTGTGCTTCCCCCTTAATCAGGCTCTGTGCATGACTCTACTCTGCTAGCTGTAAGAAATGATATTTTTGCCTGCATATAGAGGTAAACGTTAAAAGAGAAAAAAAATTAGATAGAAGAAAAAATTTCCCGCCGCCTTAAAAGTGTCGGCAATTCATCATCGGCAGCTCGGATCACCCAATAAATTTGTGAAATCTGAAAATTTCTTTTTAAAGTCATTGTTACTTTATGTGCTGAGTTTTAAGAGATGGTGGAAGCTGAAAATTCTTCTTTGAAAGTAGTGTCTCCGAATTATGAAATTTTGCTTAAATGTTCATTGAAATGAATCAATATTAAATATATTAAATCTTCTTGAAAACTATGAAAATTAAATAAAATAACTTTAAAATAAAAATTTTATTTATTTTTATTTATTTATTTGGAAATTTAAAAAATGTTTTAACAGGCTGAAATTTTAATTTTCACTCTCGATTTAACCTTATTATAGTTCATCAATATATTATAATTTCATTTGTGCAATAATTTGTGGATTGATTGTTAAGTTAATGTTTAAATAAAACAACAAAATATAACTACAAACTGTTCCGTTTTTCAAGAAAGACTTCATACTGGAAATTTTTAATAATGGACCATAATCCCACTTTGGGTTCGAGGCTACATGAATATCAGCTGGTTAGGCAAACAATCCTCAACTCTACCATAGCAAAGCATTGTGGCTTGCAAATTTTTATCTTGAAACATTATTTATAAGAGTTACAGATTATATGAAATTGAAGTAAGAGTGATATAGTGATACCTTTGTTTTGTTTTTAATCCAGTTTTAGTAATATACTTTAATATTAATCAACATATGTAATATTAAAAGTTGCCGTGTGAACTATGGCGATGTTAACAAATTTAAATGGATGTTCCATTTAATAAATTCCTTTATTAAAGTGATTGAAATTCTAATTATTTAAGCTTTGATGTCTATATATATATGTGTATGTATAAAATGTTCTTATTAATCTTTTATTCATTATATATATATATATATATATATATATGTTCGTGTGTGTGTGTGTGTGTGTGTGTATACATAAAATGTTCTGCAATTTTACGATATGGAATAGTCTTAACTTTATCATTCGATACAGTTGTTTGCATTTCTCTTTTGTTCTTGTTTGAACAGATACCTGATTATTAAGTTTCACTGGAGAAATATTTAGGAAAATGTTATGCCTAACAATAAAATGACATCTTGAATCTAATTTGTTTACAAAATATCGGCCGCGTGTTCAGCAATTTTACCTACTGTGACGTCACAGGAATATTGTCCATTGCTATCTGTTCACATAATCGTTGAAGAATTACATGTCAGGTATTTTTTAAAGCAATAATGGTAATAATTCGTTTTAAGATTCCCTGAGTTTGTCTACTGTGAGTGAAGAAATAACAGTTGTATTGTAGACACACCAAATCTCAGAAAGGAGTAAAACAATGTGTCGTAATTTACTCGTTGGCAATTTAGTCAAAGCCCTATTTCGTGCGCGAGTACTTTAAAAGAAATTTATAATAAAACCTAATGTCAAACGTAACTGCTATTTTTAAAGCAGTATCTAGATATCGTTTTCTACTCCGAGGTTGAAACCAAAATAATTTCTTATTGAATACCTTTTTATGAAGAATATGTTTAGAAATTATTGGTATGAAATTAATTTAATTAATAGTAATTTTTAGAATAAATTACTACTTGACAATAGCAATAAATATCTTCAGAAATAATACATTAATCTAATGATGGTAATTCCACTGAAGACTGTACACCTGCCAATTTCTATGTTATTTTATTTATTTTCTTTTCCTTGCTTTTAATAACGAAAATTTTTAATAATTTTTTAGCAATTTTCTGTGATTAATAAAGATTATTATTATTATTATTATTATCTAAGAAATAGTGGTTTTAAAGGACAAGTTGACATGTAAACAGACTGTAAGGATAAGCGTTCCATGCTGGAATTAAATAATAATAATAATATAATAATAATATAATCTGTTACAAAACGAAAGTGAAGAAATCCAGTTTAAGTTGAAACAATACGGAAGGTCATCGTAGCTGTCAGCAGAAACGCGTGAGATCGGCAATGTTATGGTTTCTATTTCGTCGAAAAAGAAAATGAATTTCAAAGTTTAAAATTTCTATTACACCTATGTAAGAAAAAGAAAATAACACATTTAATTAAGATATCTTACACAAGAATCATTCTCGTGGTTCTAGATTAACTTGCACTGGATTTCATTTTTTTAATAAGAAAATTTCTAACATCTGATACGATGGATGTGCAAGTAAAATATCGTGGTCGATTTGAAATCTATGTAAGAAAAGAGAATCAAATATCGCATTGATTTTTGTAAAAGTAATACTACTCGAAAATTAAATTGACTATTACTGCTATAATGAATTTTTAAAGTTATAAATTTTTACTTCTCTGTATTTTTATTTTTTTATTCATGAATTATAAGAATGTTAATTTACATTATTTTTTAACCTTCACCAGAAATGAAAGATACTGCTACATGTAATAACCAGAGTATTAAATTCAACTAATACAAGAAGGTTATATATGTATACAGTCCTTCTCATAATTATAAGGACACCCATTTTTCTATATTAACTAAACACTGAACACTATTATTTAAACAAATATATTTTTTATTAATTTGAATTTCATTAATAGACTATATTTAAAAAGTTTTATCTTTTTCCTATCTTAAAAAACTTTAAATATGGTAAAAAGATGATTTTTCAGGTGTTCACAATTATAAGGACAGCTCGAATTTTAGTAATTTGTTTCAGTTATTCTTTAAATTAATATTTTATGGGGTCTCTTTTTAGGGTTAAACAGTCAGACATTCTCTGTGGTATATATATATACATTTTTTTTTTTTAATATTCAGTTTCAATACCATTTCATACAGCATATATGATATTCTTAAGACATTTAAACTATTTAAAATTGCTTTCCACTTGCATGCACTTTTCTAATATCATAAGTTAAGGTTTTTTCAACTTTTAGGCCATAGGAAAGGCAATAATACAGAAGTTTCTTTCTTCAAACTATTTCCTATTGCTCTAAAAGTAGAGCAAATATGTAAGTCTTGTTGAAAAAAATATTATTACCCCTCAAAATCTAACAAAAATCTGAAAATTCTACGTTTAAAATTTGCGGATATTCTCTTGATGTTCAAAATATTAGAAAAAATTACTAAATTCATTCTGCCTTCAGTAGAAGCAGCTCCCCAGAGCACCATAGATCCACCTTTAAAATGCCCGATTCATATCTGCCTTTAAAATATCTGCTCTGTGTTTCGCTATCTTCAGATCATGCCAGTAACTGTTAAAATCATTTGGTTAGTCAAGAATAAAATGTTTTTCATCTGAAAATGCAACATTTTACCATTTAATATTGTCTTTATTCAACTTTAACGAAGACGTTCTTTCCCCCATTAATTGCTTATTGATTACTACAGGTTTTTTATTCCTTTTAACATATTATTAATTGTTTTAAACATGCACAAATGTGGACCCCAACCTTTCGTTAAAAATTACGAGCAAATTCAGCAGCAGTCATTATGAGTAGAACATTAAGAGGAATTATGAGTCTTCGATCTCTGTAAAACAACTATGGTTTTGCATCAGATTTCTCTCCTATCGAACCAGCAGTTCAACGTTTGATCACATTTCCTTCAGCAATTTTAGATCTTCAAATTTCATTAGAAATTTGGCGGATTGAAATTATCCTTCCACATAAAAAAGATATTTATCATACTTCACTACATGAACGTTCTTTCTTTCAAGGAATTATCAGTAATGTCCGTCCAAGAAAAATTGAAGTCTTATATATGAATTAATCTAGCCCAGTAGTTAACGAATTCGCATGTCAACTGTAATTTATACGCTTGTAAGTTAAATAAAATGAAAAAATCTTGATTGTCCCTATAATTATGAACACCTAAAAAGGTGGAGAAAAAAATATTTTGCATTATTTTTAATAATTTTGTTTCATATTAAAAAGAATTACAGCAGTTTTATTTTTTAGAATACTAGATATATTAAGTGCACTTAGTATAATCTTGTTCACAATCATTTTTACATTGTTATTTCAAAATATAAAGTGTCCTTATAAATATGAGAAGGAGTGTATATATATATATATATATATAGACCTGCTAACTATGCTGGTTTATCCGTAATGGTATTAGGCCCCGCCTTTTTTTCACACCAGAATAGTTGTAGAGTAATATTCAGCAATATGTTCTCATGATTAAATAAGAGGTCTATTGCTCTACAACTATTCTGGTGTGAAAAAAAGGCGGGGCTTAATACCATTACGGATAAACTAACATAGTTAGCAGGTCTTTATATATATATATATATTTCTGTGAGTGTGGGGAAGGAATTACTAAATAGAAGATTAACCCATTTTATCCAATTGTCCTAATTAAAGGGCAGCTGAAAAGTAGCATATAGAAATCAGAATTTGCTTGGTGCGAATATTTTGTCAGCTGGAATATATAATGGTATATATAAGCTTCTGCTAGCGTGTTATGTGTCTCACCTCCTTTTCCTTCTCCTCCATCTGGAATCTTTGTTTAATTATTACATTAGGGCGCGTGGTTTTTCTTCTCTTTGCGGTTGAAAATTCTTTCTGGAGAACTATCATATAAACAATAAAGTATTATACAGATAAAGCAAAACTTTATACTCGGAAAGTACTTTTCACTATTGAAGAGAACACTAAAACATATAAGTGCAAATTTCATCCTCTTTATTTCAGTGTCCTGCGTACAAGGTGGATAAGATTTCTTTTACAGAATATTTTTTTTTTCAAATTTTGTTGTATTTAGTTTATTTAGGTTTAATTAACCTTAAAAAATATATAATTTTCTCAGATTTGAGCAAAATAAATAAATTGGGATAAAATGGGTTAAGTTTAACCCTTTGCCGCTCAGTGTTCCACTACATGGAACACCTAACTTCGCTAGCTTCTGCAACCGTTAAATTCAATTGCAAATACATAAAAATAGGTTTTTTTTTTACTTTGAACTCTCCTTTTCATCCTTAGATGGCACCAGTACACAAAGCAATCCATGGAATTTAGCTGGGACGAGTTATTTTAAACCCTCGTATTTACAAGAAATTTTGTATATTTTTTTTTGTGATAGAAAAAGTATTCTTAAAAAAATATTTCTATGTTATATCGTTGGCTGTACTCTAAATTATTTATTCTATATTAATTTTAATATTTTATACAGGAAACATATGAGGAATCGCTGAATAAAATTAGGTGTTCCATCTACTGGAACACTGCGACACTAGTGCTTTTCATATTATGCAACCGAAAACAACGATGAGAGAAGACAGCTGTCTTTACGTGCTCTGTTTTCCTCTGTTTGGAGGGAATGACGTCAAGCTATAAGATGCTGCGAGAAAGGGTTGGTTGTCTATTAAAAAAAAAAAAAAAAAAAAAACGCACAAAACTAGTTTCATGTGCAAAACCTACAATGTTGGTTTGTGCTTGTACCAAAAGAGTGTGACGTGATTCCAGAAATTTTATGAAGCTAAAAAATAGACTAATTGTAAATATTTTTGCACATAGGACCTGTATATATGTATACTAACTGTAAATATAAAATTATTTCATAAAAAGTCATATAAACAAGATTTTTTTTTTTTTGGGGGGGGGGGTCGGGGGAAGGGGGGAATGGGGTGTAGAGTAGCAGGCCTTCCGTGATGCACCATGGGTCATGCTAAATCTATTACACAGGTATAATACAGTGTTTTTTAATTCAAATGCAAAATCTTCCACATATTTACGCTCTTTACTGCGATGCTCTTAGAAGCACTTTTCAGAGCTCTAGTGGCGCAGTGTTCCAGCTGATGGAACACCCACAGATTTAAAACGGTAAGTACTATCTTTACAAAATTATACATGTGTACTCCTTTAGACCTAAGTAGATAGCTTACAACTTTTTTTGTTGAAATTCCAACTTTAAAGGGTAGTGCACCGTAAAGGGTTAATAGCTTTTTGATATAAACCTAATTCTAGTAACAAGACAAAATTGTATCATGATTAAAACCAATAAAATTATCAATATCAGTAATGCAGCTATCACAGGGTATCACCTCGTCTTAAAATAACTTTATTTCTTTTATCATTAGTGATTTTTTTAGTTTTCAAACAATACATATTTTACGTGTTGTACAGTCAGCAAAAACAAAAAGCACCCCCTACTTAATTTCGCAATAAAATATTATAGAAACATGCGGCGAATCGATTTGTAATAACGTCTAGTTTACAATGGTATAATTAGATTTTTCTTATGGGGTCGTCTTCATATTAAAACAGGCATCCACTTCATTTTTTTTTATTTTTTTTTTTTTAAATTTTCGATAGAAACCCCCATTTTTTATAATTTATTTAATTTATTTGGATCAAATCATCGAGGAAAATGGTATAGTTTATATATTACGCTTAATTTTTCATAGAGTTGTAAGCTACCAAAATATAAGGATGCTAAAGTTAAGTGAATGTGGCAAACATTAATTCATATCTTTCAAAATAATTATGATTTTTAAATTCTGCTTTTATTTGTACGTTAGAATAAAGTGACCCAAACACATTCCATGCATATTTTTGATTAAAAAATATTTTTTGAAATATGAAAATTATTAGTAAATTCATATTCGAAAAAATTATGAATTATAACATGTTTTAATATTTGCACGGATAGAACGAGCATAATCAAAAACGTTTATTTTCAAATTTACAGCTCGTTCCTACTTTCTTCTATATGTATATATAGAGAATGTATTGGATTCGTGAAAATTTTCGAACTCCGGTTTTCGATGGATTTACACGTTGCTGACAGTTCTTTGAAGAATGTGAAATAAATTTCAAAATTGTTAGAGATTAGTCAGCCTTCTCTCTTTTTTTTTTTTTTTTTTTTTTTTTCGCAGACATCTGACCACCGCTGACGGATATATCCAGTCACTGATTTATTCTGTTTTCTACAATACACTTATAATTTAAAATTATATTTATGGATTTTTAGCTTGTTTTTTTTAAGCTTGAAGTTCTTAAAAAAATATCCATGCGTGTTACAAATAATCATGCGCATTGTTAAATTTTCAATCTCAAATTCAAATAAGTTTTAATTTAGTATATTGAAAAATCTGTGCAGTGGAAACCGCATTAGAATTTTGCCTTTTTTAAAGGCGATCAGATGGTTAATGTTGCAAATATATTAAAACGGGGCATTAAACGTGTGGAGGGGCGGAGCTTTTATCCCGCATTGTTCTATCTCACAGGGATCGTATTCTCCGCCTTTTTTTCAGGACATTCTGCCTTTATTGCACCATTATCTTTATATAATAATCTGTAACATATTTAATTGTGAAAGTTTACTTTAAAAATACCATAAAGATTTCTGCATGAAAATAGTGGTGGCCAAAATGTCGGAAATTTCTTATTTTCAAAAGTGTCCTGAAAAAAGGGTGGAGCATACGACCCCTGATCACATATAAATTTGTTTCTAAAACTATTTTCAGTTGCTTTTCAGCATATTTTTTTTTTTTTTTTCAAAAATACTAACTTATCTTATATCTCCCCCCTTAAATTATAATAATTTGTTTATTTGTGCATTAAAATGTGTGAGAGAAATTAGCGTAAGTGCACGGTAGGTTTTTATATAAAGATTAAATGGTAATCATAATTCAGAAAAGTATATTTCTGTACTAATTTAATTTTTTTCTTCTTGCATTGAAGACATTTCAAATAAATAAGTAACTTCCTTTTTAATTAAAATTAATAAGATTTGATTTTTCAAACTTGAAAAATAATATTAGATATGCTTTTAAGCATAAAAAACGTATTGTTTCTTGTGTGCGGGTTAAAAGCTGATTGTCTCCACGAAGGAAGCTAGCCCTGGTATAAAAAGGCTCAGAGGAAGACTTTCTAAGGCATCCGAGTCCTTATTTGTACGAGTTTCAAGGAAAAAGTCTGGAGTGAATCCACTCGACTTTCCGAACATTAAGTAATTGACAGTTTTGTAGATAAAGTAAAGAAAGAGGAGTTGTTAAACAAACAAAAGAGAGAGAAGCATAATAGAGTGTTTGAGTATTTTTCTCCATATATTACACGATGTTTTATTTAACGCTACTGAACTTTGAGCCCATAGATTATAATGATAAAGAATTTTTCGTTGTGTCTCTGTAAAACCCTGTAAATGCTAGATTCACCAAAATGCTTATAGTTAGTGCAACAGCGATTTTTTATATTCATATAAATTTTCAGCTCAACATACACACACATACATACATCATAGTAAAAATAGTGGAAACGGACTCAGGGGACCTCGAAACGTATAGAAACATCAAAATCTCAAATTCGGTTTTTTGACATGATTACAATACTTTCCTCACTATAATGTTCGGAAAGCAAAAATTAAATTACTACGAAAGGCTAGACAGGGGTCGTACTCCCTGCCGCCCTTTTCTATGGACGTTTTCAGGAATGAGAAAATTTCGCCTTTTTTGACACCATTAATTTAATGTAGAAATATTTACGGCGTTTTTGCAGTAATGGGCGGTGATTAAATAGGATAGCTATTATTGTATAAAAATAGTGGGAATAATAAAGGAGAAAATGTTTCATACACGTGCTTTTTTGCAGTGATGAGCGGTGATTAAATAGGATAGCTATTATTGCATAAAAATAGTGGGAATAATAAAGGAGAAAATGTTTCATCCATGAAAGCGTCCTAAAAAAAGGCGGAGATTACGACCAATGGGCTAGATCCCTGAGCACAAACTAGTTCAAAAATCGACCCTACTTGTTTACATGCCAGAACCCTGGATCTGGTTGGTTAACCTGATTTTAAATAAACCCGATCCGACTTCCGCGGGTCGGATCGGATTTAGTTTACAATGAGAAGGGTCGACTTACATCTTACTTAACAAAAAATAAAAATAAAATAAAATAAAATAAAATAAAATAATAATAATAATAATAATAAATAAAATAATAAATAAAATAATAACAATAACGTTAATAATTAACAAAAATTTGTTTTATATAATTCTTAATTATATAAAATATTATATATAAATATTTACTTAAAATATATAACATATTCTATAACTGATATAAGCACACTATATTTACTTATGATTATCGTATTTTATTTTTATTAGTATACAAATTATTACAGTACAAAAAACATACGTATTGAATAAAAGCAATATATATATCTCCTTATATTATTAAAATCTGTGCGCATCTGTCTTTCTGTTTGTCTGTCTGTCTGTGAGAAATGCCTTGTGCGCGCTAAAGCTCCGGCGCTAATGGTCGCAGCGCTTCGAAACCGGTGTCGACAGACGCAGAATTTCTTCATCTCGACATCGCAATAATTCGCTAAGCGATGCGACCATAATTAGCTGAGATATCAATTAAAACGTTGAGCTATGTCGATCGAAAAATGACTGAGAATTCACGGCTATTTGCTTAAAAAGAGACATTCTTACGGATAAAGTGGAAAATAAATTAGAAATATCAGTCGTATCGTTACAAATAGGGTATCAAATGAAAGGGCCAAATTTTCTCATTCCGATGGTTTAACCCTTTGCCGCTCAGTGTTGCACTACATGGAACACCTAACTTCGCTAGCTTCTGCAACCGTTAAATTCAATTGCAAATGCATAAAAATAGGTTTATTTTTTACTTTGAACTTTCCTTTTCATCCTTAGATGGCACCAGTACACAAGGCAATCCATGATATTTAGCTGGGACGAGTTATTTTAAACCCTCGTATTTACAAGAAATTTTGTATATTTTTTTGTGGTACAAAAAAGATTGCTTGAAAAAAAATTTCTATGTTATGTCGTTGGCTGTACTCTAAATTATTTATTTTATATTAATTTTAATATTTTATACAGGAAACATACGAGGAATCACTGAATAAAATAAGGTGTTCCATGTCCTGGAACACTGCGACACTAGCGCTTTTCATATTATGCAACCGAAAACAACGATGAGAGAAGACAGCTTTCTTTACGTGCTCTGTTTTCCTCTGTTTGGAGGGAATGACGTCAAGCTATAAGATGCTGCGAGGAAGGATTGGTTGTGCATTTAAAAAAAAAAAAAAAAAACGCAGAAAACTAGTTTCATGTGCAAAACCTACAATGTTGGTTTGTGCTTGTACCAAAAGAGTGTGACGTGGTTCCAAAAATTTTATGAAGCTAAAAAATAGACTAATTGTAAATATATTTGCACATGGGACCTGTATATATGTATACTAACTGTAAATATAAAATTATTTCATAAAAAGTCATGTAAACAAGATTTTTTTTTTTTTTTTTTTTGGGGGGGGGGGGATGGGGTGTAGAGTAGCAGGCCTCCCGTGATGCACCATGGGTCATGGTAAATCTACTACACAGGTATAATACAGTGTTTTTTAATTCAAATGCAAAATCTTCTACATATTTACGGGCTTTCCTGCAATGCTCTTAGAAGCACTTTTCAGTGCTCTAGTGGCGCAGTGTTCCAGCTGATGGAACACCCACAGATTCAAAACGGTAAGTACTATCTTTACAAAATTATACATGTGTACTCCTTTAGACCTAAGTAGATAGCCTACAACTTTTTTTGTTGAAATTCCAACTTTAAAGGGTTGTGCGCCGTAAAGGGTTAAACGGCTTATCGATCGGACAATTAATTTTTTTTTTTTTTAATTCAATAAACTAAAAAAAATGGTGGCAACAAATCAAAAGAATTTTAATATTGCAGACGATCGTCTACAGTCTTGAACGGAAAGAGAAACATCTGGTATATAATGAGGTCAAGTGTTTGGTACTGCGATTAAAAATTGCAATTTTGAAAAGTCTTCAGTTTTTCAATGTCGCACACAAAAATCGTTATACAGCCCTAACATCACAAGACAGCCTTGCAGTTTAAATTTCATCGATTTTCGAAAAAAATTACATTTTAATTGGAAATTAAATTTTATTCTAATACGCGTATTTTAAATTCTAATTATGATTAAATTATTTTTAATACATCATTCGAAAGATATTTTAAAGTTCTTTTATATTATCGAAAGTGGAATTCGAGATTTCACCAGATTTACACGTTTTGAGGTCTTCTGAATCGGTTTTCTTTTGTATCTCAGCTACTAATTAAAATAATTTCATAAGTAATACATCATTAGAAAGCTTTGTTGATTTGGAATTTAACAGTAGATTACAGAAATTTCTACCGCCAGATGGCGCTGTAATATTTTAAAGTTTCAATATTTCGATTTCTAATTATGATTAAATTATTTTTAATACATCATTCGAAAGATATTTTAAAGTTCTTTTATATTATCGAAAGTTTTCACCAGATTTACACGTTTCGACTTGTCCTGATTAGGTTTTTATTGCATCTCAGCTAATTGAGTTAGACCGTTCAAAATTGGTATATGTAGGTTAATTAGAAAGGGCTGAAAGGGTGGGGATGAAATAGGCGTGCACCCCGCGCGTATCCCCTAACTTGTGCACGCATGGGACTGCGCTACCGAAGGCAGTGGGGACCCGGTCCGACTTTTTAACCGATGAGAAATGGGTTTTTTGATTTTCTTTTCTTAAGAATAAAAATTTGACTTAAGAAGGAATTGATTTGAAAAGGAAATTTGATTAAAAATTTGATTTAAGAAGGAAGCGCGCAGCTCGCGTATACCTTCCTACGTGCACGCGCATGGGTCTGCGCTGCCGAAGGCAGTGGGGACCCGGTTTGAGTTTTTACCCGATCAGAAATGATTTTTTTTTAGGAGGCACGAAGGGTCAGGGAAAGAATACGCGCGTGCAGCGCGTGTATCCGTTTATTTGTGCGCGCAGCGCGCACGGGAAGGCGCTGCCGAAGGCAGTGGGGACCCGTTCCGACTTTGTACCCGATGAGAAATTATTTATTTTATTTTATTTTCTTAAGAATAAAAATTTGATTTGAGAAGGAATATGTGCGCGCATGGGTCTGAGCTGCCGAAGGCAGTGGGGACCCGGTGTGAGTTTTTACCCGATCAGAAATGATTTTTTTTTTATTTATTTATTTTTTCTTAAGACTAAATGTTACTGTTAGTGATTCATTAATTATAGTGATTCATTTGAAAATACTGTCCCGCTAGCATATATATATATATATATATATTCTTACCTTATTATTATTATTATTATTATATTTTTAAATACAACTTTATACAATGAACCAAACACACTAAAATTAAAAAGCTTTTTAGTACACTTCAAGTGCGCAACACACATAAACAATTAAAAATTATTAATCTATTTTTCATATTTTTGAATTTTTAACTTTTTGTATTATTTTATTTTTAATTTTTCTAAAATAATTTATCATTTGTGTTTCAGTGCAATTTTACTTTATCTTATCTTACAACTTAAAAACATTTGCATGATATTTAGATGCATTACTAATTTTTATTTAGTTGCCGGTTTCGGGTCGGGTTTGAGTATAAAGAAATAGGGGCAAGTCAGGTGAAACCTGACCCATGCATGACTCCACTGCTAGATGTAAAAACAGAAATCTTCGGCTGCAGATAGGGGTAAACGTAAAAAGAGAGAGAAAAAAACCTAGCTAGAAGAAAAATTTCCGCCGTCTTAAAAGTCTCGGCAACACGGATCACCCAATAAATTTGTAAAATCTGAAAATTTCTTTTTGAAGTCATTGTTACTTTATGTGCTGAGTTTTAAGATATGGTGGATGCTGAAAATTCTTCTTTGAAATTAGTGTCTCCGAATTATGAAATTTTGCTTAAATATTCATTGAAATGCATCAATAATAAATATATGAAATCTTCTTGAAAACTATGAAAATTAAATAAAGTAACTTTAAAATAAAAATTTTATTTATTTTTATTTATTTTTTGGAAATTTTAAAAATGTTTCAACTGGCTGAAATCTTAATTTTCACGCTCGATGTAACCTTATTATAGTCAGCAATATATTCTAAATGTATTTGTGGAACAATTTGTGGATTGATAGATAAGTTAATATTTTAAAAATATTTTTATGTTTAAAGGAAACAACAAAATATAACTACAAACTGTTCTATTTTTCAAAGAAGACTTCATACTGGAAATTTTTAATAATTATTTTCTGTTCATATAATCGTGTAAGAATTACATGTCAGGTATTTTTTAAAGCAATAATAGTAACTAGCAGGCTTTGCCCGCTTCGCTGGCCACTAAATTTAAAGGAAACTCTTTTCTATATAGCTTTATAAAAATAAAATAAAATAAATTACTGAAATTGTTCAAAACCTCGCTCCAGGTCCCTGCTGCAATCGGCAGCGATTTGGTCATCAGCTGAAACTCAGGCGATTGTCCCTATTACCTGCGACAATAGTTTACCAATGATCTTCCATTTAGGTGCTTATTATATAACAGTTTCGAAATAGACAGTATCGAAAAAATTGGAGTTTCCCTTTTATATTTAAATCCCAGTTACATGTGAACAACACTATACGTGTTGTTCACATGTAACTCGGACTGGACTCAAATGTAACTGGGTTTAGACAACATAATATTTGCTTTTACGTTATTTCATATGTTTATTTTGTTTATCCAATCAACCATTAAATGACAGCAATTTCACGCCAAATATTACAATATGCTGTGACCGGCTACGTCTGTCGCATGAGAAAATCAATTTTTTTGTGTTTGTATATAATTCATGGGTTGTAAACCTAATAGTACAGCCTTAATATAGTTCTCTTTGGCGGCTTTTGAATTTTTGTCACCATTTTAGACTTAATCCATTGTAACAATAAGACTTAATCCCTTGTAACAATATGCTATGAGCGCTATTTCTGCCGTATTTTAGACAACTAATCTTTTTATGGTTATATATATTTCCCATTAAACATATTTTTATTTATTTATTTAAATATTAATTTGAATTTTTCAAATATTTCTGGTCGACAGCGTGCAAGTGCAGTAACACACAGAGTCTCATTTGTTTGTATGATAAATTAGTATAGTGATTATTATAATTTAAAAAAGTAAATAAATAGGTAAACATTATCGTGTTACACAACTTTATTATGTCGCTCCATTGGCGGCTTTTGAATTATTGTCGCCATATTAGCGATGTATTTTTCTTTTTTTTTTTTTTGTATGAAAAGGGGAAGACTATTTTGCTAATAATTTTATCAGACTCTTTTTTGTTTGTACATAAGAATCCTCTATATTCTGCTTATATTTTTAATGGTTTTTAGGTTTAAAATAGTGCTTGTTGAAATAAATTTTCTATCTTTAAAATTGCATTTGTTCTGTAAATTTTGTGCAAAAATAAATCATTTATGTTTTTTATATATTTGATGCGCTACTTAGATTAAAATGGCTGTTGCTATATTAAACTTCTTGTCGAAAAACGTTCGGTGTACTTCAACACGAAAATTTAAAAAATCGCCCAGCAGGATCTGTTAATGATACTGATAAAATAAAAGTATGGTTCATAGAATTTAAATAATCTATTAATAAAAATTTTAAAACCCAAATTATTAATGTATCGTATCACATACATAGATATAGTAATAATATATAGATTGATCATTGGGGAGAAAAAAGGCGATTCCTTTTCACTCGGGAAAAGACGGCGATTTTACCAAAATATGGCAGTCTTTCCCCGAGTGAATACACACGAATGTTTTAGCAAATAAAATTCATGAATAATTTATTTACTAAAGGTGAATGAAAAGCTCCAGATATAGTTTCAAATTCATTCTTCTTTTTTTTTTCCTTTTTTCCTTCAATACCACTTAATGGCTGATTCCAAAGCTTTTTTTTCGGCATCAAAAATCTTTGCACGATAATATGGGGATGATCCGCGTTTGTAATGATCGATAGATGGCACTTTTTCATCTTTTGTTGTTAGTAAATATAATAGCCACGTGTATTTATTATTGTTCTTTTTGTTATTCTACTTAATATTCGTATTATAATTTCTCCGCCATTACATCATGGAAAATTGATTGCTTTTGGAAAAAAATATTTCATTTTATTCAAAGTTCGATCGGAAGTAGATTTTTAACTGAAGTTGAACAAATATTAGTTTCAAATCATCTGATTAATTCTTTACTTCCATTAGCCGAAGCAACTGGAATTTTAAATTTGTCATTTGGAAATAAATGGAAGCTTAATTCTGGATTTCTTGATCCTTTGGAGTTACAATATAGCACCCAACAGTATGTGTTATCTTTTTTACCGGATTTATTCATTTTTATTCAATAAATATATGTAGACTAAACATCGGCCAGAAATGGCGGCTTGATGAAAGCCGAATTAAAGCATGTTAATTGTAATTTCACCTTAGCCCACCAGAGGGCGAGCATTTCATTACAATCGCGGATAGATCTATATATATTATTATATCTATGATCACATAAATCTTTTCGAAGATAGAATAAAACTTAATTTGAAAAAAAAATAATAATAATAATAACTTTTGTTTATTAACCAAAATAATTGATGAAATTTGAAATGCAAGTTGGTCTTGTGGGGTACAGGCTGTATATTATATTTTTGTGTTCGTGAGAGAAAATTTAAAAGAATTTGAAAACTGCAATTTTTAATCCCACCTCAAAATCATGTGACTTAATTTGAAGCAGATTTTTCATTTTTTTTTCTCCTAACGTTTCCATACAATCTTCTGCTTTTGCCACCTAAAATTCATACTTTAGTTAATTTAAAAAAAATCTAATTGTCCGATTAATAAGCTGTTTAATGCATCGGATTTACAAAACTTTTCCCTTTCATTTGGTATCTTATTTGTAACGATGCGACTGATATTTCTAATTTATTTTCTAATCTTTCTGATTTATTTTCCTCATTTTAAATAAATGTACGTTTATTATTATTATTATTATTATTATTATTTTGTCGAAAAAAAATTGGCAACAATTAAATTATGGATAAAATTTTAAAATTTAAATGGCTTATTTATCAGAAATTAGAAGGTTATTATTTTCACATTTTAATTAATTAAGAAAAAGCTAATCATCCGATTGATAAGCTGTTTAATGCATCGGATTTACAAAAAATTTCTCTTTCATTTGGTATCTTATTTGTAACGATACGACTGATATTTCTAATTTATTTTCTAATCTTTCTGATTTATTTTCCTCATTTTAAAGAAATGTACGTTTTTTTTTTTTTTTTTTTTAAGTTATTATTACTTTGTCGAAATAAAAATTGGCAACAATTAAATTATGGATAAAATGTTAAAATTTAAATGGCTTATTTATCAGAAATTAGAAGGTTATAATTTTCACATTTTAATTAACCCGTTAGTAGTCGCTATAGACAGCGCCACCTATTACAGATTGCGTACTTTTTATTTAACGCGCACCAATAATTTTAAAAAGTGATGTGATCAACGTTTCTTCGATTTTATTCCCGTTTTATGTATATCAAATGCCACTCCTAAAACTTTTTGGTGGCTATTGAATAAAAAAAATCTGGCAAAACTGAAAGATGGGCGGCAAATCGACCAACTAGCGACTACTAACGGGTTAATTAAGGAAAAACTAATCAAAAATTCGAAAATCTGACTTCGATGTGCACAATGACCCTTCGGGGGGCACCTTTGTGTTAAATCTCTTGACTGTCCGAGCTACCGTTTTCGAGAACAGTGAAATATACAAATATTGCTCACTTAATAGTACAAGATAATCCGATTTAAAAATCCCACAGTTTATCTACTGTGAGTGAGGAAATTATAGTTGTAATGTAGACACACTAAATCTCAGAAAGGAGTAACCGTGTGTCGTAATTTATTCGTCGGCAAATTAGTCGAAATTTCGCGCGTGTGGGAGATTAAAGAAAATTATAATACAACCAAATATCAAACGTAATTGCTGCATTGAAAGCAGTATCGAGATATCTTTGTCAACACCCAGGGTAAACCTTCATAAAATTCTCTTATTCAATACATTTTTAAGAAGAATATGTTTAGAAATTATTGGTATGAAATTAATTTAATTAAGAAAATTTTCAGAATAAAATACCACTTGACAATAGCAATAAGAATCTTCAGAAATAATACTTTAATCTAATGATGGCAATTCCGCTGAAGACTGTACACATGCCAATTTGTATGTTATTTTATTTATTTATTTTTCCTTGCTTTTAATAACGAAAATTTTTAATAATTTTTTAGCAATTTTCTGTGATTAATCATGATCATCATTATTGTTATTATTGTTATTATTGGCTAATAAATAGTGGTTTTAATGTACAAGCTGACACGTAAGAAGACTGTAAGGATAAGCGTTCCATTCTGGAAAAAAAAAATAATAATAATAAAATTATCTGTTACAAAACGAAAGTTAAGAAATCCAGTTTGAATTGAAACAATAAGGTCATTGTAGCTGTCAAGAGAAACGCGTGAGATCGGCAATGTTATGGTTTCTATTTCGTCGAAAAAGAAAATGAATTTCAAATTTTAAAAATTTTATAACATCTACGTAATAAAAAGAAAATAAAACTTTTAATTGAGATATCTTACACATGAACCATACTCGTGGTTCTAGATCAACTTGCACTGGCATTCAATTTTTTAATAAGAAAATGTCTAACATTTGATACAATGTGCAAGTAAAAATATTGTGGTCGATTTGAAATCTATGTATAAGAAAAGAGAAACAAATATCGCATACATTTTTGTAAAAGTAATACTTCTCGAAAATTAAATTGGCAGTTACTGTTATAATGAATTTTTAAAGTTATAAATTTTTACCTCTTTCTCTCTCTCTCTTTTTTTTTTTTTTTTGGTTTATTTATGAATTATAAGAATGTTAATTTACATTTTTTTTAACCTTCAACAGAAATAAAAGATACTGCCATATGATATAACGAGAGTATTAAATTCAACTAATACAAGATTATTTTATTTATATATATACATATACTTGCCAACCTATCCCGGATGGTTGTTAGTTCCGCCCCTTTTCCCCTATTTTTTCACACCAGTCTTATTTTAGAGTACTTTTATTCTTATTTAATCGTAAATATATTTGAAGTGAATTACGCTAAAAATTAAGTGGTGTACAAAAAGGAGCTGGAACTAACAATATTCCGCGTTAGGTTGGCAAGAATGTATATATATATATATATATATATATATTTGTGTCTGTGTGAGTGTGGGAAGGAAGTAGAAGGAATTGAAAAATAGAAGATTAAGTTTAATAGCTTTTTGATAAATACCTAATTCTAGTAACAAGACAAAATTGTATCATGATTAAAACCAATAAATTATAAATATCAGTTAGGCAGCTATCACAAGTTAAATTGTTTGCATGAACCTAAATTATTTCAAAGGAATTTCCACCATTGTTCTCTAGAAACACATTTCTATTTAAATATGTAGGCTTATATTAATAACGAAAATTTCTATTTAAATTTTTTCATCTGCAAAATCGAGAAAAGCGAGAAACCTTCACTAAAATAAATGCACGATGTTAGGGGATCCGCAAATAAAATATCCGAAGGATGAGACTATAAATATCATTTAACATAAGCAATGGTTATATCACTGTTATATCACAAAGTGAGGCTTATTAATTTAACATACGGAAAAGTTGTCGACGTTATAGTGCACAGGGTTCGTAGCATCGTTATTCTTTCCCCGAGTCTTATATCAGTAATTTTTAATAACTTTTTCTTTTAATAACACCAGTCTACAAATTTAAGAAGAATTTTTCTGTTTTGTGGCAGACTCAGGGGAAAAAAGGCGGTTCCGCGAGAGCACTGGTGCAGTAAAGTTCTTATTATAGGCAAACCGATGAAAGAAAAATCAAGAAGAGAAGGTATAAGAAATATGGATAATAATCAGCGACGCGGACGAGTGTGATGTGGAACAGTGTTTCCAGATTGCGCGACTTGTTTATTTAATAGTCACCAATAATTTTGAAAAGTTGTGTTTGATACACATAATACACGATTAATCGCTGATTATTTACATTAAGTATCACTTCTCAAAAATATTGGTGACTGTAGAATAAAAAATCAGGCTATCTGGTAGCACTGATGTGTAACACCACTAACCAGTGTTAGGGCTTAGTATTTAACAAGATTTTTTTTTTTTTTTTTTTTGCGACGTGGACGAACGACGCGACGTGATCTACACCTAACTAAAGTTGGGGTGAAAATTCAACAAGAAAATGTACAATATTTTAAAATAATTTACGATATCTCTTTTGTCAATGGAACCGAAGAAATTGTAAAAAAGAGTACTAAAATTGTTAAAATTCAAATATTTCAATGCTATTCCAGAGCTGCCTACATTTTAATTTATACCAAAGCATTTTTGGCCCCGCCTTTTTTCCATACCACTTATTTTAAGTTTAAATTCCAGTTAATGATCTCTCTCTCTCTCTCTCTCTCTTTTTTTTTCTTGGACAAAACACATATATCAGAATTTTTTTGGAGTGGAAGGCTGATTTTTTTTACCAACTATGTGAAAAATACCAGAGTCGGGAATCGAACCCGGACCTTCCTCTTTCCAAGCGGATTCTCAAGCCATTGAGCTACCCTGGCTGATTACCAGCTAGGCATTTCTCACATAAAATTCGTTGGCAACGTCACCGAGCCTGTAAACACTGCTATATCAAGTGACATTAATATTCTTGGCACAACTCCAATAGATTACGAAAATTTAATTTTATTTAGAAATTTACAATTTCTAAATTAAATAAACTTATAATTTAAAATTATATTTATGAATTTTTTTATCTTGGTTTTTCATGATTGAAGGCTTTAAAAAATAACCATGTGTATTATAAAAATTCATGTGCATAATTAAATTTTCAATTTCAAATTGAAATATTATTTTAGTACATGGAAAAATCTGTGCAGAGGAAACAACATTAGAATTTTGCCCTATTCAAAGACGGTCGGATGGTTAATGTTGCAACAATATTAAAATGGATTCTAAAATACTACCTTATTTTATATCTTCCACTTTAAGCTATAATAATTTGTTTATTTGTGTATTAAATTGTGTGAGAGATATTAGAGTAAGCACCACGGTAGGTTTTTATATACAGCCTCAATGGAAATTTTTATTAAGAAAGGTATATTTCTGTCTTTATTTGCTTTCTTCCTTGATGCATTGAAGACATTCCAAATAAATAAGTAACTTTCTTTTTAATTTAAATTAATAAGATTTGATTTTTCATACTTGAAAAGATGATATGCTTTTAAACAACAAAAACGTATTGTTGCTGATGTGCAGGTTATAGCTGATTGTCTCCACGAAGGAATCTAGACCTGTTAGAAAAAGGCTCAGGGGAAGACTTTCTAAGGCATCCTAGTCTTTATTTATATGAATTTTAAGGGGAAAAATTAAATTACTACGAAAGGCTAGGCAGGGTTCGTACTCCCCGCCGCCCTTTTCTCAGGACGCTTTCAGGAATGAGAATTTTTCGCCTTTTTTTGGCACCATTAATTTAATGTAAAAATATCAATACAAAAAACCCTTAACGGGTTAAAAGTTTGTGACGCAGCATTGTACTTTATGGCTATAAGAATTAGAAATACGGGTCTTAAAAATAATGATATCAAATTTTCAGTGACGCTTTGATATTAATTAAATTATACATAGATTTTCTTATTTGAATTTGCTTTTTCCTTTTATTTATATTTACAGTGTAAACGTTATTTTCAACATAAAATAATATATAGCATTTACTCATTGATACCTTTCCATTCACATCTCTTATACTATGAAAGCATGTGTTTTAAAAGAAATTATATGAAATTCCAGTAACGCAGTGGTGTTACATTAAGTGATTTGTTTTTAAATTTCTCTGCAATTATTTTGTTTTGCATATTAAAGTATATGTGCACATTGAAATATTGCTTTTAATTTTCAAATACGCTGTCAAATATATCACTTTCATTAAGCTTATATTATGTACTGAAATATATTTATTTCAATGAATTATTCTATCTTTTGCGTCACGCCATCCAAAACTGAAAAAAATTTCACAGTTTTTTTCTTTGCATCACGATATCTATTTGCATGCATTTTCAATTTATTTGGATGAAATGACACAAAGTAAACATTTCCATATATTTTACTTACAGTTTTGGATGGCGTGACGCAAAAGATAGAATAATTCATTGAAATAAATATATTTCAGTACATAATATAAGCTTAATGAAAGTGATATATTTGACAGCGTATTTGAAAATTAAAAGCAATATTTCAATGTGCACATATACTTTAATATGCAAAACAAAATAATTGCAGAGAAATTTAAAAACAAATCACTTAATATGTAACACCACTGCGTTACTGGAATTTCATATAATTTCTTTTAAAACACATGCTTTCATAGTATAAGAGATGTGAATGGAAAGGTATCAATGAGTAAATGCTATATATTATTTTATGTTGAAAATAACGTTTACACTGTAAATATAAATAAAAGGAAAAAGCAAATTCAAATAAGAAAATCTATGTATAATTTAATTAATATCAAAGCGTCACTGAAAATTTGATATCATTATTTTTAAGACCCGTATTTCTAATTCTTATAGCCATAAAGTACAATGCTGCGTCACAAACTTTTAACCCGTTAAGGGTTTTTTGTATTGATATCATTACTTTTTAGGGGCTAATGATCAAAACGCAAAATTAAAGGAGCATGGTAATAACACTGTATTAAAAGTGTTGTTTTATAGGTCACACTCGAACAAAATAACAAACTAAATAAAATTTCAAAATTTTATAAAAAGTGATAAAAAAGATGGACACATGCAACATTACAAAGGCATAATATAGTACATTTTAAAAATGACAAAAATTTCTTATTTATATTTATTTCTTATTATAATGTTTTAGGTATAGATTTGATTTAAAAGAGAAAAATAAATAATAATAGAAAAATCTTTAAAAAGTGAAAATTTTATACTGGTAAATATTTAAGTAGTATAGTTTGTTATGAATTTAATTTAAAAAAAAATCTTAATCTATTCAAAATTTTATTATAGCTTAACATTTTGTAATTTATATATTATATATATACTAGAAACTTAATGAGCAAATTAATTATTTTCAAATTCTGTTTTAAGAATTTTTTCAATCCGTAGTTTAAGTGATTTATCACCTAATTTTGAAAAAATTACAAATATTTGCATATGATTATCATATTATTTGTCATTTTTATGAAAATAGAGGAAAAATTTTTTGTTGTTGCAATCACCTTTTAAAATAGAACCAATTTTGAAAGTTAACAACGTATCAGCATGAAAACAATGTAAATACAAAGAATATTTTTAATAAACAAATGTCATATAAAATACAAGTACCTAAATAAATATCTCATTTAATATATATATTAAAAAAAGAAAAATATTTTTTATTTTATTTTTTGTGTTTATTTTTGACGCTCCCCGATAGATGGAGCCAAAACGATTATTTGATATTCAGTATTTCAGATGTAAGAGAAGAAATTCGTCCGCGAAACTGCCGCATCACGGTATTTTCGGAGTAAAAAATAGTTCGATTTTTAAACTGAGTTATAAAAAAAACAAGAGTTTTCCTAGGGAAAAGGGAGATGTCAGGCACATCAGATAAAAGCGATTAATATCATATATCAATTAAACTAAATTCGCTCGAGCCATATTCGAGAAAAAATTGTTCCTTACATACGCCGTCCATTTACAACTTAAATGAGCCAATTCATATATCGAAATATATTGCACGCAGAAATGTAGGGATTTCAGGGTAGGATCAGACAGAATTTGAAAGTCTATTTTGAAAATATCATAACATAACCTCCCATATTTCCTGAGATATTAAGTGTCGGCTTTCAGCGGTTACTTTGATCTTAAAATTCCTGTATATATAAGTGTCGCAGTTTTCGTTCGTTTTTCCGTTTCCGCTGAGTGTCGTGGCGTTCGTTTGTTTTTGCGCTTGCGTCACTAGAAAAACTGCCGTTTTACATGATTTACGGCGTTTTTGCAGTAATGAACGTTGATCAAATAGGATAGCTATTATTGTATAAAAATAGCGGGAATAATAAAGGAGAAAATGTTTCATCCATGAAAGCTTTCTGAAAAATAGCGGAGATTACGACCCCTGGGTTAGATCCCCGAGCACAGACTGGTTTAAAAATCGACCCTACTTGTTTACCAGCCAGAGTCTTCGATCGGGTTGGTTAACCTAATTTTAAATAAACCCGATCCGACTTCCGCGGGTCAGGTCGGGTTTAGTTCATAATGAGTCGGGTCGACTTACCAACATCTTTCTTAACAAACAAAATAATAAGAATAAGAATAATAAATAAAGAAATAAGATAATAAAAATGACGATAACGATAACGATAATAATGAACAAAAAAATTGTTTTATATAATTCTTAATTATATAAAATATTATATATAAATATTTATATATAAAATATATAACATATTCTATAACTGATATAAACACACTATATTTACTTATGATTATCGTATTTTATTTTTATTAGTATCCAAATTATTACAGTACAAAAAACATACCTATCGAACAAAAGCAATATATATATATATATATATATTCTTACCTTTTATTATTATTATTATTTTATTTTTGAATACAACTTTATACAATGAACTAAACACACTAAAATTTAAAAGCTTTTTAGTACACTTCAAGTGCGCAACACACATAAACAATTAAAAATTATTAATCTATTTTTCATATTTTTGAATTTTTAACTTTATGTATTATTGCATTTTTAATTTTTTCTAAAATAATTTATCATTTGTGTTTCAGTGCAATTTTACTTTATCTTATCTTACAACTTAAAAACATTTGCATGATATTTAGAGGCATTACTAATTTTTATTTAGTTTCCGGGTTTCGGGTCGGGTTTGAGTATAAAGAAATAGGGGCAAGTCAGGTGAAACCTGACCCATGCATGACTCCACTGCTAGATGTAAAAACAGAAATTTTCGGCTGCAGATAGAGGTAAACGTAAAAAGAGAGAGAGAAAAAGCATAGCTAGAAGAAAAATTTCCGCCGTCTTAAAAGTCTCGGCAACTCGGATCACCCAATAAATTTGTGAAATCTGAAAATTTCTTTTTGAAGCCCTGAGTTTTAAGAGATGGTGGATGCTGAAAATTCTTCTTTGAAATTAGTGTCTCCGAATTATGAAATTTTGCTTAAATATTCATTGAAATGAATCAATATTAAATAGATTAAATCTTCTTGAAAACTATGAAAATTAAATAAAGTAACTTTAAAATAAAAATTTTATTTATTTTTATTTATTTTTTGGAAATTTTAAAAATGTTTCAACTGGCTGAAATCTTAATTTTCACGCTCGATGTAACCTTATTATAGTCAGCAATATATTCTAAATGTATTTGTGGAACAATTTGTGGATTGATAGATAAGTTAATATTTTAAAAATATTTTTATGTTTAAAGGAAACAACAAAATATAACTACAAACTGTTCTATTTTTCAAGGAAGACTTCATACAGGAAATTTTTAATAATTATTTTCTGTTCATATAATCGTGTAAGAATTACATGTCAGGTATTTTTTAAAGCAATAATAGTAACTAGCAGGCTTTGCCCGCTTCGCTGGCCACTAAATTTAAAGGAAACTCTTTTCTATATAGCTTTATAAAAATAAAATAAAATAAATTACTGAAATTGTTCAAAAGCTCGCTCCAGGTCCCTGCTGCATTCGGCAGGGATTTGGTCATCCACTGCAACTCGGGCGCTTGTCCCTATTACCTGCGACAATAGTTTACCAATGAGCTTCCATTTAGGTGCTTATTATATAACAGTTTCGAAATAGACAGTATCGAAAAAATTGGAGTTTCCCTTTTATATCTAAATCCCAGTTACATGTGAACAACACTATATGTGTTGTTCACATGTAACTCGGACTGGACTCAAATGTAACTGGGTTTAGACAACATAATATTTGCTTTTACGTTATTTCATATGTTTATTTTGTTTATCCAATCAACCATTAAATGACAGCAATTTCACGCCAAATATTACAATATGCTGTGACCGGCTACGTCTGTCGCATGAGACAATCAATTTTTTCTGTTTGTATATAATTCATGGGTTGTAAACCTGATAGTACAGCCTTAATATAGTTAGTTCTCTTTGGCGGCTTTTGAATTTTTGTCACCATTTTAGACTTAATCCATTGTAACAATAAGACTTAATCCCTTGTAACAATATGCTATGAGCGCTATTTCTGCCGTATTTTAGACAACTAATCTTTTTATGGTTATATATATTTCCCATTAAACATATTTTTATTTATTTATTTAAATATTAATTTGAATTTTTCAAATGTTTCTGGTCGACAGCGTGCAAGTGCAGTAACACACAGAGGCTCATTTGTTTGTTTGATAAATTAGCATAATGATTATTATATAAAAAAATAAATAAATAGGTAAACATTATCGTGTTACACAACTTTATTATGTCGCTCCATTGGCGGCTTTTGAATTATTGTCGCCATATTAGCGATGTATTTTTTTTTTTTTTTTTTTTTTTTTGTATGAAATGGGGAAGACTATTTTGCTAATAATTTTATCAGACTCTTTTTTGTTTATACATAAGAATCCTCTATATTCTGCTTATATTTTTAATGGTTTTTAGGTTTAAAATAGTGCTTATTGAAATAAATTTCCTATCTTTAAAACTGCATTTGTCCTCTAAATTTTGTGTTAAAATAAATCATTTATGTTTTTATATATTTGATGCGCTACTTAGATTAAAATGGCTTTTACTATATTAAACTTCTTGTCGAAAAACGTTCGGTGTACTTCAACACCAAAATTTAAAAAATCGCCCAGCAGGATCAGTTAATGATACTGATAAAATAAAAGTATGGTTCATAGAGTTTAAATAATCTATTAAAAAAACTTTTAAAACACAAATTATTAATGTATCGTATCACATACATAGATATAGTAATAATATATAGATTGATCATTGGGGAGAAAAAAGTTATTCCTTTTCACTCGAGAAAAGACCGCGATTTTACCAAAATAGGGCAGTCTTTCCCCGAGTGAATACACACGGGAATACACACGAATGTTTCAGCAAATAAAATTCATGAATAATTTATTTACTAAAGGTGAATGAAAAGCTCCAGATATAGTTTCAAATTCATTCTTCTTTTTTTTTCCTTTTTTCCTTCAATACCACTTAATGGCTGATTCCAAAGCTTTTATTTTTCGGCATCAAAAATCTTTGCACGATAATATGGGGATGATCCGTGTTTGTAATGATCGATAGATGGCGCTTTTTCAGCTTTTGTTGTTAGTAAATATAATAGCCACGTGTATTTATTATTGTTCTTTTTGTTTTCTACTTAATATTCGTACTATAATTTCTCCGCCATTACATCATGGAAAATTGATTGCTTTTGGAAAAAAATATTTCATTTCATTCAAAGTTCGATCGGAAGTAGATTTTTAACTGAAGTTGAACAAATATTAGTTTCAAATCATCTGATTGATTCTTTACTTCCATTAGCCGAAGCAACTTGAATTTTAAATTTGTCATTTGGAAATAAATGGAAGCTTAATTCAGGATTTTTTGATCCTTTGGAGTTACAATATAGCACCCAACAGCATGTGTTATCTTTTTTACCGGATTTATTCATTTTTATTCAATAAATATATGTAAACTAAACATTGGTAAGAAATGGCGGCTTGATGAAAGCCGAATTAAAGCATGTTAATTGTAATTTCCCGTTAGCCCACCAGAGGGCGAGCACTTCATTACAATCGCGGATAGATCTATATATATTATTATATCTATGATCACATAAATCTTTTCGAAGATAGAATAAAACTTAATTTAAAAAAAAAAAATAATAATAACTTTTGTTTATTAACCAAAATAATTGATGAAATTTGGAATACACACGAATGTTTTAGCAAATACAATTCATGAATAATTTATTTACTAAAGGTGAATGAAAAGCTCCAGATATAGTTTCAAATTCATTCTTCTTTTTTTTTTTCCTTTTTTCCTTCAATACCACTTAATGGCTGATTCCAAAGCTTTTTTTTTCGGCATCAAAAATCTTTGCACGATAATATGGGGATGATAGATCTATATATATTATTATATCTATGATCACATAAATCTTTTCGAAGATAGAATAAAACTTAATTTGAAAAAAAAAAAACTTTTGTTTATTAACCAAAATAATTGATGAAATTTGGAATGCACACGAATGTTTTAGCAAATAAAATTCATGAATAATTTATTTACTAAAGGTGAATGAAAAGCTCCAGATATAGATTCAAATTCATTCTTCTTTTTTTTTTTTCCTTTTTTCCTTCAATACCACTTAATGGCTGATTCCAAAGCTTTTTTTTCGGCATCAAAAATCTTTGCACGATAATATGGGGATGATAGATCTATATATATTATTATATCTATGATCACATAAATCTTTTCGAAGATAGAATAAAACTTAATTAAAAAAAAATAATAATAACTTTTGTTTATTAACCAAAATAATTGATGAAATTTGGAATACACACGAATGTTTTAGCAAATAAAATTCATGAATAATTTATTTACTAAAGGTGAATGAAAAGCTCCAGATATAGTTTCAAATTCATTCTTCTTTTTTTTTTTTTTTTTTTTCCTTTTTTCCTTCAATACCACTTAATGGCTGGTTCCAAAACTTTTTTTTTCGGCATCAAAAATCTTTGCACGATAATATGGGGATGATAGATCGATATATATTATTATATCTATGATCACATAAATCTTTTCGAAGATAGAATAAAACTTAATTTGAAAAAAAAAAAAAAAAAAAAAAAAAAAAACTTTTGTTTATTAACCAAAATAATTGATGAAATTTGAAATGCAAGTTGATCTTGTGGGGTACAGGCTGTATATTATATTTTTGTGTTCGTGAGAGAAAATTTAAAAGAATTTGAAAATTGCAATTTTTAATCCCACTTAAAAATCATGTGACTTAATGTGAAGCAGATTTTTTATTTTTTTTCTCCTAACGTTTCCATACAATCTTCTGCTGTTGCCACCTAAAATTCATACTTTAGTTAATTTAAAAAAATCTAATTGTCCGATTGATAAGCTGTTTAATGCATCGGATTTACAAAAATTTTCCCTTTCATACGCTATCTTATTTGTAACGATGCGACTGATATTTCTAATTTATTTTCTAATCTTTCTGATTTATTTTCCTCATTTTAAATAAATGTACGTTATTATTATTATTATTATTATTATTTTGTCGAAAAAAAATTGGCAACAATTAAATTATGGATAAAATGTTAAAATTTAAATGGCTTATTTATCAGAAATTAGAAGGTTATAATTTTCACATTTTAATTAATTAAGAAAAAAACTAATCAAAAATTCGAAAATCTGACTTTGATGTGCACAGTGACCCTTCGGGGCGCACCTTTGTGTTAAATCTCTTGACTGTCCGAGCTACCGTTTTCGAGAACAGTGAAATATACAAATATTGCTCACTTAATAGTATAAGATAATCCGATTTAAAAATCCCACAGTTTATCTACTGTGAGTGAGGAAATTATACTTGTAATGAAGACACACTAAATCTCAGAAAGGAGTAAAACCGTGTGTCGTAATTTATTCGTCGGCAAATTAGCCGAAGCACCATTTCGCGCGTGTGGGAGATTAAAGAAAATTCTAATACAACTAAAAATCAAACGTAATTGCTGCTCTTAAAGCAGTATCTAGATATCTTCCTCAACACCCAGGTTAAAACTTCATAAAATTTTCTTATTCAATATTTTTTTAAGAAGAATATGTTTAGAAATTATTGGTATGAAATTAATTTAATTAACAAAATTTTCAGAATAAAATACCACTTGACAATAGCAATAAGAATCTTCAGAAATAATACATTAATCTAATGATGGTAATTCCGCTGAAGACTATACACCTGCCAAGTTGTATGTTATTTTATTTATTTATTTTTCCTTGCTTTTCATACCGAAAATTTTTAATAATTTTTTAGCAATTTTCTGTGATTAATCATGATCATCATTATTGTTATTATTGTTATTATTGGCTAATAAATAGTGGTTTTAATGTACAAGTTGACACGTAAGAAGACTGTAAGGATAAACGTTCCATTCTGAAAATAATAATACTAATAATAATAATAAAATTATATGTTACCAAACGAAAGTTAAGAAATCCAGTTTGAATTGAAACAATGCGGAAGGTCATTGTAGCTGTCAAGAGAAACGCAGGGATGGAACACGAGCGCAGAATTCATACCGGAATCTGTTTAAGAAATTTCTCTACCTATAATATCGTTGATTTAACAAGTAGAAAATTATCTTATATTGAGAGTGGTATGAATTCTGCGCCCGTGTTCCATCCCTGGAAACGCGTGAGATCGGCAATGTTATAGCTTCTATTTCGTCGAAAAAGAAAATGAATTTCAAATTTTAAAAATTTTATTACATCTATGTAATAAAAATAAAATAAAACTTTTAATTAAGATATCTTACACATGAATCATACTCGTGGTTCTAGATCAACTTGCACTGACATTCAATTTTTTAATAAGAAAATGTCTAACATTTGAGACAATGTGCAATTAAAAATATTGTAATCGATTTGAAATCTATGTATAAGAAAAGGGAAACAAATATCGCATAGATTTTTGTAAAAGTAATACTACTCGATAATTAAATTGACTATTACTGTTATAATGAATTTTTAAAGTTATAAATTTTTACCTCTCTCTCTCTTTTTTTTTTTTTTTTTTGGTTTATTTATGAATTATAAGAATGTTAATTTACATTTTTTTTAACCTTCAACAGAAATAAAAGATACTGCCATATGATATAACCAGAGTATTAAATTCAACTAATACAAGATTATTTTATTTATATATATACATATACTTGCCAACCTATCCCGGATGATTGTTAGTTCCGCCCCTTTTCCCCTATTTTTTCACACCAGTCTTATTTTAGAGTACTTTTACTCTTATTTAATCGTAAATATATTTGAAGTGAATTACGGTAAAAATTAAGTGGTGTACAAAAAGGAGCGGGAACTAACAATATTCCGCGTTAGGTTGGCAAGAATGTATATATATATATATATGTATATATTTGTGTCTGTGTGAGTGTGGGAAGGAAGTAGAAGGAATTGCAAAATAGAAGATTAAGTTTAATAGCTTTTTGATAAATACCTAATTCTAGTAACAAGGCAAAATTGTATCATGATTAAAAACAATAAATTCTAAGTATCAGTTATGCAGCTATCACAGGTTAAATTGTTTGCATGAACCTAAATTATTTCAAAGGCTTTTCCACCATTGTTCTCTAGAAATACATTTCTATTTAAATATGTAGGCCTATATTAATAACGAAAATTGCTATTTAAGTTTTGTCATCCGCAAAATCGAGAAAAGCGAGAAACCTTCACTAAAATAAATGCACCATGTTAGGGTATCCGCAAATAAAATATATGAAGGATGAGATTGTAAATATCTCTTAACATAAGAATTGGTTATATCACTGTATTGAACAAAGTGAGGCTTATAAATTTAACATACGGAAAAGTTGTAGACGTTATAGTGCACAGAATTCGTAGCATCGTTATTCTTTCCCTGAGTCTTATATCAGTAATTTTTAATAACTTTCTTTTTTCTTTTAATAACATCAGCCTACAAATTTAAGAAGGATTTTTCTGTTTTAAAATACTAGTGGCAGACTCAGGAGAAAAAAGGCGGTTCCGGCAGAGCTCTGGTGCAGTAAAGTTCTTAGTATAGCCAAACCGATGAAATAAAAATCAATACAAGAGGGTATATAAAATATAGATAATAATCAGCGACGCGGACGAGTGTGATGTGGAACAGTGTTACCAGATTGCGCGATTTGTTTATAAAAAAGTCACCAATAATTTTAAAAAGTTGTGTTTGATACACATAATCACTTCTCAAAATTATTGATGACTGTTGAATAAAAAAGTCACGCAATTTAGCTGCACTGATGTAAAACACCACTAACCAGTGTTAGGGCTTAAATAATATATCTTTCTAAATAATAAATTCGATTGAGTCTTTATATAAAAACCTACCGTGGAGCTTACACTAGAATCTCTCACACAATTTAACACACAAATAAATAAAATATTATAGCTTAAAGTGGATAATATAAGATAAGGTAGTATTTTAGAACCCATTTTAATATTATTGCAACATTAACCATCTGACCGCCTTTGAAAAGGGCGGTCAGGGCAAAAAAAATATTGTAGAATTCAACAATATTTTTTTTTTCTACGAGGACGAACGATGCGACGTGCACTACACCTAACAAATGTTGGGGTGAAAATTCAACAAGAAAATTTACTACAATATTTTAAAATAATTTACGATATCTCTTTTGTCAATGGAACCGAAGAAATTGTAGAAAAAGTGCTAAAATTGTTAAAATTCGCCTTTTTAATCCAAAGCTGCCTGCATTTTAATTTATTCTGGAGCATTTTTAGCCCCGCCTTTATTCCATACCACTTATTTTAAGTTTAAATTGTAGTTAATGATCTCTCTCTCTCTCTCTCTCTTATTTTTTGACAATGCACTTATAATTTAACCCTCTGTACTCGAACGTCGCCTCTCAGGCGACATCCGATGCATTACTTTAACTCGAACGGTGCTCCAGAGGCAACATGACCAATTAAGATACTATATATCTTATATCCACCAATAATGTTCTACAACTAAAAGTGGTATAAAAGGTGCATACTTCGTTAAGAAAGAGACTCCACCCACACTTTTTATTAAGTTCCTTTGGGCGTTGCTGGCCTTGGTCATTGGTAAATGTCCAAGAATGCTTTGCAAAATATCACACGATGGAAAATTATAAATCACAATATTCATATATAATGCTTGTAAAAATATACATCAAATATAGAAATAAAATGTTTATATTTAAAATTCTTATGTTTCATATTTTGCATTTTTTATTAAAACTATTGTCGGGTAGCTCATTACGCTTACTAAAAGAAGATTCGGATGCAAAAGGTTAATTTTCTATCTCACTTCAGGCTTGCACATTTGGAAAACACAAAGTGGTCGACATAAAAGAGCCCACTGACAAAAAAGAAGGCGCAGCCTTCGTAAAAGGTACATTATGCTAGTCTTTTATTACGCGGCCAGTATAACATAAGGACAGCCAGATCTTATATTAAGCAAGATTAGGTTTTGCTAGACTAGCTAAAACGCGGAAACTTATGAACCCTGCTGGAATATTTTGGAATAGATCTCTTACACAATTGTAATTCTGCTCTCAAGCCACGCCCTTTTAAGAAGCATTTTCTAGTAAGAAAAATTATTCCATGAGTTCCGGAAACATTATGAAGGTCTATATGCGGATCACCAAATATCTGGAAAATAGCTTCGAGTTGCTGGTATACCTATGCGAAAAAGCCTTCGAGTGCAAACGGTTAAAATTGTATTTATGAATTTTTTATCATGGTTTTTCATGCTTGAAGGCCTTAAAAGATAGCCATGAGTATTATACATAATCATGTGCATAGTTAGATTTTCAATCTCCTCAAATTGAAATAAATATTAGTTTAGTACATGGAAAAATCTATGCAGAGAAAACAACATTAGAATTTTGCCCTTTTCAAAGGCGGTCAGATGGTTAATGTTGCAATAATATTAAAATGGGTTCTAAAATACTACCTTATCTTATATCATCCACTTTAAGCTGTAATATTTTGTTTATTTGTGTGTTAAATTGTGTGAGAGATCCTAACGTAAGCGCCACGGTAGGTTTTTATATAAAGGCTCAATGGAAATTATTATTTAGAAAGATATATTTTTTTCTTAATTTGCTCTTTTCTTTCATGCATTGAAGACATTCCAAATAAATAAGTAATTTACTTTTTAATTAAAATTAATAAGATATGATTTTTCATACTGTAAAAATAATATTAGATATGCTTTTAAGCATCAAAAACCTATTGTTGCTGGAGAATGGGTTAAAGCTGATTGTCTCCACGAAGGAATCTAGGCCAGGTAGAAAAAGGCTCAGAGGAGGACTTCCTAAGGCATCCCAGTCCTTTTTTATACGAGTTCAAGGAAAAAATTAAATTTCTACGAAAGGTTAGGCAGGGGTCGTACTCCTCGCCCGTCTTTTCTCAGGACACTTTCAGGAATGAGAAATTTTCGCCCCTTTTGCCACCATTAGTTTAATGTAGAAATATTTACGGCGTTTTGATAGTAACATACTTGCCAACCACCTCATTATGAACCGTTCAAACCCGCCTTTTTTTACACACCAATAATTTTTTAGAGTAATTTTAGTCTTATTTAATCGTAACACCATTTGAAGAGAATTACTCTAAAAATATATTGGTATGAGAAAAGAGGTGTTTTTTCAGGGGGCGTTAACAATTGTACGGCAATTAATGAGATGGTTGGCAAGTATGTAGTAATGAGGCGTGGTTAAATAGTATATTATTGTATAAAAGTACCAGTAATAATAAAGTAGAAAATTTTTCATTCCTGAAAATGTCCTTAAAAAAAGGCGGAGATTATGACCCCTAGGCTAGCTCCTCGAGCGCAAACTGGTTTTGAAAACGACCTTACTTGTTTACCAGCTAGAGTCCTGCATCGGGTTTGTTATGGTTTCAAATGAACGCGATCCGAATCCCGCGGGTCGGATCGGGGTTAGTTTACAATGAGTCGGGTCGATTTAAGAACACCTTTCTTAAAGAGGAAAAATAGAAAAAAAAAAAACATAATAAGCAAAAATTTATTTAATATAATTCTTAATTATATAAAATATTATACATAAGTATTTGTATATGAAATATATAACATATTCTATAACTGATATAAATACACTATATATACTTATGATTATTATCGTATTTTATTTTCATTAGTACCCAAATTATTATAGTACAACATCCATATCGAACAAATGCAATATATATATATATATATATATATACTCTTTTTTTTTTTTTTTGAAAATAGCATTAAAAAATGTACTGAAAACACTAAAAATAAAAAGCTATTTCGTACGCTTGAAGGGCGCAACACACATAAACTGTCACAAATTATCAATCTGTTTTTCAGATTTTTAACTTTATGTATTATTGCATTTTTAATTCTTTTGAAAATGATTTACTAAACGTGCTTCAATGCAAATTTACTTTATTTTACAACTTAAGAACTTTAGCATGATATTTCGATGCATTATTAATTTTTATTTAGTTTCCGGGTTTCGGGTTGAGTTAGAGTACAGGCCTCGCAGAGTTCCTAAAAATTTACTCGCGTTTTATTTTACTGCCTCCACTATTGTTAACGACTTTTTTCTTGAAGGTTTTAATGTAAAAGTCTTAAATAAATAAGTGTTCATTTATAATAGTGGTGACAATGTAGTAAAATGATTCCTAAAATTTTAGGAACGCTGCGAGGCTTGAGTCAAAAGAAATAGGGGCAAGTCAGGTAAAACCTGACCTATGCATGACCAGAGCCTGATTAAGGGGGAAGCACACATTATCTTCGCTCTCACCGGAATATTTTTACAATTATTTTTTACTTCATGTCATAGAAATTCCACGCTTCGATGAGGAAATGTTTTTTATAGAAAATGAACGCTGTAAAACAATCCAATTTACTCACCGTTATTAGACACCAGAATTCTTTTAACATAATTTTTAATCAGAATTTTCTGTTTATTATAGGAGGAAAGTATTTGTTAAAAAATAACGGTGTAAGTATAAATAATGTGTGCTTCCCTCTTAATCCGGCTCTGTGCATGACTCTACTGCTAGCTGTAAGAAATGAAATTTTTGGCTGCATATATAGGTAAACGTTACAAGAGAAAAAAAATTAGAAGAAAATATTTCCTGCCGCCGTAAAAGTGTCGGCAATTCATCATCGGCAGCTCGGATCACCCAACAAATTTGTGCAATCTGAAAATTTCTTTCTAAAGTCATTGTTACTTTATGTGCTGAGTTTTAAGAGTTGGTGGAAGCTGAAAATTCGTCTACTTAATCTTCTTGAAAACTATGAAAATTAAATAAAATAACTTTAAAATAAAAATTTTATTTATTTTTATTTATTTATTTGGAAATTTAAAAAATGTTTTAACAGGCTGAAATCTTAATTTTCACTTTCGATTTAACCTTATTATAGTTCATCAATATATTCTAATTTCATTTGTGCAATAATTTGTGGATTGATTGATAAGTTAATATTTAAATAAAACAACAAAATATAACTACAAACTGTTCCGTTTTTCAAGAAAGACTTCATACTGGAAATTTTTAATAATGGACCATATTCCCACTTTGGGTTCGAGGCTACAAGAATATCAGCTGGTTAGGCAAATCAGAGCCTCCTTAAGTAGATGCCTTCCAGGCGCAGCGAATCCCAATGTTAAATTAGGCAACATTTAAAAAACAAAACTAACGCTAGGTGACAACACCTACGCAGAGCAACAATTTTCTTCTCTTTCATAGATAAGTTCTATTTTTCATCTAAAAATCTAGCTATTAATTTCAATTTAAAATCCAAAATTGTATTTTTTTTTTCTTTTAATTTGAAAAAATGATGTGAAAGTGCTTTATCGTAAATATTTTCAAAAAAATATTCAAATATTTATATTTAAAAAAGTATAGGGTTTAATTTTCTTCGGAAGTGGACAAGACCTATTTTAGCTTTTCAACTAATTGAATTACAGCGTATTTAATAAATAACACCTTTTTTTAAAAAATATATTATTAATTAAAAAACGAAATTTAAAATTAAATAAGCAAAAACATGGCATGTCTATCACGCGATTAAATTATTTTTTATATATTTATTCAATAAAAATTTCAAAAAAAAAAAAAAATTAATTTAGATATCAGATGAAAGTTTCGTTTATATAAATTAAAATCTCTGAACTTTAAATGAGTTTCAGTTTAGAATGAATAATTTATAATGATAAATTATTAAAATCATGTCTTTTTTTCCTTTTTTTTGGTCATGTCCTTTACGTTACATTTTTACCTTATTAGGTGTGAATTAGTTTTCTTAAATCGAGAATTTTATATTATTTATAAGAAAAATAGACCAGCACATTAACGAGATAAGTTAACATTCGGTAATAAAAATTGGAGAAGAAAGCAAACTGTTGTCTACTCCGTCACAAAAAATAAATAAATAACCATTAAGATTTAAATTTTTAAAATTAAGGATTTCTTGAGTATAAGTTTTCTCTCGCACGAAGTTTTTTTTTTTTTTTTTTTTTTTTTTTTCAAGATTTTATTAGCTTCACCAGTTCCGAGAGGGTATGCTTTCGAAACTGATAGACAGTTTCGAAATAAAGTTGGGTTATGTTTACATGTTTTGAGGTCTCCTGAAACGAAAAATAATGTTTTTAGCGGTTGGTCTGTGCGCGTCGGTTTGTCTATCTCGGATATACTTGGAAAATGCTGAAAGTGTATTTCATTTTGTGTTAGGTGTTTTTCATATAAGACTAAATTTAAATGCACAATCTGATGTGCACATAGATTATTGAAAATATACAGGGCTATCCAAAATTAAGCTAAACGTTCTTTTCTGTAGAATGTAATTGACGTAAGTGCTTTGCTACACTTTTTTTTACGTCGACGAATACTGCTGAAGAAGGAAAATTAATTTTTTGAACCTATAATGTAAACAAAGTATTTTTTTGAAGTTCTATTTTCAACTCAGGTTTTTGAATAAAGTCACTGAATACAAAAAAACATTTATTTTTTAAGTGATTGATTTATATGCATATTTATTATCAGAATAACTCAAAAACAAACAAATGCAGGAAATTCACAATTGTATTTTAGAACTCGTATTAGGTTTCAATTTGAAAAATTTGATAAAGATTGGCAAATTTAAGGACAAATTAATAACATCCTTGAAATATTTTTACTTCCATTACCCTACTACCGTACGTAATGAAAGTATTGTGTTCGGTCCAAAAATTCGATATCGAGTTTTCCCCTGATTTATATTTTTAAGGTCTCATGAGTCCAAAAAAAGTAGTTTTTGGCAATTAGCCAGTATATGTGTGTGTGTATATATGTGAGTGTATGGACGTGGAGAATTTCTATTTGAAAAAATCAAGTCATCTTTCTGTCATATCTGATAATTTTTCAAATCAGTAATCATGATATTTAATTTTTACATGAATTTTTAATTCTATATTCCATTTGTGTGGTAAAAGATTAATAAAAGTAATGCTATGAATCTTAAAATTTAATATTTTTAAAAAGAACAAAAGTAGAAATAAAAATTTTCTATTTTTTCTTTTCAAGATTCCCAACACTTTTGTTTCGATTTAACTGAAATAATCAAATTTTTATACGCATTTACACAAGTTTTTAAAAAACAGTGGTATTAAAAAATATAAATCAATCTTGTTCCTTATATTGGAGTATTTTATAGTTTTATTCATAAGTTACTAATGTAATTTATGAATAAAATTATAAAATACTCCAATTTTGAGTTACTTCAAATTAACTAAGAATAAGTTATTTTTCTGTATTCCTACATCAATAAATAAAAATTTCATTTCATTTTGAAATAAGCATAGCTATTTTATTTGTTAAATCTAACTTACTAACAGAGTTTTCAACCCTTCGGATTTTTATATCATAATTTCTTTTAAATTTATCTTCGTCTTAATCATAGAAATTACGATAATAAATAAAAATAATGTTTTTTTTTGTGAAAAATATTATTGATATTCAAAAATCCGGAGAGTTGGTAATTTTGCATTAATTACTTATGCAGTTTACATACCTTGTCTTGAAATATTTGCAGGCCATTTGAAAACATATATTTTCACGGCGACTGTCCGATTTACAAAATACACCATATTATAAAGAAAAAACCTCTCACATTTATTAAATTAATAAAACATAAACCATGAAGAACTCAATTGAAATTCAATTGAATCGCGGGAAATAAACAGAACTTTACGACACGGTATCAAGCGCCATCTACTGGTTATGTTCTTCTTGTACTGTTGCCAAGTTTTCGAGCGACTCGCTAGGCATCTTCTTAAGAAGGCTCTGGGCAAACAATCCTCAACTCTACCATAGCAAAGCATTGTGGCTTGCAAATTTTTATCTTGAAATATTATTTATAAGAGTTACAGATTATATGAAATTGAAGTAAGAGTGATATAGTGATACCTTTGTTTTGTTTTTAATCCAGTTTTAGTATTATACTTTAATATTAATCAACATATGTAATATTAAAAGTTGCCGTGTGAACTGTGGCGATGTTAACAAATTTAAATGGATGTTCCATTTAATAAATTCCTTTATTAAAGTGATTGAAATTCTAATTATTTAAGCTTTGATGTCTATATATATATATGTGTGTGTATAAAATGTTCTTATTAATCTTTTATTCATTATATATATATATATATATATATATATATGCGTGCGTGCGTGCGTGTGTGTGTGTGTGTGTGTGTGTGTCTGTGTATACATAAAATGTTCTGCAATTTTACGATATGGAATAGTCTTAACTTTATCATTCGATTCAGTTGTTTGCATTTCTCTTTTGTTCTTGTTTGAACAGATATCTTATTATTAAGTTTCAATGGAGAAATATTTAGGAAAATGTTATGCCTAACAATAAAATGACATCTTGAATCTAATTTGTTTACAAAATATCGGCCGCGTGTTTAGCAATTTTACCTACTGTGACGTCACAGGAATATTGTCCATTACTATCTGTTCACATAATCGTTGAAGAATTACATGTCAGGTATTTTTTAAAGCAATAATGGTAATAATTCGTTTTAAGATTCCCAGAGCTTGTCTACTGTGAGTGAGGAAATAACAGTTGTATTATAGACACACCAAATCTCAGAAAGGAGTAAAACAATGTGTCGTAATTTACACGTTGGCAATTTAGTCGAAGCCCTATTTCGTGCGCGAGTACTTTAAAAGAAATTTATAATAAAACCTAATGTCAAACGTAACTGCTATTTTTAAAGCAGTATCTAGATATCGTTTACTACTCCGACGTTGGATCCAAAATAAATTTCTTATTCAATATCTTTTTATATAGAATATGTTTAGAAATTATTGGTATGAAATTAATTTAATTAATAGTAATTTTTAGAATAAATTACTACTTGACAATAGCAATAAATATCTTCAGAAATAATACATTAATCTAATAATGGTAATTCCGCTGAAGACTGTACACATGCCAATTTGTATATTATTTTATTTATTTTTTTTCCTTGCTTTTAATAACGAAAATTTTAAATAATTTTTTAGCAATTTTCTGTAATGAATAAAGATTATTATTATTATTATTATTATTATTATCTAAGAAATAGTGGTTTTAAAGGACAAATTGACATGTAAACAGACTGTAAGGATATGCGTTCCATGCTGGAATTAAATAATAATAATAATATAATAATAATATAATCTGTTACAAAACGAAAGTGAAGAAATCCAGTTTCAGTTGAAACAATACGGAAGGTCATTGTAGCTGTCAACAGAAACGCGTGAGATCGGCAATGTTATGGTTTCTATTTCGTCGAAAAAGAAAATGAATTTCAAAGTTTAAAATTTTTATTACACCTATGTAAGAAAAAGAAAATAACACTTTTAATTAAGATATCTTACACAAGAATCATTCTCGTGGTTCTAGATTAACTTGCACTGGATTTCATTTTTTTAATAAGAAAATTTCTAACATCTGATACGATGTCATACTTGCCAACCATCTCATTAATAACCGTACAATTGTTAACGCCCCCTGAAAAAACGCCATTTTTCTGACACCACTATATTTTTAGAGTTATTCTCTCGAAATGTTGTTACAATTAAATAAGATTAAAATTACTCTAAAAAAATTATTGGTGTGGTAAAAAAGGCGGGTACTAAAAATTGTACGGTTCATAATGAGATGGTTGGCAAGTATGCGATGTGCAAGTAAAATATCGTGGTCGATTTGAAATCTATGTAAGAAAAGAGAATCAAATATCGCATAGATTTTTGTAAAAGTAATACTACTCGAAAATTAAATTGACTATTACTGCTATAATGAATTTTTAAAGTTATAAATTTTTACTTCTCTGTTTTTTTTATTTTTTTATTCATGAATTATAAGAATGTTAATTTACATTATTTTTTAACCTTCACCAGAAATGAAAGATACTGCTACATGTAATAACCAGAGTATTAAATTCAACTAATACAAGAAGGTTATATATATATATATATATATATAGACCTGCTAACTATGCTGGTTTATCCGTAATGGTATTAGGCCCCGCCTTTTTTTCACACCAGAATAGTTGTAGAGTAATATTCAGCAATATGTTCTCATGATGAAATAAGATGTCTATTGCTCTACAACTATTCTGGTGTGAAAAAAAGGCGGGGCTTAATACCATTACGGATAAACTAACATAGTTAGCAGGTCTCTCTCTATATATATATTTCTGTGAGTGTGGGGAAGGAATTACTAAATAGAAGATTAACCCATTTTATCCAATTGTCCTAATTAAAGGGCAGCTGAAAAGTAGCATATAGAAATCAGAATTTGCTTGGTGCGAATATTTTGTCAGCTGGAATATATAATGGTATATATAAGCTTCTGCTAGCGTGTTATCTGTCTCACCTCCTCCTCCTCCTCCATCTGGAATCTTTGTTTAATTATTACATTAGGGCGCGTGGTTTTTCTTCTCTTTGCGGTTGAAAATTCTTTCTGGAGAAATATCATATAAACAAGAAAGTATTATACAGATAAAGCAAAACTTTATACTCGGAAAGTACTTTTCACTATTGAAGAGAACACTAAAACATATAAGTGCAAATTTCATCCTCTTTATTTCAGTGTCCTGCGTACAATGTGGATAAGATTTCTTATACAGAATATTTTTTTTTTTTTTCAAATTTTGTTGTATTTAGTTTATTTAGGTTTAATTAACCTTAAAAAATATATAATTTTCTCAGATTTGAGCAAAATAAATAAATTGGGATAAAATGGGTTAAGTTTAATAGCTTTTTGATATAAACCTAATTCTAGTAACAAGACAAAATTGTATCATGATTAAAACCAATAAAATTATCAATATCAGTTATGCAGCTAGCACAGGGTATCACCTCGTCTTAAAATAACTTTATTTCTTTTATCATTAGTGATTTTTTTAGTTTTCAAATAATACATATTTTACGTGTTGTACAGTCAGCAAAAACAAAAAGCCCCCCCCCCCCCTACTTAATTTCGCAATAAAATATTGTAGAAACATGTGGCGAATCGATTTGTAATAACGTCTAGTTTACAATGGTATAATTAGATTTTTCTTATGGGGTCGTCTTCATATTAAAACAGACATCCACTTCATTTTTTTTTTTTTTTTTTTTCGATAGAAACCCCCATTTTTTATAATTTATTTGATTTATTTGGATCAAATCATCGAGGAAAATGGTATAGTTTATAGATTCCGCTTAAGTTTTCATAGAGTTGTAAGCTGTCAAAACATAAGGATGCTAAAGTTAAGTGAATGTGGCAAACATTAATTCATATCTTTCAAAATAATTATGATATTTAAATTCTGCTTTTATTTGTACGTTAGAATAAAGTGACCCAAACGCATTCCATGCATATTTTTGATTAAAAAATATTTTTTGAAATATGAAAATTATTAGTAAATTCATATTCGAAAAAAATATGAATTATAACATATTTTAATATTTGCACGGATAGAAAGAGCATCATGAAAAACGTTTATTTTCAAATGTACAGCTCGTTCCTAAGATTATTACTTTCTTCTATATGTATATATAGAGAATGTATTGGATTCGTGAAAATTTTCGAACTCCGGTTTTCGATGGATTTACACGTTTTGGGATGTCCTGAACACGATTTGATAGTTTTTAGAAAATGTCTATCTGTGCGTGTGTATCACGAATTTTGCGGACGCTGTATCTCACGAACCTATGAACGAAATTTAACCAAACTTGGTATTTAATTGGATCCTGACATAAACTGGTGCTGATTAGATTTAGGGATCATTTGCTCAACATTGTAATGTGTTGTAATCGCATTTTTTCTAATTTTTTAACATGGCAGTATAGGACAAAATTTCGTATAAATGTACACAATGAGAGTTATTTTTAACTAGTGATTGTAAAATTAATATGAATTGTTGATAATAGTAGTAGTGAACTAAGAAAAAAATTTTGTGCATGTGGAGGCATCGCTTTCCCCCCCATCCCCTCTCGGGGGAGTAAATTTTCAAGATGGGTTCTTTCAAAAGGTCTCGTCAATACCTTTAAGAAAAATGGTTGAACTATAGATCTGTGTTAATTTAAAACAAAGTTATAGATTTTATTTTTTTTATTTTTATTTTTTTTTTTACTTTTAACAGAAAACAAAACAAAACAAAAAAACCTTAGAAAAAAAGATCATATATATATATATATATATATATTAATATTGAGAATAAAATGGACTTTTTTTAAATATATATTTAGTGTTAGACTACTGGAAATCGTCTGCATTATCATGGAAGATATTTTTTTTTTTTAAATAATAATTTTAGTAAATTATTTTTACTGATTGAATTTGTATAGGAAAATATAGAAGAAAGTCAAGTGGTGGCCACAACATACTAGATTTTTGATTTACAGTGATATTTCATTTTTTATTGCCTTTAGGGGGTCGTCACTTCTTATAATCTATATCCTCTGTAAGTAAATATCTGTATATAATTTGACAAAAAACTATTTTAATTTACCTTTATGTCATTCCTATTGTTTTCTAAGCAACATACAGAAGTTTATTATACAAATTGGCTTACCTTTGTAAAATTATCGCAATGCAGGCGGGAGATTGTAAAAGAATTCCAAAAGAAAACAAGCCCTTCCTCTATATTGCTGAAACAATATTAAAAAAAAAAAAAAAAAAAACTAATTTTCATATTCGCATTTGACTCTAAATGGACGCTGGTATGCACAAATCACGATGGCATACACTACATCGATTAATGAAGAAAAATTTAAATGATTTAATCCCAAATATGCAAAATTATTTTGTTTTGTAATGTAAAGTTTTAGAAAAATGTGTAAAGGCGTGGCTTACATTAGAAGATACATATCTCATCCTAACACTTTCACGACCGCATGTTTTTGTTTTTGGTGGTAAAGTCTGTCTGTGGGCGTTGTTATTCTAAGTTATAATATTACAAAACAACCTTTTCTGTGTTCACATTTATATTACTGTTCTTTCTAATCAAAGTATTCGTATCCATAGTACATTTCAAGTATATTTCAATGGACAAATATGCATATATGTATATTCTTAAAAAATAAATAACATACAAATTGCGAAAGAAACGCCCACTGACGGAGTTACAAATTTTCAAATGACGTGAATCTACGTCAGCGGTCGTGAAAGTGTTAATATGTTAAATCTTTCTTCTTAAACATTAAATATCTTTTTCTAGTTTTTCAATGATAAAATTCTGTTTAAACCTCGTTGTCCACCTTTTTTTTTTTTTTTTCCGATTTAAAAATTGTAGGACTTGTATACCTCAAGCTAAATGTCATGTTTTAGAAAACATGGGATAGCAAGGCTTACTGTTTGAAACAGTACTGGTTCGATTTTTATAAGATTTTTTAGCTCAGATTTTTTGTTTTAAACTTGTTGTGACATTTTTGCATTTGTTTACTGTACCGTTTGTAAGCTTTATGTTAATTAAAATTCATCGCATGACGTAACATAATAAACAATAAAATTTTTATTAAATGTTTTTTAATACAGAATCAAATAGTGAAATTTCTTTTTCTTTAGTTAATAATATCTATTTTGGAATCAAAGCTCAGTTTTATTTATTTTCATTTAATTCTAATCACGACGTACAATTCACATTTACCATGGAAAAAGAATTTTGAACAAATGTGTCTTATTTCTTTTAAATATAGCGATACTGATCTTACAGTTTTAAAAATTCAGAATTCAAGTACAGCAGGCTTCTGTATAATGCAGGACATTCATTCTGTGCAATAGGAAATCGTGTCATGCCGGACTCAAATTATCAGACTAATTTATGCAAGTTCAGTCCCTTACTGAAAATTTTTATTTTAATTTATTTCGTTTTTTATTGCTATCTGAGTAAGGTTTCGATGTCTACTATATAAATTAACCTATTTTTTGTAAAATTATCGCATTGCAGTTGAAAAATTTTGATGGCATTCCAAAGAATAATAAACCCCGCCCGCATGCTTTTCTGAAACAATACTTTACCAGAAGTCGTACTCTACGCCTTTTTTTCAGGACACTCTCAGACAAAAAAAATTTCGCCTTTTTTGCCACCACTAATTTCATGCAGAAATACTTCTGGTACATTTATAGTGATGGGAAATAATTACACAGGGTAGATATTAGTTTTCAGAAATAGTGGTAGCAATTAATTTAAAATTTTCTTCTTTGTGAGAGTGTCCTGTAAAAAGGGCGGAGACTACGACCCCTGCTTTACGTGACTTTTTACTCAAAATATGAATGCTTTTAAATAGTATCTCCTTTTCATTGAATATTAAATATCCTTTCTTAGATTTTTGTTTAATCTTGTTATCTTTATTTTTGTATAGTGTATATTTTATATTTGTACACCTTCAATTAAATGAGCACTTTATAGAATCACTTTCATGCGGGGCATGCTGTATAAAATAAGAATACACCCAACAGAAATATATAGATTATTTTTTCTTAAATATTATTTTTTTTTATTTTATTTTTTAATCGCTATTATTATTATTGTCATTTTTTTCAATTTTTATTTTATTTTGCTATCTACATTTTTGTAACTGAATATTGTAGAGTTCATATGACTCAAGCTATTTAAATTTTAACGTACGAAGTGACGTAATGAACTGTTTAATTTTTGTTAAAAATAAACAGTTAATTTTTTTTTTTTTTACTCATAAACTATATTGAGGAACTTAAGAAGAAAAAATAGAAGTCATTTACGCCTTACAGGAAACAAAAATTTTATTAATTGTATGAGCATAGCCTCCTAAACTGGATGCCTCCGCGTTGCTAGGAAACTTGGTAACAATTCAAGAGGTAGTCAGCGCCACCTGGTAGATTGCGTGACATTTTTATTCAACTGTCACCAATAATTTCAAGAAGTGATATATTATATATACAAACGACGTTTCTTCCATTCTATTCGCCTTTTATGTGCATCAAATCCCATTTTTTAAAATATTTGTTGGCTGTTGAATAAAAAAGTCGCGCAATCTGTACCAGGTGGCAATCTGTACCACCTCCAAGTTTCCGAGTCACTCGGAAGGCATCTAGTTTAGGAGGCTATGGTATGAAAATGTTAAATTTGTCTCACGCGTTGCGCGAGTACTATCGGGGCCATCGCGAGGATGCTCAGAGCAGTTTTAAAGGGCCTGCTCCTGACCGGTTTTTACTGCCGATGACGTCAACAATGTGATCTGACTTGAAAGAAGAAGGAAGCTTCCTTTTGTCTTTGTGTTTGCTTGTCTTATGTTATTTTTGATTATTTATGTATACTTTTTCATTAATACTTATTTTGATAAAAGTTTTTTGTGAATTTTTAACACAGTTTTCATTGGGAGAGAATTATGGGAAAGAAGTGTTGTGCTCCTCAGTGCAGATCAAATTATGATACTGAAAAAGAGTATATTACTGTTTTTAAATGAAAGCTGAAAAAAAAAAAAAAACCCTAAAAAATTTAAGTGCGATAAGTTTGCACTCGGACAAACACGGTGATTTTACGTTAAAAGATTTTAGATATAATCTGCCTAATGAAAATAAAGATGTAGGAGTTTCAGAAATTTTTTAGGATGTTTTCAACAGTACAGATGATATTGAAATCACATATAAAATAAAGTTATGTCAATTTTAATATTTATTGCAGGGTATATTGCATTTAAAGTATCAAACAAACTGAATTGCAAAGAATGTATTTCAACAATAGTGAAAGATAAAATTTTAGATGTAGATTGTTCTCCTGATGTTTATGAATATTTATTTTTATGTGATAGAGGTAGGCTTAAATGGCCACAAGCCATATTAATTTTCATGATTGTAAATTGTTTTCAAATTTTTAATAAGTTAATAAGCAGCAAACATGAAAATAATTTTTTAATGTTTTCCGAGCCCAAAAAACTAATTATGCAATTAACCATTGAAAAACCAGAAATATTAGGAATAGATTTTTCGAATAGATGCATTTGTGGAAATGATTTGTACTATATTATTATGTAATGCTTACCTGGAATAGCAAATATTTTGTTGAATAACTATACCAAAATTAAAAATGACAGTAAATATTTTAGTGGTACAAAAAGGAATTGTCAGTATTAACTAATACATGGATTCTTATGCAGAACATTGATTCTATTCATCAATTATTTAATATTATTTTTAAGTATTATTTATTTTTTCGATTGTATTATATATTGTACTGTATGTTGTATTATATATTTTCTATTTATTTATATGCATAGAAGTATTGTAACTAGGAACTAACTCCTCGCCTAGTCCTATGGGACAAAAAGAGGGCATGGGCAGGGCTAAAGGGGCAGGTCCTTTGGCGCTCAACCATGAAATAAATAAAAGAAAATTTTAGAATTGTAAAGTTTTTCTTTTCTTTTTTTCTCATTCTCATTATTATTATTTTGTTTGACTAAAAGTGCCGTGATAGAACCCTAATCATGCTATTCGACCTAGCAATTCAGAATTTTCCCTGGTTTTCTCCGAAACACGCATGATTTCAGGCAAGGACCCCTTAGAGATCCTCCTTCCACGTAAACAATTGTCATCAATAGTGTAGAAACTTGTCGTCTGCACTAGAAAAGGTCACACACTGTCTGACTTAAAATTTCGAATGTAAAGTTTTATTATTAGTAGTAGTAATAGTATTGCAATAGCATTTTATTTATTTATTTATTTTTTTTTATTATTATTATTATTATTATTATTATTATTATTATTTTTTTTTTTTTCAAACTTCTACTTTGAACTTCAGATTTGCAAGGGCAGAGGACAGCTCTCTGAATTTGTTAATTAATTTCCAAAGCCATGCAATTTTAAAAATAAAAAAGAAAGAAAGAAAATGCATGACGCTGAGACAGCTGTTTAACTTAGATTCTAAATCTCTTTAACAAAAATTAAAAGCATGATAAAGTGTTATGTTCTAAAATAATTTGTTAGTATTTAGAGTAATAACAATAGTATTGACTTAAAATGTATGTTAATAATAATAATAAAGAATGACAGTTAAAAACCGTTACTCTGATGGTCTGATGTTATATCATTTGTACTTTATTTTATCAGCATTTAAGTACATTAAAGTTTTCACTGAAAGTAAAAATGCAAACTATAGTTATATTTTATTATAATAAATGAATGTCCATTTTAAATCATCTTTTATACTGAATGAATTTAAGTTCTAACGAGTTAGAAACTCTGAAAAAGTAAGATGCCCGACGAAATTTTCTCTCTCCGGGCAGGTGGTCAGATCACTTGTGTGACGTCACTCAGACCTTGGAGCAGGCCCTTTAAAACAGCTCTTAGCATCCACGCGCTGGCCCCGCCACAAGCCATATTAATTTTCATGATTGTAAATTGTTTTCAAATTTTTAATAAGTTAATAAGCAGCAAACATGAAAATAATTTTTTAATGTTTTCCGAGCCCAAAAAACTAATTATGCAATTAACCATTGAAAAACCAGAAATATTAGGAATAGATTTTTCGAATAGATGCATTTGTGGAAATGATTTGTACTATATTATTATGTAATGCTTACCTGGAATAGCAAATATTTTGTTGAATAACTATACCAAAATTAAAAATGACAGTAAATATTTTAGTGGTACAAAAAGGAATTGTCAGTATTAACTAATACATGGATTCTTATGCAGAACATTGATTCTATTCATCAATTATTTAATATTATTTTTAAGTATTATTTATTTTTTCGATTGTATTATATATTGTACTGTATGTTGTATTATATATTTTCTATTTATTTATATGCATAGAAGTATTGTAACTAGGAACTAACTCCTCGCCTAGTCCTATGGGACAAAAAGAGGGCATGGGCAGGGCTAAAGGGGCAGGTCCTTTGGCGCTCAACCATGAAATAAATAAAAGAAAATTTTAGAATTGTAAAGTTTTTCTTTTCTTTTTTTCTCATTCTCATTATTATTATTTTGTTTGACTAAAAGTGCCGTGATAGAACCCTAATCATGCTATTCGACCTAGCAATTCAGAATTTTCCCTGGTTTTCTCCGAAACACGCATGATTTCAGGCAAGGACCCCTTAGAGATCCTCCTTCCACGTAAACAATTGTCATCAATAGTGTAGAAACTTGTCGTCTGCACTAGAAAAGGTCAGACACTGTCTGACTTAAAATTTCGAATGTAAAGTTTTATTAGTAGTAGTAGTAATAGTATTGCAATAGCATTTTATTTATTTATTTATTTTTATTTTTTTTTTTATTTTTTATTATTATTATTATTATTTTTTTTTTTCAAACTTCTACTTTGAACTTCAGATTTGCAAGGGCAGAGGACAGCTCTCTGAATTTGTTAATTAATTTCCAAAGCCATGCAATTTTAAAAATAAAAAAGAAAGAAAGAAAATGCATGACGCTGAGACAGCTGTTTAACTTAGATTCTAAATCTCTTTAACAAAAATTAAAAGCATGATAAAGTGTTATGTTCTAAAATAATTTGTTAGTATTTAGAGTAATAACAATAGTATTGACTTAAAATGTATGTTAATAATAATAATAAAGAATGACAGTTAAAAACCGTTACTCTGATGGTCTGATGTTATATCATTTGTACTTTATTTTATCAGCATTTAAGTACATTAAAGTTTTCACTGAAAGTAAAAATGCAAACTATAGTTATATTTTATTATAATAAATGAATGTCCATTTTAAATCATCTTTTATACTGAATGAATTTAAGTTCTAACGAGTTAGAAACTCTGAAAAAGTAAGATGCCCGACGAAATTTTCTCTCTCCGGGCAGGTGGTCAGATCACTTGTGTGACGTCACTCAGACCTTGGAGCAGGCCCTTTAAAACAGCTCTTAGCATCCTCGCGCTGGCCCCGGTACTATACTAAGCGACAAAAAAAAAAAAAAAAAGGCGCACTGCAGAAAAATTGACTTATACCTTTTGTGTCTGTAATAATTTAAAAACTAATTATTGCAAGAAATAAAATTATTATGTTTGTATAATACGGAGGTCATAACATTATACCTATGTACATTTTCTATTTAATAATTCGTTTTATTACACTCTACGAAGCATTTAATAAAAATCTATATAAAATTTTCTTTTTAAACGTAATATAATAAGCATATACTTTGTATTCTATCATGATTTATTATATGAAATAAACAAGTGCTATTTTAATGTATGAAATAAAACTATTTATTTGTTAGATCTAAACAATTATTTAATAAAAATAAGTATTCTGGATTCGATAATTCCGCCTTTATATGGAATCACTGCTTTAATGCGCAATGGCATAGTATTTTACAGTTTTTTAACATGAAACTCAGAAATTTCACTGTGCGAAATATCATAAATATTCTTTTCTAGTTCTTTCAAAGTTGTAGGCTACAAATTTTTAATCCCCACAATCTTTTATAGACTAAACATTTTCGAGCAGATTGAAATTAGAACAATTTTCAGGTCTAATAAAGAAGAAATCCTTCGGTATTCTTTATGGGATTTAATTTTAAGTAAAAAAAAGTTAGGATAACTTACAAAATTATAGAAGGTCATGAGATTATGGTTAGGTAATTTTAACAACTTGAATCAAATAAATGTATCACAGGCACCATATAACAAGGTGCATTATTATTTTGAAATGCTGATTATGGAAGAGTCTAAAATACCCCTAAAGTAGTCGGTCAGGTATCAGTTTTTTAATGGCCAAGTTTTATTTCAGGTTAATTGATCCCTTGAACATGAAAATTTGCCAGACTCACCGAAAAATTATGCATTTTCGTATCGTAATGTACGTGGAATGTGTCATCGTTTTAAAAGTGCGATTTTCATTAAGTCAGTCACATTTTCGTGATCAGATCTGCTTGTTTCCATCAATTCGAAATAAGTTAAACTTGACTCATTACAGAGAACAACTTCAGCTCAATAATTAATTGATCATTTTTTAATTTTTTTAACCCTCTAATGTCTTGGTTTTCTAATTCTTTTCATTAAGAATGAACTTTTTTTCAGATTTTCTGGAAATTAAACCTGCTTTATTTAATTTTTTTTCACTGTATTTAGATAAATTATGATACTAAAAACTTTTTCTGAATCCCTGCTATGTTCTAAATGTAATACAAACTGATCTTGTAAGCGCTGGCTTTTTAACTTGCGGTCATCTCGACTGGATCAGTAACGTGGCCGCCTAAGGAGAAATGTGCAGTTTAAACAGCCAAAAAATATATCTTGCTAAAAACTAAATCACTAATATTTTGTTAACATTTAATCATTTTGAAATCCCACGTATTAATTTTTTTTTTTTTTTTCGCTCTAAAATTAATATTTTTTGCGGTATCGTTAATTGTCTTATTCTTACAACTTTTGAAATACTTTCTAAAATTACAATTTTCCGAACAATTGCATCTGGTTTTTAACACTTGGCTCAATCCTAAATATCACGCGGAACACAAAGTAATAAAATCTGTTCAAAAATTTACTTTTGAAACAATAAAATTAGCGATTACAGAAAGAAAAATGGGAAATATCCAAGTGCGACTTTTTATTTATTTAGGTTTTTTTTTTTTTTTTTTTTTTTTGTCGCTTAGTGTAGCTCGTTATATAAGACTCACGTTATTCAGATAGCTCCAGAAATAACACAAAAAGATCTGTTTAAAAAAAAAAAAAAAAAAAAAAAAAAAAAAGGGGGGGGGGGATTTATTTTATTTTATAAATAGTAATTTGTACTTTTTTTTCCCGGTAGGAAACTTAATGAATAATGTCCATTTTATGGTAGATTATGATTTATTTTTTCTAAATGTATAGACGGACCCCTAATCAGAGCCTGATTAAGGGGGAAGCACACATTATTTATACTTACACCGTTATTTTTTAACAAATACTTCCCTCCTATAATAAACAGAAAATTCTCATTAAAAATTATTTTAAAAGAATTCTGGTGTCTAATAACGGTGAGGAAATTGGATTGTTTTACACCGTTCATTTTTTATAAAAAATATTTCCTCGTCAAAGCGTGGAATTTCTATGACATGAAGTAAAAAATAATTGTAAAAATATTCCGGTGAGAGCGGAGATAATGTGTGCTTCCCCCTCAATCAGGTTCTGCCCCTAATGCATTTTTGCTTGTAACTCTGTCAAGAATTGATTTTTAGTTCTTAAATACGATTTTTTCCGAACCACCTTGATCCCAGAAATTTGAATATGAGGTTAAAAGTATGGGTTGCTATTGAAAAAAATTAAGTTGATCCATATTTTAATATGTAGATTAATACCCTGAAGTAAAATCTGACTACACCATTATAAAGTAGACGTTATTATAAATCGATCGGTAGTAGCCGCATGTACGGTAATTTACGGCCAAATTAGGTGTGCGTGTGGAGGGGGGGGGGCATTTTTTCTGATTGTACTATTTTATCATGCGTTTCTTTTCGATTAAGCCTATTTATTGACCAGTCTTCTACAAAATACGAAATCTATTACTGTATTTTAAAAAAGAAATAAAACTTTAAATTTATAAAACATTATTATAACCAGGTAGTTTGGAGCATGCGCTGTGTTATTGAATGTATTTCTCACACTCCCTCACAGGATAGCTGCAATCATAGTTTTTAACTTTATGCAAATAACCGTACGAGGGCAGGACTTACAGCATACCGCAATAAACTAAAAAAGTTGGCAGCTAAGTAAATGTATCCTCCAGTAATGAAAATGATCCTTCTTTAGTGCAAACCATCGTTAATGAGATATAGATAATTTCTGCTAAAAGAATGGTTATCTGTGTAAAAAAATTACAAAAACTAGCATTTTTTTTCTTCTTTTTTTACTACATATTTTGAGAGGGGAAAAAAATAAATAAGCGATTTTTTTTTTTTTTTATAATGTATACACAGAACTGCTCTTAACCTGTCACCGTATAACCAATTGCTAAAAAACATTAAAGGTCCGTTTTTTTTTTTTTTTTTTTTAATTACAAAACCAGCATATTTAAGAGCAGCTTATTAATCAAACATAGCTGAATAAGGGTAGTTTGATTACCTGCTTTGAATGCAGAAACTTTTGGCCACATGTATGAATTAGACACCAAAGAGGAGAAAATTTCAGCATGAAATATACTGTTTTCGTTAGGAGACTAAACCTGGAAAACCGACATCAGCAATTCAAAAAAAAAAAAAAAAAAAAAAAAAAAAGTGGAATTCTTTTGGTAATTCTTTTACGCTTAATGGATACTTTTGCGGCAATTACTAGAAGAAATCTGCTTAATCATCATACATGCTACAGTTCCGTATTTTTTCCTTCCGTGTTCCCATAAAAAATTATACCACTGCGGGCCACCGAAGCGGGAGAGAATTCCCTTCCGTAGAGGATAAAAATTGCGATGGCATGTCTCCGGACCACCTCTAGGGGTGAGTCCCAGACCGTCGCCAATATCCCATCTGCGCAGCACTAGTGCGACGTAAAACCCAGACAACCGTATTTTTTCCTGACTCTTCCACCACTATATTTATATTGCTAGTTAATAGTGTGTTTAAATGAACAGTTAAGATGGAAATCACTATATAAATACAGTGGTGGGAGAGAAAAGAATAAGAGCGGACCAGTAGCATGTATGAATCATCCTGAGTTTTGGAAAATTTTACTTGAAAAGTGATCTTATAAAATTTAGTGATCACGCGAGCATTTAGAATTTAGCATATAGATATATATAAAGTAAATCCTTTGCATTGGTGCAACAGTTTTCAGTTTTTTTTTTTTTTTTTTTCCTAAAGCCAGGACACTTTTTAAATGTTTCAAGTGTAGGCTCACTTTTTCATAATTATGTCACAACAATTAACTTATACATTTGAAAATTTCAGTTGTATATATATATATATATATATATATAACATCTTGTCCGTTTCTTTTTACTCAGTTGGGGTGACAGTAAGAAATTCGAAATTAACTTTAAATTTTTTTCAAAATAAGAGATAAACACGAATAAATGGCTACATTTTAGAAGAAAATTCACTCAAAATTAACATATGATGTTTTAAGAAAAAGAGCTTTATATGCATAATGAAATCATATAATAGATTTATTAATAGTTTTTATACTTTGCAAAAAAATTCACACCGGAAGTAATAAGGGGACAAAGTTGACTAGGAAAATACATTGAACAGCGGAAACCGGGCGGGCTGGGGCATGGGTCCTATCGTCAAGGATTAATACGACTCGCCTAGTATAACTCTTGGTGGTGGTGGGTGGGCGGGAACCACCGCCACTTTAGAATGTAGAAAAAGAGGGGAAAAAAGCTAAAAAACCCATAGAAATAGCACGGTAAGAAAAGCAAAAAAACTCATAATGTCATCAAGTGTGTTAAAAAAAAAAAAAAAAAAAAAAAATTCACACCGGAAGTAATAAGGGGACAAAGTTGACTAGGAAAATACATTGAATAGCGTGGAACCGGGCGGGCTGGGGCATGGGTCCTATCGTCAAGGATTACTACGACTCGCCTGTTGAATTCCACACTTTTAAAATAATTTTGTTAGAGGAATAAAGTTTAAGCTCATTACGCATGGTTACATAATATAAATAATGATAAAATTACCCCTAAATTTAATTTCAATCTTAAAGCAATATCTAAATTGATAACACATGCTATAAGGTGGCTTCCACATTGCTTTTTTTTTTTTTACTTCAAACAATTTGGAGCTTGCAAGCACCTTTGGCCAAGGCCATGCATTTTCCCCTGCATATTAACATGAGTATATAACACGGTGAGAAAATCGTGAATTTAACTGTGTGTTAGTAAGGAAATTACTAACATGAAAGACTAAGCATCAATGCAAATAGAAAGTAATAAGGTATTAATACACGAAGTTTATAAGAAATAACCTCCAACGCATTAAATTTTTCAAACATCTTTGTTACAAAAAAGTCTAAAAATTACTGGTAATTTGACTATTTAATTTTTAGAATATCCAAAATATAATTCTGAATTTAGAAGTAAGATAATTTTTGAGAAATTGACACCAACATTCTATTTTTTCGTTTCATTTATGATTATTATAATTATGGTTATTTTTGTGTGTGTGTGTCTTTTTAATTAGACATGAATTTTTGATAGAAAGTAACTCCAAACAATGTCTCTTCAGTTGTTTGAATTTTGAAATAATGAAGTACTTCACCTACAGAATTTCTCTGGCAGACTATGAAATATACGTGTTTGTTTTAAAAACATACATTCTATGCATAAAAATATTATTAGAAAAGACAGTTATTTATTATTAACAATTTTTATAGTTAAATTAATAATTTTAGTACTAGAATAATAATAAAAACCGAATCCTGCAAAAAATAGAAAGTGAAAGGCATCTAATAACTTGCGGTACAAAAGGAAGACTTATACATAATGTCTATTCACTATATTCCTATTCTTCATTTTTTGACGTCTTTGTTACTGCCACATAAAAACATTAAAAAGAAAAAAAAAGTGTCTTTCATTTATCTCTCGATAAACGCATATGACAGAAAAGTGATAAGAGAGGACAAAGGGAGGATATTCAGTCGTTAGATGTTTCATATGATCAACATGAGTTAAATTAATGATTTTAAGATATATAAAAGGAAATAATGATTATATATATATATATATATATATATATATATTCTATAAAGATAAATTACATGCATTACTTACCAGAATTCTTCTAATATATAATATTTGGGACCTATTAACCTTTTAAGGGATAGTGGTATACATTTTATACCACCTAATTTTAGTTCTTAACTGCACAAATTCATCCCAGAAATTTTATATAAAATTTTACTTTTTTAACTTACCTGAAAACATTCCTTTATTACTTTTCTTCTAATCTTCATCTGAGACTCTGGTGGCATTTGATTTTAAATGAACATAAATTAATTGCCTTTACAGCGGTTTAATTATGACTCGAATATTTTCGAAGTAAAATATGACTATGTTTAAAAGAAAAAAAAAAAAAAAAAAACCTAACGTAAAAACCATTGCTCTTACTTACGATTACGAAATTGGAAAAATTACAATTTCTTATACGCAGTGATAAATTATAATCTTGTATGCAAACTTCACAAATTTCATAAAATTCGCAACAGTTGTTTACAGTGGAAATAATAACACGATCCTTCATCAGGCGAAAGCTGTATGCTCGGGTGAAGTATCAAAGCTGCACATTATGCTTTTACTTTGAAATTGTAAAAATTACAAGAATTTTAACGAAATATTTTTGTATAGATTTTAACTATAGATTTATTCTATGGTACATCTAGTCAGACACACAAAATAATGAAATTTCGATTTCTTTCTGCTACTATTTACCATTGATAAATGTTTTAGATGTCCCTGCGCATCCACATTTTCTTCTTATCTCGCCGAAAATTTTTGATTAGCACACTGCTATTATACAGATTTAGAATCCTGAGTTTCATTTTCCTGTTAACGTTTCCTCATTGGATATGCTCATTATAAAAGCAGGCAGAGTTCCCAACTTTTATAATTTATTCACGAGCATTTTTAGCCCCGCCTTCTTTTCGCACCAGAAATTTTGTAGATTATTTCTCTTTAATATGTGACAACGATTAAATAAGAAGAAAATCATTTTTCAAAATCTCCGGTATGAAAAAGAGGCGGGGCTGGAAATGCTCGTGAATTAATTAAAAAAGTTGTACAGCATTACAAAAATCCAATTACATTTAAAACGTTAACTAAAAATGTTAGTTTTGAAATTTTAAGCACCATATTTTCCTTGCGATGTCAATACGTGACAAAATTCTGATTCCTTGAAAAGTATCATAGTTTCCAGTAAATATATTTTGCAACGAAGATTTTTATTAAAAGACAGAATCATATTTGTGCCAATTACTAAAATATTATATATGTTTAAAAACATGTCATTTGAACTATACGTTGGGGATGACGTTAATTGTAAATATTAATTAAACGGGCAGAAAATATAAGATAATGAGCACGTACAAGAATTCCACATGTGCATAAAATATTCTTAATGTCTCATTATTATCATTATTGTCTATTTGTAAAGATATGCAGATCAAATTTTTTATATGTATAAATACTAAAAAAAAAATCTTCAATGGTTTTCAGAATGTTATTTGTATTGGAATAAAAAAAATAAATAAATAAATAAAATAAAGACTTGTTAAACGGATATGAAAGAAGCTGATATATACAGATGTACAAAGCGAAAACTTGACATGTTCCTGCACTGTCGTAGAACTCATACCACTATGAATGAAGCAAAATTTTCTACATCTTAAATCCATGATATTACAGTTACAGAAATTTCTTAAACAAATATCAGTATGAATTTTGTACCAGTGTTCCATCTCTGCTCTTGATTCTCTATACACTAATGACCAATAAAATTGCTACACCAGGAAAGAATGTAAATAAAAGAACGATACTTGTTGGACACATACATCAAAATGCAAATAACAATGGATTACTTTTTTAGGAAATTTGGAGATGTATATCCTAAGAAATCAGTACATAAAGCAGTCTGTCCTTCTTGCTACTTAATGGTAATAACAGCACTTAACCACATAGGCACTGATTCAAACAACGTTTGAATTAAAGGTATAGCAGTCCACGCTGCTACAACACTATACCACAGTTGGTCGACAGTAGTTACTGGAGAATAGATTAGTGCCAGTCGCATGGCAACAATTGATCAAATATATTCAATTGGAGCGAGATCAGGAGAAGGCGGTCGCCACAGTAGCAGTCGAACAAATTCTGTATCAGGAAAGTCAGGACGACATGCATTCGTGCAACGTCTTAGTTAAATATTGCGTTACGGAAGCCTCAAATATAGGATAGAGCTACAGGTTTCTTGAAATGTACATTCTCTACGATGCTATCAAATGCGGATGCAGCAATATTGATTCTGTAAAGAGAATAGATCCATATGAAAAAACGTCAGGTTGTTTCTGCATCCAGATTCATTATTGATTGCAAATTGAAGATGCATCTGTTAGTGAGGCAGTGTCTAGTGTTGGTAAAATGATGTTTGTCGCATACCGGCTCACTATCTGTTATTAGGAAGTGGTGGCATTAGATGTACGTCTTGATCATCACCTGTTAGCAATGCCGGCAATCTGAATAGCGGTCTTTACATTTCTTACGGGTCAAAGACCGCGGTTCTGCTCTATATTTGAGGTCTTTACGCATCATTTAAGCAGGGCAATCCACGGCCGTATGTTGTTCATGTTATTCGGAGATCCCTAATCTCTGGGTAGTCTCTTCTCCTGATCTTGCAGCAATTAACAATGTTTAGGCAAATGTTAGGTCAATGACTCACATAGACTAATGTATAAAAAGTAATTATACCGCGTGATCACAAAATCCTTTAACATATTTAAAAAGCAATGGTTCACGGAATAATGTAGGTAAATGTAAAAACTGACATATATACTTCAAATGATATGGGTTTTATTGAAAAAAAAAATAGTCAAAAGATTGCACTGGACATCAAAACGTCAGTGGCGTCGTATGAGAACCGTTTATAAAGGAAGCTGTAATGGGGGAAGGAATCACATGCACCTGCAATCGAAGTATGTTGAGTTTATCAAAAAGGCATTTTTAGGAAAGCATCACCACTTTCGTCATGCTTGGCCACCTATATCCCCAGATCTCAATCCATAGAATTATTGGTTTTAGGTCTAACCTGATTAGGGATGCGAAAAGGCAAAATTCGGCAGCAAATTCTCATCTATCGACAGTGCTGCTCACAACAATGTCCCTCGACAATAGGTTTCGGTAGATGAATGGCGGATATTTGAACATTTGTTATAAAGAACATCATCATAGTTAAGGGCCCTCTTCACATACCGCCGCCGGAAACCGAAGCTAATGTTATTCTATGGGAAATTTTTCTTTACAAATAACTTATTAACTAATACATATTTTTAAATTCTGTTTTCACATTCTGAAAATTTCCAGCTGTTAAATTGACGGACCTTTTTTAAAAAATTATTATTTTTATTTTTTTATATTTTATTTTAAAGCTGCAAAATACGAATTTTCAATATGAGAATTTTTTTCATTTTGCAATTTCAAAATAAAATATTAAAAATTTACAAATACATTTTTAAAAAAGGTCCGTCAATTTAACAGTTGGGAATTTTCTGAATGTGAAAACAAAATTTAAAAATATGTATTAGTTAATAAGATATTTGTAAAGAAAATTTCCCCATAGAATAACATTGGCTCGGGCTTCCGGAGACTGTAAGTGAAGAGGGCCGTTAACGATCGATTGTTATTTTAATGAAGCAACATCTGTTGGCCATTCTATTGCACTTTTCTTTATACATAAAATTCTATATCATTTCAAGCTTGTTTGTCATTTTTTATTTCTCTACTTACTTTATTTCGGGAATTATTGAACTTTCAAATGTTTTGTATCCCCTGGTACTTTGTTCCCAGGCTACATAAATGAATTCTGATTCATTGTAAGTTTGGAATTAGCGCATTTGGAAGTGATTCGAAATTCATTCCCAATTGCGTCATGCATTTCTTTTTATGCGTGCATGTGTTGAACTGATTGAATAATAAGCCAATTATAGATAATATACAGGATTAATCAAAATGAATGGGGAAATTTTGAAAGATTTAATAACAGTTTTATTTGCTTTTTTATATTACAACAATATCAAAATGGCGGGTTATATTTTTAGTATAGAGCAGAAATGTTCAAAAACACTACCACCTTACAAAACTTCCACCTTAACTTGTAACAAACTGTTTATTTGTGCATTAATTTGCGTCGGAAAAACTGTTGTAAGAGCCACACTAGGTTTTATATGAAGATTAAATGAATGTATTTTTTAGAAAGGTATTACTAACCTAATTTACTTATGTCCTTTAGGCATTCAGGTCAAGTTAAATAATAATAATTAAAAAAAAATTGAAATTGAAATTGAAATTAATAAAATTTGAAAATCTAAACTAAAAAAGTAATAATAGACAATAGATACGCTTTTGTGCATCAACAATGTATTGTTGTTGGTGTTCGTGTTAAAGCTGGTTGTCTATTCGAAGGAATCTAGATGTTATAACTGAGCCATTTTCAATTTCAGTGTATAAATTTGTTTATTATTTATCCTCTATTTTTCATAAGTTCACGTGCTGAGCAATATGTCAATGAAAAAAAGAGTTAAATGAATTTAATGCTTTTAATTTTTATGTAAAATATGAGCGCGTGCTATCTTCAAAATTTGTTAAAATGTAAAGATTATGTGATGCGTGTGGCATCCATCGTTTTTGTTTTTTAATTCAAGAAATAGAACAGAATAAAGTTAGCAACGATGTTAGTTGCATTTTTTCATATAGTTTGAGTTTTTAATTTTAGTGAACTACTTTTTACCGTAGGAATAATTTTACTATGTTTAATGTTATAGGGAATTATTATACGAGCATAAGATATGCTACTTTAATAATTTTAAAGTGTAAATAAGTAGTACTGGCGTCCGCTTTTATACAGTTTATATTAGTAAGAGAAAAGCTAGGAATTTGCGGTGCTTATTCCGTTGCTTTACATAAAAATACTGGAGTCACTGCGACAGGACCTTTCAAGTGAAGTAAAATTATTTTGATTATATTAAGATTAAAAAGATGTTTAAAACCGTTAAAGGATTTAAAAAAGAAGATTTGAAATGGGTAGCCGAAGAAATTGGAGAGACTTTGCCTTTGACGTTCACAATAGCAAGCTTAAAAGAGCTGATTTTAAATAGTAAAGAGTATGAAAAGGATCCCGAATTTGTGAAAGATATCTTAGAAAATGCTATAGCGGAAAGAAAATTGAAAGAAGAAAAACAAGATTTGAAAGAAGAAAAACAAGCTTTGAAAGAAGCTGAGGCATTAAAGCTGGAAAAAGAAGCAGAACTGGAGAAAGAGAAATTAAGATTGAATCATGATTTAGAATTGGCGAGAATACAATCATCTGGGCAAATTCAAACTGATGCTATTTTAAGTAATTATGAAAATAGTACTATGAGACGAAAATTTACTTTACCTAAGCTGGAATTCAGGAAATTTGGCGGAGAAATTAAGGATTGGTTGCCTTTTTGGAGCCAATTTGAACAAATCGATAAAGATGATGAGATTGCCCCAGAGGACAAGTTCCAGTATTTAGTACAAGCAACAATCGCTGGTTCACGCGCAAGAGAAGTTGTTGAAAGTTTCCCGCCAACTGGCGCCAATTATTCAAAGGCAGTGGAAAGTTTAAAGGCTCGTTTGGGCAGGGAAGATATTCTAGTAGAAGTGTATGTACGAGAGTTATTGAAATTGATAATATCTGTGCAAACAAAAAGTAGATTTGCATTAACTTCATTATATGATAAGCTTGAGTCATATTTACGGGCGCTAGAAACATTAGGTGTTACCACTGATAAATATGCCTCCATTTTATACCCTATGGTTGAGTCTTGTTTCCCAGCAGACTTTTTGAAGGCCTGGAATCGCTCGAATCTCTCTTCTTCTAATACGGATGCTAAAGGAAGGTTGAATAATCTGATGCATTTTTTGAAAACGGAAGTAGAAGGTGAAGAGAGAATGTCTTTAGCTGTAGCGGGCTTCGGTTTGACAAAGCGTGAAGATAATAAATATTCTAAAAGGAAAAACGATGCAAGTGCAGACTATATGCGAAATAAGATATCGACAGCTGCAGGTTTATTAACAACGTCTTCTACTTTAGATTTCAAAAGGGTATGCATTTTTTGCCAAGGCAAACATTTGAGCTCTGAATGCTTTTCAGCTCGAAAATTGAGTTTATCTGAGATACAAAAGATTATAAAGGATAAAAATTGCTGCTTCGCTTGTTTGTTACCTAATCATACAGCTACAAAATGTCGAGCAGTTTTAAGATGCATTATCTGTTCTAAGAAGCATGTGCCTTTGATGTGCGATTTGCGTGATTCTCAAGGTAAAACTGCACAAGAAAAGGTTGAAGAAAATTCAGTCAGTAGTGAAGTAAACATGACAAATTTTAATAAGCAAAGTGCTAAAGTATTCCTTCAAACCTTAAAAGTGAAACTCATCTCCGAAAACAAGCAAAAAACAGTTCGTTTATTGTTAGATTCAGCATCCCAAAAATCTTATATTTTGAAAAGTATAGCAGAAGAGATGAATTATACTCCCATTCGTCAAGAAAAAATGATGCATTCATTGTTTGGCGGAGTTACAACAAAGGAATGCCAACATAATTGTTATAGAATAAAGGTTAAGGATATGAAGGAGAAGTTCACCTGTAATTTTGAAGTGATGGATCAAATTACTATATGTGAAAACATTCAACTGGTCACTAATGGTCCGTGGATTAAAGAGTTGAAAGAATATGGAATCGAATTATCTGATGTAAGTCATTGCCGTGAAGTTATCGAAATATTGATTGGTGCTGATATTATGGGAAAGATGTTAACTGGCAAAAGAAAAGTATTGACATCTGGTCTTGTTGCCATAGAAACATACCTTGGTTGGACATTGATGGGCAAAGCGCCTCACACCGAAGTCTCAACAAATAATTTAGCAATGATGGTGACGTCTTTGTTTGTAAATGAAGCTGACATCTCAAACTTATGGAGATTGGACTTGATCGGAATAACAGATACTATAGAAAAGAAATCTAAAAGTGAGATTGACCGTCAAACAAAGGAACATTTCTTAGAGACAGTAAAAATTAACAAGGATGGTCGTTACGAAATTTGTCTTCCTTGGGCTGACGACACATCTGCATTACCAGATAACTTCAGTTTGGCTGTAAGACGTTTGGAAAGTACAACTTCTAAGTTATTATCTAAGAACATGTACGGAAAATATGAAAATATATTTATGGACTGGTTGAATGAGGGGATCATAGAAGAAGTTCCTGCTACCAAAGTGAACTCTTATGGTAATTATTTACCTCATCACACAGTTATTAAAGAGACCAGTAGTACAACACCTATCCGTCCGGTTTTCGATGCTTCATCAAAGTTGGCTAACCATCCATCTTTAAATCAGTGTCTTCAGTGTGGCCCAAATTTGATTGAGCTTATCCCAGATATTCTTCTACGTTTCAGAGAAAGAAAATTTGGTGTAACCGCTGATATTAGAAAAGCGTTTCTTCAAATTAGCATTTGTGAAAAGGATAGAGATTTCCTACGATTTCTATGGTGGAAAGATCTAAAAGAGAAGAAACTTAGAGTATTTAGGCATGCACGAGTCGTTTTCGGGATAAAGTATAGCCCTTTTCTTTTATCATCTGTAATTGAATATCACATCAAAAATAGTGCAAGTTTTGAGGAAAATTTCAAGCAAAGGCTTTTGCACAGTTTTTATGTAGACAATGTCGCCACTAGTGTGCACAGTGAAGGAGATCTAAAGAGATTTATCTCGGACTCAAAGAAAATAATGGCAAATTGTGGTTTTGATTTAAGACAGTGGGAATACACTGGTGATCACGATGAAACGTCGAACCAGAAGGAAACTCAAGTATTGGGTCTGATTTGGGATAAGGTTTCCGATACATGAAAGGTCAACATGAAATGGCTAAACGATTTCAACACAGAAAGGATTACCAAGCGAAGTATGTTATCGGCAGTTCATAAAATTTTTGATCCTTTTGGTTTTACTGCTCCGGTGATGCTTTATCCTAAATTGATGTTACAGAAAGCTTGGAAATTAGGAATTAATTGGGATGACGAAATAACTGGTGATTTACAAAAAGAATTCCTATTATGGTTTCAAGAACTTAAATATTTAAATGATGTTAAGATACCAAGACATATCAAGATCACTCCAGAAAACTTACATGCATGCACAATTCATACTTTCGTTGATGGAAGTAAAGATGCTTATGCAGCAGTAGTATTCTTGAGGATAGAAAAAGAAGATCAAGGGGAAATAATTCTGCTTGCTGCCAAGTCCCGAGTTGCGCCTTTAAAAAATACGACTGTACCAAGAATGGAGCTATTAGCGGCTACTATTGGCGCTCGTTTGGCGAAAACTGTTGTGGATGCTTTGGGTTGGCAGGGAATGAAGCGATATTACTGGAGCGATTCCTCAACAGTGCTTTCTTGGATATCAAGAAATGAGAGCTGGTCTGTGTTTGTCAGAAATCGGGTTCAAGAGATTCAGAAATTAAGCAGTCCATCATGGAAACATATACCAAGTGAGAAGAATCCAGCAGACTTGCCGTCTAGAGGCTGTAAGGCTAAGCAATTAGCTTTAATCAGATGGTGGGAGGGCCCACATTGGATGAAAGATTCAGCAGAATTTAGAAACCACATGAACACTTCCGATGAAGATTGGAATGAGGAAGAAATTCAGAAAGAAAGGTCAAAGTCTACTTGTATGTTGACGAAACCTGAATTTCCATCCAACAATAACTGGTATTACAGCTACTTTTCAAGTTATGAAAAAATCATACGTTTAGTTGCTTGGATTCTTCGCTTTAAGCATAATTGTTTAAATCCTGATAAGAAGAGTAAAGGCGAATTGACGGCTACTGAATTTCGGGAAGCTGAGATAAAAACTCTACGTATGGTTCAAAAAGAATCTTTCTCGTCGGAAAGTGATGAAAGATTGAAGACATTACAAACCTCTAAGGATGAGCAAGATGTCATTAGTTTGAAAACTAAAATAACTTACAGGAAAGATAGTGAAGATTTTCTCCATCCCATAATTCTCCCTTCAAAGCATGAAGTTGTTAAGCGACTTATTTTTTATATTCATGTAAAGAACTGTCATGCGGGGTTACAAATCCTCTTAAATTTGCTTAGAGAAAGGTATTGGATCCTCAACGAAAGAAAGAGTGTAAAGCTTGTGTTAGCCAGCTGTGTGATTTGTAAAAGGTTTAATTCAAGGGCTTTATGGACATCTAGTGCTCCTCTACCTGAAAACAGAGTAAAAGATTCTGCCGTATTTCAAGTTACAGGCATAGATATGGCTGGTCCTTTGTATCTTAAGAACGATAAGAAGAGTTGGATTTTGATTTTCACATGTGCTATATATAGAGCTGTTCATCTAGAGCTAGTGACCTCTGCTTCAACAGATGCATTTCTGATGGGTTTGAGAAGGTTTGTGGCTCGCAGAGGAAGATGCTCTGTTATCTACTGTGATAACGGAACAAATTTTGTTGGCGCAGCTAATTTATTGAGAAGCTTAGATTGGCAACGTATACAAAAATATGGGTCTGTCAACTCCATAGACTGGAAGTTTAACCCGCCAACGGCGGCTTGGTGGGGTGGCTTCTGGGAGAGGCTGATTAGGGTAATAAAAGATCTTCTTAAAAGAGTCTTAGGACGCGACTGTCTTACGTACGAAGAAATGACAACTCTTTTAGCTGATGTTGAAAGTGTAGTGAATTCAAGGCCTCTAACATACCTTTCTGAAGATGCGACTGTAAAGCCTATCTCGTCATCTATGTTTCTTCAAGATGTTCACGAAATTCAGCTTCCAGATGTTGATGCAGTTGAACAAAATTCTCTATCAAAGAGGCTCAGATACAGGCAGTCCCTAATCAGAGCTTTCCCAGCAAAACCACAGATGACGGCCAACACGAGGCCAAGTGCTGGTTGCCAACAGTAGCTGCAGCTGGCCCGTCGGTGGCAAAAGTTACGGTGCCGCAGGGAATATGTTACGCCGGCCGTCAGTAGGCCATATTCAATCGATCCACTGTTGGCAGCCTGCAGTAAGTTAAAAATAAGTTAGTGGGCCAGTGAATGGATTGCTGCTGGCAGCTAGCAGTTTGATGAAAATAGGTAATGGGCCACTGTTGGTAACCGATATTAGGTTGGAAATTGTTAGTGGGCCAGTGCTGGACTACCTGGTGGCAAACATAATTTTTCTATGTTATTGCTGGCAGCCTGCAGTGGGCCAGCTGTGGCAAACATAAAAAATTATATTACTGCCGGCAGTTTTCATTGGTCCTTTATATTTTCCCATTAAAGGCCCGTTTCACTCACCGTCTCCGGAAGCCGAAGCCAATGTTATTCTATGGGAAATTTTCTTTGCAAATAACTTATTAACTAATACGTATTTTTAAATTTTGTTTTCATATTCTGAAAATTTCTAACTGTTAAATTGACGGACCTTTTTTAAAAAATTATTTTTTTATTTTTTTTATATTTTATTTTGAAGCTGCAAAATACGAATTTTCAATATGTGAAATTTTTCATTTTGCAAATTCAAAGTAAAATATTAAAAATAAAAAAAAATACATTTTTAAAAAAGGTCCATCAATTTAACAGTTGGGAATTTTCTGAATGTGAAAACAGAATTTAAAAATATGTATTAGTTAATAAGTTATTTGTAAAGAAAATTTCCCATAGAATAACATTGCCTCAGACTTCCGGAGACGGTAAGTGAAGAGGGCCGTTAATAGGACAGCAGTGATTTAGTTATAGCTAGTATATTTATTTTATTGGTGATACCTTTAATTTTATTAATGCTTTTTTCTTTTTCTTTCTTTCTTTTTTTTTTTTTTTTTTCCCTCTCTCTTTTTTCTGATGAAGTAGCAGCCAGTTTTTTCTATGAATCCAATATTTAATTTGATTTTGTACATATTCATTTTTAAATACTATTTACAAGTATTTGATTCATACACTATGGTTGTAAATTCAGGATTTCTAGTGCAATATATAGGAAATATTCAGTTGATCCATTTTCCTTATCATAAAAGTTTAATTTTTTGTTTTCAGTGCAAACATTTCTCTATATTACATCTTTTGGTATAAAGGAGTTTATGTTTTTTTTTTTTTCTTTTTTTAAGTGTTCAAATTTCAATATCTTATATAAATAAATGTAACTTTACATGTGAAAATTATAAAATATTGAAACAAAAATTGTTATAAAGAGAGCATTGTAAAAAACACCATAAACTAAAAAATAAATAAAATAAAATAAATAAATAAAAATAAAAAATTGCAGCAATTGTTTCCGGTTGAAATAGCACGAAGACCCTTCATCAGGCGAAAAAAAGTGGGCACGAGTGCAGCAAAAGTAATTTGCTGCAATCGTGCTTTTTGTTAAACTCACGAAGGGATGTGTTATTATTTCAACCTAAAAGAACTGATGCATTTTTTTTGGGGGGGGGAGGGGGGGCGGCAATGATTATGTTCATTTACAAAGTTTTCTATTTATTACTACAGTACAAAATCTCAAATCTGGAATCGTCCGTACCGTGGCCTTTCCGGATTTCGGACTTTTCCGGATTTTAGGTCACTTTCTGATTTACGGCAATAAAAAAACGGACATCTCCATTCCGAACGCCCTTTTAGTTAGTAACTAGCTTACGCCCCCGAGGGTGCGATTTCTTAAGAAATTGGAGTATACTCTCAAGTAACATGTACAATACTTTGAACAAACACCATAAAATTTTGCAAACAAAACGCAGGCAGCAACGATTACGCTTTGTTTGCCGCACTCGTACCTACTTCGTTTGCTTGATGAAGGATCATGTTTTCTTTCCATCCGAAACGATTGTTGCGAGTTCTTACATTTTATGGTGTTTACTCTTATTACTTTTAAACACCAATTCTGTGGTGCTTTTTTATTATAACTCTTAAGTATCCAGAAAATCTTGAATATTTTTCTTTTCCCAATTGATAATTTTTTTAGGAAGGCAGATGATCAAGCTTTCTTTTTTTCTCTCTGTGTGTTTATCTTAAAAATCGCACATTTGAAACCACAGAAATTATCACTGAGAAATCGGCTGTTTAGAATTAATTACACAGCTGTCAAACTTAACCAGGCCGCCACAAAGAACTTTTTCGTGTTGTTGATAGTCCAATGGAAACTTAACTCCCTCCCCAACTCTCTTCAATGTCCTTGAGTGAATAATTTTTCGACGTGCGATACCGAAAGATGATTTTGCAGTTTTATACAGATGACGTTATTTGAACTTAATGCGAATATTCAGCATTTGACCTGTGCAGATTTATTTTCATTAGGTTTGGAAAGCAGATTCTGAAAAGGGTAAAAGAAGGGAATACAGTTTCAGCTGAAAGGAAAAAAAAAATATATCGTTCGGTTGAGTAAAGAGATAACGGAATTAGGGAGAAAAAGAAGAGTGCATTTGTCTTTGTAATCGTAAATATTTGAGAGTTTTATCTGCCAATTACCTATTTAAAAAATATTTTTAGAATTCCATAAAACTCATATGTTATACAGGTTTTCGAGATTTACTACAGGACGCTTGTCATAAAAAGTTGTACAGATAACACAAATGGTTTCAGTATAAAAATGCATAAAATAATTTGGATACATTACAGTTTAAGAGAAACTTCTTATCAGCGCAAGAAAAAATCTGTATACAACGCTAAAATACAGATCAACATAAATTTTATAGATGCAATAAGAAATGGCTTCGATCAAAAATGATAAAATAAATATTTGCGGTTCATTTAACAGTGATGCACAAAATATTCTTATACGTTACGGGAAATTGAGGTGGAAAATATTTCAGTTTCGTAAAAGTGAAATTATTTTTCAAACTTGCATTTAAAAAATAATAATAAATAAATAAATAAAATAAAACAGTTTGTTATGGCTACCACTTTTTATTTTATTTTCCTATAATAGTTTATAGAAATTACATATTAAAATTATTATTTATGAAAATTATTTTCTATGATGGAGATAGGCGATTTTCATTTAAAAGAAGTACAATATACTAAATTTCGAAAGAAAATCCATTTTATAGTAATATATATATATATATATATATATATATATATATATGTATGTATGTATGTATATATGAAGAAATTTTTCGACATTCGGTTTTCGAAGTATTTGCATGTTTTGAGATTCCTGAACACGATTTGACCATTTTTAGAAAGTTTCACTCTGTAAGTGTGTATAAAAAAATTGTGGACGCTGTATCTCACGAACCAACGGACGAAATTTAACCAAATTTGTTATTTAACCAAACTTGATTAAAATCGTTCCCGATTACATTTGTGGATCATTCACTCAACACATGCATGGCTCTATATTTCTTCTTCTTCTTCGTAATTTTCAATATGACACAGTATAGGAAGAAATTTTACATAAATGATTTCAAATAAATGATAATTATTATTATTTTGTTTTTATTATTATTATGAATTAAAAAATAAATATTTAAATAACTAACTACAAACGAGGAAAATTTTTTTGTATAAGTTGAAGAATCGCTCGCCCTTCCCCATGAGGGGATAAATTTTCAATGCTGGTATTTTTCAAAAGAAACTCATCAATAACTTTCAAGTAAATGACTGAATTAAATTTGTGGTAAATTAAAACAAAGTTATAAATTATTTAAAAAAAAAAAAAAAAAAAAAAAAACAAGAAGATGTAGAAGAAAGCATTTTTTCAGAAGTTGGCACAAAATTGATTTTTTTTTTTTTAATTATTATTATTGAGAAACACTGTTCTAAAATGAAAATCGTTTGCATGCATTCAGGAAAATGATTTTAACAAATTATTTGCACTACGCGAATTTGCATAATAAAAAATATAGAAGAAAGTTTTGTGGTGCCACATCATACTAGTTTTTGTCAAAAATTAAAAAATCAATAAATTTGCTTTAAAATATCACAGGTGTATAATATAATCGTTCGTTTAAAGCTACTGGCGAATTCTTTCCAAGAATACTCATAATGGTAATTTACTCTATCTGGGTATACTTCTCCCTCAGGGGTGAAGGAAGCGATGCTTGTACATAACAAAAAAAAAAAAAAAAACGCGGAAGAAGTAAACTTTTTAGACTACTATCACTTTCATAAATTTTTAAGACACAAAGGAGACAGACAGACAATTTTCAAATTATTTTCATCAGAACAACCCAAAACGTGTAAAATCTATCGAAAACCGGATGTCGAAAAGTTTCCCGAATCTAATGCTTTCTTCTTAACTACACTGAAGGAAGAAAAAATAAATAAAACATAAACTGTAGTTATAAGTGTTCTAATAACTTTCTCCCGTCCAATTAAGATCCATAATTTTTATTTTATTAAATCAATTAAAATAATAATAACAATAATAAAATACTAGAAAGTTAGCGACTATCATAATTTACTAAAACGGATCAACTGGATATTTGTTATATAGTTCTAGAAATCATTTTGTTATAACAATGGCTTTAGAGTCAAACATTTAAAAAAAATAGTATTTAAAAAAGAATACAAAAACAAATTAATAATTGAATTACTTACTCATATATTCTTTTTACGCGATTTTCAATCTCGCACCCGCACCCGCAGACTACAACAACGAAGAAGAACTTCGTATGAAATGGCGGACAGGGAGGGAATTTCAAATCAACAGAAAAAGAATCACAGCGCCCTCTATGCATACAAATTGGTTATGGCCTAATAATTTGTGGCCACAACATGAAAAACATGATGTTGGCCGTGTCGTGATAGCCTGCATAAGGCCAACTGTGTTTATGCCACTTCTGGGCCACCGACCATTTTTCTTTAGGCTTCCATCACTGCTGGCAGCCACAAACGGCCCGCTGCTGGAGTTATATGGGGCAACCGGTAACTGATGGCATGTGCAGGATGCCAGCAGTAGGCCATAACGAGCCCAGCAGTATAAGTTTTGCTGGGTTGAGATATCGATTCAGATCCGAATATTTGGGTGCTCTCATACAGGGAGCAAATAGAAAACCGCCAGAAAAGGGTATCGCTGTCGGAGATATTGTATTAATTGGATCTGACAACAAGAAACGAATCCACTGGCCACTAGGCCGTATCACAGAGATTATTCCTGGAAAAGATAAGAAAGTTCGACTTGTAAAGGTTCAAACTTCGCAACATGAACTTTTACGACCTATTCAAAGATTATATCCTTTAGAAGTAACATCATCAAATAATAGTTCAAAACTGAAAGAAGCATACCATTCAAAGGAAACCTCTGCTCAAACTGTTAAACCCGTTGTAACTTCAGAAGAGGAACCAGTCAGATATAGCAAAGCGGGAGAATTAAAGTCCCTGAAAGACTAATGTATTGAGAACTACACCTGCAACATTTGGTTTTGATTATAACCTATAATCAAAAGGTGGGAGGATGTTATAACTGAGCCATTTTCAATTTCAGTGTATAAATTTGTTTATTATTTATCCTCTATTTTTTGTAAGTTCACGTGCTGAACAATATGTCAAAGAAAAAAAGAGTTAAATGAATTTAATGCTTTTAATTTTTATGTAAAATATGAGCGCGTGCTATCTTCAAAATTTGTTTAAATGTAAAGATTATGTGATGCGTGTGGCATCCATCGTTTTTGTTTTTTAATTCAAGAAATAGAACAGAATAAAGTTAGCAACGATGTTAGTTGCATTTTTTCATATAGTTTGAGTTTTTAATTTTAGTGAACTACTTTTTACCGTAGGAATAATTTTACTATGTTTAATGTTATAGGGAATTATTATACGAGCATAAGATATGCTACTTTAATAATTTTAAAGTGTAAATAAGTAGTATTTGGCGTCCGCTTTTATACAGTTTAATTTAGTAAGAGAAAAGCTAGGAATTTGCGGTGCTTATTCCGTTGCTTTACACTAGATCTGTTGGGAAAAGAACCGAACGGATAGGTCAACAAGCGCTAACTGGGTGTAAAATCGTCACCATTTGTCTACCAGCTATAAGAGCAGAGATCTTTTAGCAGCAGGCATGGATAAACATGCAAAGACTGGAGAAAAATAGTTTGATTAAGTTTTTTTTTTTTTTTTTTTTTTTTTTTTTTTTTCAATCTGAATAATCTTGGCTGTTCAACACTCGCATCTCAGACAACACTCTAAATGTGTGAAATTTCAAAAATACATTTTATACTAACTGCTATTTTATGCTGAGAATTTTAAGATGTAGTAAACTTTGAATATATATATATTTTTAATTTTTAAACAGGTTCAAGCGACTGAGTTTCTAAATATTTATCTTGATTTTACATTATTACAATTTATCAGTATATTCTAAACATATTTGTTCAATAAGTTTTGAGTTATTAACCCTCGCTTTCCCAAGATTGGGTCATTTTGACACTATTTTGTAGTTGAAATTTAGTTAAGCCCGCCTCATTCAAAAAGTGCGCTAATTCGCAAACGTAACCAGTGGAGTGTTTCAACTTCTAAACAATACAAAAAGGCACGGTGCTGGTGATTTCTGCCAAACGTGCCAAGCGGCACCTGAAAGCAATTTTTCTGCAGTAACGCTTTGATCTTGGGAAAGCGACGGTTAATAAATTAACACACATATATATATAGATATATATGTTTGAATGAAACTACAATCTCTGCCGTTTTTCATGGAAGACTTCCTACCAGAAATTTTTAATAATTATTTACAGTTTACATGGTCGAAGAACGTATAAATGTCACATGTTTTCTTAAAACAATCATGGTAATAAATCTGACTTAAAAGTCCTAAAATTTGGCAGCTATGAGTGAGGAAATTATACTTGTTTTGTAAGCATATTAAATCTTAGAAAGAGATCAAACACTTTGTAGTAAACAATTGTTCGAAGATTAAATCTTTGCGCCCATATATATAGTAATATATATAGATCTATCATCCCGGTGTTATCGTGCAAAGATTTTTGATGCCGAAAAAAAAAAAGCTTTGGAATCAGCCATTAAGTGGTATTGAAAAAAAAAAAAAAAAAAAAAAAAAAGGAAAAAAATAATTTGAAACTGTATCTGGAGTTTTTCATTCACCTATAGTAAATAAATTATTCATAAATTTTATTTGCTAAAATATTCGTGTGCATTCACTCAGGGAAAGACGGCCATATTTTGGTAAAATCGCCGTCTTTACTCAAGTGCAAAATAATCACTTTTTTTCTCCCCAAAGATCAATCTATGTATTATAATAAAATCTATGGTTACACCATATCGCGCGAGAACGTATCACACAAACATAATAACACAAAATAATAATAACTGCTAACTGTTATTTCGAGAGCAGTATCCGGATAACTTGTCTGATTGTGAAGGTTTCGATCAACTTGTTTACTGTATTTCAAGCATTTATTTGAAAAATACATTTAGAAATTATTGGTATTAAATTGATTTAATTAACAAACATTTCAAAATAAATTCTACATAACTACACTGTTAAAAAAATGCAGAAAATATACAGAAATTCTCTGTAATTTCAGAAAAAAAGGCGTAAATTACGGAAAAATTACGTAGACAAAACGTATTTTACGCCTTTTTTTCTGAAATTACAGAGACTTTCTGTATTTTTTCTGCATTTTTTTAAACAGTGTATAGCAATGAGAATATTGAAAAATAATACATTAAATCCATAATTGGCAATATTTTAACTTATTCTGGATTACTTTTAACCCCGCCTTTCTTTCGTACCACTTTATTTATAGAATAATTTTCTCCAATGTACATTCCCACTCAAAAATTTACAAACGATTAGTTTTTTTTTTTTTTTTTTTTTTTTTTTAAACTTATCTGTAGCTGAAATGCTTAAACACAGGATATGTAAAGAACAGATTCTTTTTCGTGTTTTTCAGTAAGGATTAGGTTTCATCGTAAAGACATAAGCATTGATTTTAAAACTAAAAAAATAAAATAAAATAAAAAATAAAATGAAAATAAATAAATAAAAATCAAGACATTAAGAAAAAATCAGCATGTTTTTAAATTATAATGTACAGAGTTTTAAACGAAAATTATTCCCACTTTCAAATAAATTGAAAAAAAAAAACATTTTTGAAGCAATATACCGAAATCGGAATACAAATATCTTAAATATCTCATGAAATATAATTTTTTTTTAATGTAAAACGTTTTCACTGCGCGTGTTTGAAAGATAGAAGAAAAAAAAAAATGCATGGGTTAAAAGCTAAATATATTGGGCAACTCTTGTCAAAAGTTCGTTTGAATAGCGTAAAAAATAAGCAAATTATCAGCAAAAGAACGATCTAGATTTTATTTTCCAGAGTTAAAATTTCATAAGGGGTTTTTCACATGCCGCGCAATTAATTTGAAGATCTGATTATTTCAACCACGCTCCAAAAATACATTTTTTGTGAAAAACCCCTTATAAGCTTGTAACTCTAACATATATATATTTTTTAATTTAGTTAGATTTGTGAGATCATAGGGGTCTTTCACGGGAAAAAAAAAAAAAAAAAAAAAAAAAAAAAATCTTTTGCACAGCGGTTGAAATAATTGGACCTTCAAATTAATTACAATTGGTTGAACTTGACTTAATCCTTTTTGACACAAAACTTACCTATGACTTAATTCTTTTTGGAAAAAAACACGGATTTCACTTTCTGTTTTCATTAGGACTAAACTTCGTTTGGGACTTTTACTTATTGAAAATATATTGTTAGACGTGTGTTGCGACCTTTTGCATCGAAAAGTCAATTTTTGAAATTTTTGACTTAACGCCTTTTGGAAACAAGCTCTTCATATATACTCTTAAAATAAAAGTGGTGTGGCATAAAGGCGGGGCTAAAAATAACAAATTTAGCGATGGCGCTGCAGCAGAGTTCCCAACTTTTATAATTTATTCACGAGCATTTTTAGCCCGCCTCTTTTTAATACCGGAAATTTTGAAAAATGATTTTCTTCTTATTTAATCGTTGTCACATACTAAAGAGAAATAATCTACAAAATTGCTGATGCGAAAAGAAGGCGGGCTAAAGATGCTCGTAAATAAATTATAAAAGTTTTGGAACTCTGCGCTGCAGTCTCCGTACCTGCCAGCTTGTACTTATTTTGACACCAAAACTTTTTCAATAGAAAATTTTAATGAAATTTTTAGCAGTTTTGAGTGATTAATCATGATAAGTTTTTTTTTTTTTTTTTTTTTTTTTTTTTTGTAAAGAAATAGTGGCGTTAAAAAACCATACGATTTGACACTTATGCAGACAGTAAAGATTAGCTTTTTATGATGAAACTAAAGAAAAATTTCGATTGAATGTACTCTATTATTAAACGAAAACTAAGAAATTCAGTTTGAATTGTAACTATATGGACTGTCACTGTACAGCGCACCGTGTCCAATAATAGGCCCCCAATTTTAAAATTAATTTACTCCTAAACAAAAATAGGTAGAGGCATGAAATAAGCGGCTTGTTTATTTTGGAAGCTGTAAAAATCATTTATTTGATTGTAAAAATTTCTTACAAGTATTATCAAAAGATGGCGGTATTGGCAATTCATGTTGCCATTCGTGTAAAAACGTGATTCGTCTGGGGTCAGTGAGCCATACGCATCCAGAGTCGAATCTTTCTTCATCAATCATTTTTAGTATGTTCTGCGCCAAATTTTCACTCTGTTGCACAGTTTAAGCGGCGACAGCTTTGTGACATTGGATCTTAAACGGGAATATTCGTAGATTATTTCACATAATTGTATGGGTCTGGAAGTCCTCAATCCTAATTCTGCTGCAATTCTTTTTATGGATTTTCTCGGACACTTGTACATAAGATTATTACAGCTTTCAAAATAAACATGCCGTTTATTTCATTCTTCTATCTCTCTTTGTTTAGGATTAACTTAATTTTAAAAACAGGGGTCGATTATTGGACACCCTGTAGCTGTCAACTGAAACGTGTTATATCGGCATTGTCATGGCTTTTAATTCGTTAAAAAAAAAAAAAAAAAAAAACGTTTTTAAAGTTTAAAATTATTATCACACCTATGTATGAAGAGGATATTTCAATTAGGATAACTGGCACAAGAATTATACTCGTGCTTCTAGATTAACATATGCTTTATATTCATTTTATTTTGTTTATTTATTTATTTGTTTTGTTAAATCTTGTTTATGAGTGTACTAAATAATAATAAATTAACGAGTAACTTATATATGTCTATTTAATTATAAAGAAGAAGGTCATGTTTAAATTTACAAATTTAGTTTCTGATTTATAACGACTGTAATTGGAAGTTGAAAGGAATTGGAAGTAGAATTTTTAAGATGTTACCTATTATAAATTAGTGAAACCATTTTGAGAAACTTTGTCTTGTGCTCAATTTCATTGTCAGTTCCTAAAATAGAATACGAAATTTGACAGTTGTTTAATAAGATATTTCACATAAAAGTAAAATGCGACGTTGTGTGGTTTTGCTACAGTAATTGTTCATGAGTGATAAATACTTGCCAAACATCTCATTAAGAACCGTACAATATTTAGTACCCGCCTTTTTTTACACACACGAAAAATTTTTTAGAGTAATTTTAGTCTTATTTAATCGTAACAGCATTTGGAAAGAATAACTCTAAAGTTATAGTGGTGTGAGAAAAAGGGCGTTTTTTCAGGAGCGTTAACAATTGCACGGTTATTAATGAGATGGTTGACAAGTATGCACAATTAAGAGCAGGTGATTAACACTTGCTATTAATTTCGTCGATAATTAATAATAATTAAAATGTATTTAAAAAACTATCACAGATCGTTCACAAAATTTTATCTAATTGTAATGTAAAATTATTTACCCTTAAATAATTAATTTTAATAATAATAAAAAAAAGGAAATAAAGAATAAAAAGGAAAAGATTTTTTTTTTTCAGTTTTAAAGAAAAATATTTCAAAACTCGTCCGAGGCGTAGTTTAAACGCTAAACCTTCCGTACCTAAGCTTAACAATTCACCACGGTGCCATGCTTTCTTAATATCAAAGTAGTTAAAAATTTATTAATTTTTTATTTCAGCAAGTTCCACTATAAATTGATTATATAAAATTAAATATAAAAACAATTTATTTCCAAAAATAAATGTAATTTATTTTTATTTTAAAAAATTGTTAAGTGCAGTCCTGTTTCAACAACTTAATTCTCTATATTTAATATTGTAATAATTAATTAATGAGAAGTTTAAAATTTTTAATGTTTGGGACTTGGAAATATTAATAATATTCTGATAATGATCCACTTTGTGTAGCTTTCAATTTTCTGAAATTCTGTTTCTAAAATCGTGGTAAGTAATATTACCATAAAAATAAATTCTTAGACTAAAAATAGTAGACGTGGAAAATAAATGTATCTCATCTTTCACCTATAAAATTAAAGAAATGCGTGGTAAATATACTTCCTATTTTTTTTATAAAGGATTAAAAATCACATCAATTTTATCTAATAAGCTAAATGGATTTCTTTTCTTAAACCAATCTCCATCTCAAAAATATTTTAATATATCATTACTAGAAATAAATGGCTAGTTACATGGTTAACAGAAGGAAAATGAACAGAGCATATGCATTTGATATATGAACACGATTTATACATATTGTTATAAATAGACGAATTTTCTAGAATCTTCTTTCAGTAATATCACCGAGCTCCAGTTTGTATCAGGAGAGCTGAGTACCTATTCTCTAACATTATCTCGAGCAGTCAGCGCGTATGAATACACATACGGGGCAAAACAAACGATATTTTGTATTGCATCCTTTGTTTACTGTGTAATTTTGTCAAATTTCTTTGAAATGAAATAGTTTTACAATTTGATGATTTATCATAACGAGAATTAGTACTTTCAAACGCATAGTAAAGCGGATTATTTTATTTTTTGCCCCTCATGCATTTATCAAGGTGTAAATTGTCTGACCGCCGACTCCGCTCTCCTGTTACACTCATTCTAGCTCAGTGAATGATATGGTGAGTTTTCAGATTTAGTATAATATTTATTTTGGAAAAGAACTTAGTTTAAGACAGCTCGATTTAACCCCATGGCATCCGTAGCCGGCCGTCCGGTCGTACATTCAGGCAACTAGGCGACCGGCCGAAACCAGTTCAGAATTAATCTCCTAAGTGGGTGTTGAGCATGGGTGTTGAGCATGGCACCTCCTAAACTAGATGCCTGTCTCGTGGCTCGAAAACTTCGCAACAGTTGAAGCGGTAGACAGCGCCACCTGGTACAGATTGCGCGAATTTTTTATTCAACAGCCACCAAAAATTTTTAAAAGTGGGATATGATATACATAAAAGGTGAATAGAATCGAAGAAACGTCGATTATATATATCACATATCACTTCTTAAAATTATTGGTGACTTTGAATAAAAATATCTCTCAATCTGTACCAGGTGGCGCTGTCTAAGTTTCCGAGTTGCTAAATTTTCGAGCCACGCGACAGGCATCTGATTCAGGAGGCTATGGTACTCGTGTCATTTTCACAATAGAAACGCGTCTTCCAAACTTTCGGAGTTTAGGAGGCAACACTTCATTGGTAAGAAAATTACCCGCTACACAGTTTGAAGAGATTTTTCTTTCGATGCTATTTAAGACTGAGGACTCATATTAATAAAATTATTTCATTTTCACTTTCAATTAGAATCAGAGCCTGATTTAGGCCGGGGCACTCTCTCACCGGAATATTTTTACAATTATTTTTTACTGCATACCATAGGAATTTCACGTTTTCACAAGCAAATTATTATTATAAAAAATGAACGGTGTAAAACAATCGAATTTACTCATGGTTATTGGACACCAAAATTCTTTTAAAATAATTTTTAATGAGAAATTTTTGTTTATTATAAGAGGAAAGTATTGCTTAAAAAATAAGGGTGTGCCCGGTAATATTGTGTGCCCGGTCTAAATCAGTCCCTGATTAGAATATATGTTGGATTTTTTTTTTTTTTATTATTATTATTTACTACAATAGTTTTCTTTTTTTAGTAGATTCACATAAATAAGACTTTAGAATAATTAAATGCTAACATGACAAATAATAATAATAGCAATACAATTACATATCTAATCTATAAAAAAAATATTTCCATGTTTAAAAAAAACGCAACAAAATGTAGGTACAAACTCTTCCGTGTTTCAAGGAAAACTTCATACCGGAAATTATTTATCATTACTTTCAATTTACGTAATCGTAAAAGCGATATAACCGCTCGCAGCAGTTCTATATTTTCACGTTTCATTTATTGTTTCAATACCACTATTTTAATACATTCTTTGTGAAGATTTTTAAAGCTAAAGCAATATGTAAAAGTATACTGACTGATTAAAGCGGCGGCAAAATAATAAAATGTACGCAAAAATATAGGATTGCTGCGAGCACTGTGTATGTCAGATGTTTTTTACAACAATGATGCAGAGCTGCCAACCTAATCTGGCAAATTGTTAGTACCGCCCCTTTGTCTACACCACTTAATTTTTAAAGTAATTTTCTTCAAATATATTTACGATGAATTAAGGGGGAAAAAAACTCTAAAGAATGACTGGTGTAGAAAAAGGGGCGGTACTAACAATTTGCCGGATTAGGTTGGTAGCTCTTATAATGGTCTGATTTAAAAATCTCAATGGTTGGCAGCTGTGAGTGAGGAAGCTATACTTGTCTTATAAGCATAATAAAGCTCAGAAAGACATAAAACACTTTGTAGTACATAATTGTTTGATGATTAAATCGTAGCTCTCCTTCGCGCGAAATGCGATAAAAGAAGATTTTAATACAATCCCACATTCACTCTAGTTTGTCAGGTGTGAGTGAGAAAAACTTGTCTTGTAGGTATACTACATCTAAGAAAGAGGTGAAATAGTTAGTAATAAATTATTGTTGGGCGATTTAATCGAATCCCTACTTTGCTGCAAATAAAATTGTAATACAAACAAGCATTCTAAGCAGTGATGCGAGATGGTCGAAAATTATTTCCACAAACTGGTCTTCAAATTTCACCAAATCAGGGGTTTTTTTTCCGAAAAAATCTCCAACTTGATTTCTACTAAAAAGGTAAAATAAAAATTAAAAAAAAAAAAAATTATATATATATATATATATATATATATATATATCAAGCAGACTTAAGTGGATTTAAGCTCAGATTTTTCCCCAAATGAAGGCAATTTTTGAAAAAAATCCCCAAATAACAATAAAGTTATTGGAAATCCTTTGTCGTAGGGATAAATCATTACGTTGCCAACATTGACATAAAGTTCAAGAACTCCCCAGATTTGTCCCGCAAAATTTTAGAATTCTCCAAAAAAGTCCCCACAAACATTTGGTCCCCAAAATTGTCCCAAGAAGCAGAGAATTTTACTACGATAAGAAGGCCAGCTGCTGCTAAAACATAACTAACGCCCCCTGGCGGATTTTATAATGTGCCTGTACAAGAAGCTAACTTACAGGCTGAGCTAGCGGATAGCGAGGAGCATGCAAAGAATTTCGGAAAGAGATCCGTCTATATGCGCATGCGTTGTAGTGACATGTGATCACAGGACGCCGTATTTGAATTGTAAACAAGTTCGTCGTTCGTCGACAGATTCTGTTGTCTTCAGCGGTCGTGCAGGATTTCGAATTTTTTACGCTTTTATCATTAGTTACATTTCATCATCAACTTTTCATCCTCATTCGGTATTTATCATTAATCATTTTTAACCATTATTAATCATAGTTAATACTTTAATTATTTATTTTTTTAATATCATTATTTGTTCCGTTGCGTAGAATTTAGAGCAGCAACTATGTATTAATATTTATGTATTAATACTAGTGGATCTGCAGATCAGGAGCCTCAACTTCCTATTTGCATCAGACATTTTTCAATAGGTCATTTTAATTTATTCCTTATTATATAATACTATACATTGATTCGATCGACTTATTACCATAATATGTTACATTCCTGAGGGGGCTGCCGCCCCCCTCAACCCCCCATCTCTATCTCTCTTTGTATACCTATTTGTATATCATATAAAGTGTTACGGAATTGTAAATAATTGCATTTATTTTTGTATAAATTTTTTCAAAGAGGCTTAGTAAGTCGATAAAATGCTAATTTTGTGCATTTCTGGTCGTTTTAGCGTTAAAATAGCCTAATTTTCCTTTAAAAACGCATTGAAAAGGCTCCATATAAGGGAAGAAATGGACTTGGCGCCAAATTTAGCGACTGTTTCCCTCCTTGGCTATTTTCTTGGCGACCTTGGCGAGAAAATCCTTATTAGGGATATACCAAATATGGAAGCTCTAATCTCATTGGCTGATGAGATACGATAATTTTCCAGAACAGTCTGTGTTCGATAGAATAGTATAAAAGGAGCATTTTTTAGCCAAGGCGGCCAATCTCAGATCTGTGTCAGTTTCGTCAAGTGCTTGTTTTGCTTTGAGCCTCTTTCAATATGACTTGCTTTATGTGTTATTGCTAAACAGTTTGTACTGTTGTTTTACTGTTAACGGCTGTTGTTTAAGCTATGTTTACTGGTTGAATTGAAGCTGATACTTGGTTTATATACCTGTATTTTTCTGGAACTTTCTGTGAATAAATCACTGAATTTTTGCAAGTTTCGCCTTTCATTCTCGGACAACTTACGAACCCCCAAGTACTCAACAATATGTATTCTTAATAAACAACGGTCTTGTATTATTCCCCTGAAATTCATAAATACCAAATTTCATACAAAAAAAATTACATAGCATATCGGAAATATATTGCGTAACCTTTAAACTAATTATCAATTCTATGCCCACAATTTTCAACAGGAAAACATGCTTTTAAAATTCTAATAAAATTTCATTATATTTGATGGGGTGTAACCATGTTAAAATACACTTTTAAGAAATACCAACTATAGACCGTAATAGTACGAAATTTGTTTATGTATCCCGGAAAAGTAGCCACAGTCATTATAAACGCCAATAATAAGAATAAACCTAATTAATTATAACTCAGTAATTTTTCAAACTAATTTGACATCATTTTGATGATTACAGTACATACTCGGAATTATTTTGTGTGGTCCTATAAATTATTTAGTCTATACTTAACCTTTTTTAAGAGTAAACATGATTTTAAGCATCTTTATAATGTATGTTAACTTTATTAAGTTCAATTCACCATAAACGCATTAAAGTGCGAGCTTAAATTAAAAATTTGTCCATAGGCTTTAATGTTACAAAATTCTTTCTTGCGTCTTTGTAAACGAACCATAAACATTGTATACACCAGTAAAAACTATTCAGCTTATTTTGCGTTTAAAATTAATAATTGTTCCAAATTTAACATCGTTTGGATGACTAAGTGGCATTGTCAGAACACTTTTGTAAGGTCCTGTACATTAATTAGAAAGCTTAAGAGCACGTATTTTCTTCAAGCAACATAAGTTTAAGCATCTTACTCACGTACTCTAAATTCATTTTCTTCATTGCAAAGTAATGATATTAAAATGTTAAGAATTTTGGCGTGTCCTGTACACAGTTTATAAAAAATATAGCAATAAAAATTATACAGCTACTTATGTGCAAAGCTGGAGCGTGTGCGCCAATTTGCAAGTCAATCGAAGGATTTTTGCGGCCGCTATTGCAGTACATACAAATTCTTCCCATAGGCCGTAAGGATAAGAAAAATTTTGGCGTGTCCCTGTACACGAACAACAAATGGAATACACACCTAACACTAAACAGCTAATTCCGTTGGGCTCATGAATATGTGTACAAAATTGCAAGTCAATAGCGTTATTTTTGGAGCCGCTATCGCGGTACATGCAAATTTTTCCCATGGGCCGTAATGATAAAAAAAACTTTGGCGTGTCCTTGTACACGAACTACAAATGGAATGCACACCCAAAACAATACAGCTAATTTCATGGGGATCATGAACATGTGCACCAAATTTCAAGTCAATAGCGTGATTTTTGCGGCCGCTATCGCACGACAGACAGACAGACGGACAGACGGAACCCAAAATCCTTTTGAGTCTGAACAGAGGGCCTCCACTGATGTTTCGGCAAAAATTGGAAGTCAATTGCTTGATTTTTGCGGTGGCTATCGCGGTACATACAGTTTCTTCCCATAGGCCGTAATGATAGAAATTTTTTGGCGTGTCCCTGTACACGAACTACAAATGGAATACACACCTAAAACTATACAGCTGATTCGTTGGGCTCATGAACATGTGTACCAAACTGCAAGTCAATAGCGTGATTTTTGTGGCCGCTATCGCGGTACATACAAATTCCTCCCATAGGCCGTAATGATAAGAAAAACTTTGGCGTGTCCCTGTACACGAATTACAAATGGAATACACACCGAAAACTATACAGCTGATTTCGTGGGGCACATGAACATGTGTACCAAATTTCAAGTCAATAGCGCTATTTATCGCGCGACAGACAGACACACAGACACAGACCAAAACCGTTTTGAGTCTCAACAGAGGGCCTCCACTGTCGTTTCGGCAATAATAGCAGCATTTATGTATTAATATTTAATTCCCGAAAACTTTAAAAATATTTTTTAATTAATTGTAAATAAGTGTAGGAAAAAATTAAAATATACATTTAAATATTGAAGCAGTTTTTTTAATGATAATTTAAAATAAAAATAATAATTGTTTTATTAAATGTTATAAAATAGTAATAATTGTAATAATGCTATTACAAATGTTACTATTTGTTATTATTACATTTTTTAAAATATCTGTAATTTAGATATTTTATTTATAAAACTATATTAAAAAAAATCTTAAAAATATGAAATAAGAATAATTTTATCAGTATATATTGATATATATACGTGTAAATGTCTGAAACAAATAATGATTTATAATACATTTCCTAATATATTCCTATAATACATTTCCTAAATATTTTACCTATTTAAAATATTTTTAAATAGAAATACAAATATAATACAATATATATAGATATAGATATAACCCCCCCCCCCCCCCAAAAAAAAAAAAAAAAAAAAAAAAGAAAGAAAGAAAGAAAAAAAGAAGAAAATGAAAAAGGCTTTTTTTTGTACAATAAATAAGGCAAAAAACTGTAATCATTGGGAAAGTAATGCAAGCAAGATAGTAAAAATAAAACACAGCGACCGTACGCCATTCGACTGTGCCGTTTCCCTGTAAAGTTGCTTTCGGTGTACGGTTATTCTATCAAGTCACGTGATTAGACGCGTTTACATTATCGCTACGGAAGCAAACCTTCTTTCCGATCGTATAAGTTCTTTGCCCAGAAGCGTAAAAAATCCCGTATATGAGGACTAAATCCCAATCTGGCATCACTTATTTTAAGGTTTCTGCTATTGTCAAAGCAGTATCTAGATACCTGTTAACACAGTCATTTGAACTCTTGAGTTAAGCGATTCATTTTATTTATTTATATAAAAAATACTGTTAAAAATTATTGGTGTTAAAAAGATTTAATTATAAATATTTCAAAGTAAAATTCTACTTGACAAAAGCGATAAAAATATTTAGACAAAATACATTAATCTAGTGATGATGATTCCTCTGCAGACTGCACACACCTACTTTATTTATTTATTTATTTTTTATTTTTTATTTACCGAAAATTCTTAATAGAAAGTTTGAATAACTTTTTATAGATTTTTGGTATTAATAATGATTAGCTTTTTATCACTTTCGAACAAGATTCAAAAGTGTCAATAACTTTGGTTTGTCTGTCTGACTGCGCTGTAACTCCCGTAAATATTTATGAAATTTTTTAAACCGATATACGTTATTGAAACTCACCATTAGATATTCTTTATTAAAAATGGAGTTAATATCTCTGCTAGTTTGTGTACAGGGACACCCAAAAATATTCTAAAGCTTTGTGTTCTATGAGAGGTATTTCTATAAATCAAATAGTAATAAATTTATTGTACATAAAATATTAATGAAATTGAAATGTGTTATTCAAGTTCAGTATCGGATGTTTCCTATGTAAAATGGAGTAAATACTACTACTAGTTTGTGTACAGCATTGTGTTTTATGAAAGGTATTTCTATAAATCATATTTTAATACCTTTATTTTGCACAAAGCTTAATTAAATTGAAATATGTTATTTATATGCACAAAAGACTGCTTTCTATAGAATATAGTATGATTAATATTAGATTGTCAGGGTCACACAAAAATATTCAGTTACATTAAGAGATATAAATAAAAATTTGCTGGAATTTCACTTCCGTTTATGTTAAACTTTTTTTAATACTTTCTAACAATTTTTAAGTGTGAATATGTTTTCAATTTGTGCATCTGTCTGTTTGTGTGCGCTCTAATTCGCGTAAATATTTACAGAATATCTTGAAATGTGTTATTCAGGTTTGGTGTCGGATGTTCCCTACATGTAGTGAATACCTATACTGGTTTGAGTACAGGGAGACGTGAAAGTATTCGAAAGCATTGTATTCTGCTAGAGGTATTTCTATAAACTATATTTTAACACTTTTAATAACTTTACTTTGCACAAAGCTTCATGAAATTGAAATATTTTATCCCTTTGCGGCGCAAGACAATTTTAAACATTTAAATTATACTGCCACCGGAATTCATGAACTAAATTAAATTAAAAGAAATTTTAAATTTTAAGGTTTAAAAAACTGGCCTTTTTTGATAGGTTATAAACGTGAGTTTTTGCTAAAATATTTCCGGGATAAATTTTTGCAGCTGGATCTTAAATTTTGCGTCCTCGCAGCGAGGACAGCGCGCGTTAAGGGGTTATTCATATACCATAAAATCTTTTTGTAAAAAAATAGAACCGACTCCAAAAAGAAACTACTATTCAAACAACTAAAAATGAAAGAAAATTGGCAGAAAATGGAACTTTAAATTGCGCCTAAAAGTATAAAATAATTTCCTTCGCGAAACAACCTATAACACTACAATTAATCATAACTTTTGAAGTCGGCGCAAAATTAAATAAAATTTAATTAGTTTTTAAAGGTTTGTCTTTAGATCGGTAGCAATAAATGCTGTTGTCTCGAATGATCCATTTTCATGTTTCCATTATTATTTTATCACTGCATACAATTTGTCCATTAGTAGCATCTACATAGAGCAGTGAACATTCTTCACAATGCGGTATTTATGTTTCTACGAAGTTAGAGTTTCCTTTGCAAATTTGGTATAACTTTAATAACTATCATCCTTGATGGCTTTTGGATTTGGCGATCAAAACGCAAGGCAAAAATATACACGCAAGATTTATATTTTCATAATATATATTGTACGATGTGTTGTCTCATATTCTTGATTACTCTCTTGATATACCTTATCAAAATAATCATGACATCACAAAGAAATTAAATATGTTTGCCAGATAATTTTGCGATTTTTCTTTCATCAAGTACGTCAGATACCAGCATCTTCGCCAACTTTTGATGCTTACGAAATCTTATTTGTGTTCTTGAATCAAACTAGTTTTCGGCTGCGTAACAATGTGAGATCTCTAATTTGATTTTTTAACAGGATTTGATTTTTGTATTGAATTAAGGTATCAATTTTTATTTAATTTTGCGCCGACTTCAAAAGTTATGATTAATTGTAGTGTTATAGGTTGTTTCGCGAAGGAAATTATTTTATACTTTTAGGCGCAATTTAAAGTTCCATTTTCTGCCAATTTTCTTTCATTTTTAGTTGTTTGAATAGTAGTTCCTTTTTGGAGTCGGTTCTATTTTTTTACAAAAAGATTTTATTTTAATCTTTTCAGTGAAAACGTATTTATATAGCAGAGCATCAGAAGATGTTCGAAGGAAGTTTCACAAATCACATCTTCCAAGAAAAGTGACATTACTCAAAAAATGGTTTATGTCACTGAAAAATACATGAAATGCACCCAATGTGAACATAAAGTTACATCTCCATCTAGAAAGTTAACCACTCGAGAGACAGTTGCGCCGGTTTTATTCTAGTCAAGTTATTTTTAAGTTGATTTTTCTCAAATGCTACATTTTTAAGTTGTGCCACTTTTCTTGCCTGTATCGGATATGAGCACAAAGCTATCTATTGAACGAACATATGTTAAATTAAAAAGTCTTTAGAAATTTAAAGAACGGATACGCTGTATTCGTAACCAAAAATTCTGTTAGGCATCTATATTGAACTTTACAGTGAATACGTGTCATCCGCTGCGCTGGAAATTACGCAGCGAGTTCAAAGAGCAAAATATGCATTGCAGCTGACGGACAGAAGTTACATCGATACTTACATACTGCTTTAACCAGTGTAGCTGTATGCGTTCAGCAGTTAGAGTGAGAACAGACTTTTGTGAGTATCCTCTAATTTGTTTATATCTTAATGAAATCATAATAAAACCTTTTTCAGGCTAAGATCATTACAACAACAAAAATTTTTTTTTAAAATTAAATCATTTCTTACGAAATTATAAGCTAACAAATTTCAACAACAACAACAAGAAACATACACAAACATCAAACCGTCTCAATTATATATATTAAAAGCAAACACGTTTTATTTATGAGACAAAAAATTTTAAGTTAAAATACATTTAAAAAAACAAAATTACATACAAAAACAATTAAAATCAGACGTTTCGAAACCCGTCCGGGTTTCCTCATCAGTAATTTACAACATAATATGCAAACAGGACATGAACACTCAAGGAATTGAAAGGAGTACAGAATATTGAGGAGCCAGTGCGCATGCTTCATTGATAGTGTGGAGATGCTTGGCAGTGTGCCAGCTCTCAAGGAAAATACGCGATTTATAATTATGAACACCAGAATTTAAAATTTTTATATTATCGAAGTCAGAAATATGATCGGTTTCTATTGAATGGATTACAATTTTAGAATTTTGGTTGCAATTTTTAAAAGATCGTCTGTGTTCTTGTAGTCTAATTTTTGCTGTACGGCCAGTTTCACCAATATAAACAGATTTGCAATTTTTACATGGAATTAAATATATTACACCAGTTAAATCCAGAGAAGGGGTTATGGGTTTAAAGTTGAAAAGGACGTTTTTTAATTGTTTAATTGGCCGGAAAGCAGTATAAATATTATGTTGTTTAAGTAATTTAGAAATAAATTCTGAAGGAAAACCAAAATATGGCATAGAAATATAACTGTTTTTATTAATAAGTGAATTTTTCATTTTCATTGGAGTAGAGGGGGAATTTGCAGGAGGAAACGAAGAAGGGGGGAAGCTGATAATGTTTTCACGATAGATTCGTTTTAACCAATTAAGAGGTCATTTTCATTGGAGTAGAGGGGGAATTTGCAGGAGGAAACGAAAGAGGGGGGAAGCTGATAATCCATTCAATAGAAACCGATCATATTCCTGACTTCGATAATATAAAAATTTTAAATTCTGGTGTTCATAATTATAAATCGCGTATTTTCCTTGAGAGCTGGCACACTGCCAAGCATCTCCACACTATCAATGAAGCATGCGCACTGGCTCCTCAATATTCTGTACTCCTTTCAATTCCTTGAGTGTTCATGTCCTGTTTGCATATTATGTTGTAAATTACTGATGAGGAAACCCGGACGGGTTTCGAAACGTCTGATTTTAATTGTTTTTGTATGTAATTTTGTTTTTTTAAATGTATTTTAACTTAAAATTTTTTGTCTCATAAATAAAACGTGTTTGCTTTTAATATATATAATTGAGACAGTTTGATGTTTGTGTACGTTAAAGATAAATATGGATCAACTTACTGCAAATTGTTGCGTGTGTGCTCGAGGAATTCTTGCAAAATTGTTCGTTTATTATGTCAAAAGGATTTTCTTAGAAACTGCAGACGGCATAATGTTATTCCACCCTCCTTTAAAGTTAAATCGTTAGTGAATTCCACTAAAGGACACAAGATTGCTTTCCATTCAAGTATGAAGTTCATTTCTGCTGCAATATCATTATGTTCTGCTAAACTTAAATCTGCACGTAATACATTACATTTTAATCTTCAACATCTAATTAACTTTGTTTCGAATGCCGATGCTTGTTTAATCCTTGACTTTTTGTCTGTTCAGAGTATGTCATGTAGAGCTACGCTTAAATCAAAATTGGAAGAAAAGTTTGAAAAGTTATTTTACAAAGAACTACGTTTAAAGACAGTAGAAAGGAAACCTAATATAAACTGGGTTAAGAATTTGTCATCTAGAGTTTTATCTGATACTGAATTGACTATTTTGAATCGTGGAATGAATTACGCTATTGGAAGTAAAAGAATTGACATCCCTAAGGTTCTTGCATGTGTTGAGCCTTCATTAGCTAAACTGGATCCTGCTATTACGCATCCACTTCGTACTGAAATCACCAAAACTCTGTTAAAATGTAAAGTGCATTCAAAATCCCAGCATTATACTGATGATTTCGCTGTTTTAAAACCTCTTTCTAAAGATGATACGATAATCTTTACTAAAGCTGATAAAGGCCGGCTCCTGGTTATTATGGATAAATCAGATTACATTGACAAATGTTTAGAACTTTTAAATGACCTATCTACATATGCTGTTTTAAATAAAGATATCACTCCTTCAATACAAAATAATCTTAATAAAATGATCAGTGAATTAGAGAAAAATAATCAAATAGATAATGTTACAGCTAAATCTTTAAGATGTTATATTGGTATGGCTCCCAATTTTTATGGGTTGCCAAAATTACATAAACCTGGTATTCCATTTAGACCTATAATTGATTACTCCCGTTCCCCTCTTTCTAACCTTGCTAGATTTATTTCGTCATTGCTTAAACCTCTTACTTTAAATTCACCCTTTAGTTTAAATTCTTCTTTTCAGTTTGTTTCTGAATTAAGAAATTTTAATGCCCCCCCAAACTGTATGATGATTTCTTTAGATGTTGTTTCTCTTTTTACTTCCATCCCTATTGAATTTGCTTGTGATATTATAAGAAAAATTTATCCTAATGATAGTACTCATTCTACTCTTAATATTGAATCAATTCTTAAATTAGTTTTTTTCTGCTTATCTTGTAATTGCTTCAAGTTTAATGATTTATACTATAAACAAATTCGTGGCACGCCTATGGGCTCACCTGCTAGTGTTTGCATTGCAGAAATAGTTATGCAGTTTTTGGAAAATAAAATAAATGATAGTTTAAATGATAAAATTCCTTTTTGGCGAAGATACGTAGATGACATTTTTTTATTAATTGAAGAAAAACATATAAATGAAGTCGTTACTTTTTCTAATTCGTTATGCCCAGAAATTCAATTCACTTTGGAAGTAGAACAGAATAACAGTTTGCCTTTTCTTGATGTTCTCGTTGAACGCATTTCGAATTCACCTAGCATTTTTCAAACTTCTGTTTATCGTAAGGCCACATTTACAGGTCAATATCTAAATTTTCATTCCGCTAATCCTAATTCGCATAAAATTGCAGTCTTCCGAACTTTGGTCAATAGAGCTCTTCGGTTATGCAGTAACGAGACACTTTTTAAGTTGGAAATTAAAAAAAATTTCCAGGATTTAATAAATAACGATTACCCTCTTAATTGGTTAAAACGAATCTATCGTGAAAACATTATCAGCTTCCCCCCTCCTTCGTTTCCTCCTGCAAATTCCCCCTCTACTCCAATGAAAATGAAAAATTCACTTATTAATAAAAACAGTTATATTTCTATGCCATATTTTGGTTTTCCTTCAGAATTTATTTCTAAATTACTTAAACAACATAATATTTATACTGCTTTCCGGCCAATTAAACAATTAAAAAACGTCCTTTTCAACTTTAAACCCATAACCCCTTCTCTGGATTTAACTGGTGTAATATATTTAATTCCATGTAAAAATTGCAAATCTGTTTATATTGGTGAAACTGGCCGTACAGCAAAAATTAGACTACAAGAACACAGACGATCTTTTAAAAATTGCAACCAAAATTCTAAAATTGTAATCCATTCAATAGAAACCGATCATATTCCTGACTTCGATAATATAAAAATTTTAAATTCTGGTGTTCATAATTATAAATCGCGTATTTTCCTTGAGAGCTGGCACACTGCCAAGCATCTCCACACTATCAATGAAGCATGCGCACTGGCTCCTCAATATTCTGTACTCCTTTCAATTCCTTGAATGTTCATGTCCTGTTTGCATATTATGTTGTAAATTACTGATGAGGAAACCCGGACGGGTTTCGAAACGTCTGATTTTAATTGTTTTTGTATGTAATTTTGTTTTTTTAAATGTATTTTAACTTAAAATTTTTTGTCTCATAAATAAAACGTGTTTGCTTTTAACAAGAAACATAGTTTGTATTGCGAACCTCTTCCTTTATGAAGTCGGTTTAAAACGTCTATGCGTTAATCGATGTGACCGCTTACAATAACCATACTTTGAATTTTACATAGCATAAATGTCACCCACTACGCTAGAACATATGCAATGTCATTGAAGTGTGCACAAAATAGGAAATTGTGAAGAAACAAATGCACGTTTTAAGCGTTCTGTTTTTAGCATTAATGTCTAAACTATCTTTGCGTACTACATCGATGATGCTTTTGCAATTTTATAATTCACTTTTTTCCCCTGTCTTGAAACGTTTCCGAGATAGGATTGCTATCTCCACTCTTTTCCACCAGGTGGCGCTTTAGGCGGTTGAATCGCGTAGCACATGTCCACTTTACTATACCTACATATCAATTATGACTATAGCTGCAGCTGTACAGCAATTAAAAGAGTCGGGACTGACTTTTTTGGGCACCCTGTATTTTCTTTTGATCGTAAAGATCTTACAATGGGACCTATTTCAGACCAAGACATTTACAATAAAACAAAAGTATTAAAATCGGATCATCCGTTCAGAAGTTATGAGCTAACAAACAAAAACAAAAACAAAAAAACATACGCTTTGAATTGAGAACCTCCTCCTTTTTTAAGTCGGTTAATTAAAGCATCTCTTACGATGTTATAAGCTTACAAACACCAACAACAACACATAGCTCAAATTAAGAACACCCTCCTTTCCAAAGTTGGTGGAAAACGACTTTGCGCTAATCGATGTGACCGCTTACAGTAACAGTACTATGAACCACAGAGTATACGTGTCATCCGCTACGCTGCAAAGTGTGCAACGTAGTTCAAGGGTGCACATTGTAGGAAATTGCGAACAAACAACTGCACATTTCAAGCGTTCTATTTTTAGCAATAATGTCTAAAAACTGTCTTTTCGTAGTAAATCGATGAAGCTCTACAACTTCGTAATTAACTTTTCTCTCATCTTGAACCATTTTTGCGATAGGAGCGCTAATTCCGCTGTTTTTCACCAGATGGCGCTTTATTTTCTTTCGATTGTAAAGATGTTATAATGGGACCTACTTCAGACCAAGATCTCTACAACAAAACAAAAAGTATCAAGTAACCGTATTTGAATTATGTAGCGTATGTCTCACCAGCTACGCTACAACGTGAGCAATGTAGCTCAAGTGTGTATAGTGTAAGAAATTGCGAACAAAAAAAAAAATGCACGTTTTTAGCTTTGTAATTTTAGCATCAGTGTCAAAACTATCTTTTCGTACAAAATCGATGATGCTCTGTAATTTTATAATTCACTTTTCCGTCCTGTCTTGAACCGTTTCCGAGATAGAAACGTTAGCATGAATTTCTAAACTATCTTTTTGTACTAAATCGGTGATACTCTCCAGCTTTGTAATTCGCTTTTTCTTTAGAACCGTTTTCGAGATAGGAACACTAACTCCGCTATTTTCCACCAGGTGGCGCTGCAAGTGGTTTAACCTTGTACTGCATGGCCACTTTGCTATACTTATGTACCATTTTTATCACTATAGCTGCAGCCGTTTAGCAGTTAAAAGAGTTGGGACTGATTTTTTTGGGCACCCTGTATTTTCTTTAGATCGTAAAGATATTACAATGGGACCTATTTCAGACCAAGACCTTTTCAACAAAATAAAAAGTATCAAAATCGGAGCATCCGTTCAGAAGTTATGAGCTAACAAACATAAAAAAAACATACGGTTTGAATTGAGAACCTTCCTTCTTTTTTGAAGTCGGTTAAAAAGACTGATTTCTATAGAATATAGTATGATTAATATTAGATTTACAAAGCCACATGATAATATTCAGTTATATTAAGAGCTATTAATAAAAATGTGCTTGAATTATACTTAATTAAGCTTTTTTAACACTCTCTAACATTTTTTAATCGTGAATATTATTTTAACATGTGTATCTATCTGCCTGTTAATCTGTCCATCTGTCTATTTGTCTGTGCGTACTCTAACTCCCCTAAATGTGTATGGAATATCTTGAACCTTATATATGTTATTCAGGTTCACTATTGGATGATTCCTATTGAATATAGAGTGAATACCTCTACAGGTTTTTGTACAGGGACTCCTAAAAGTATTTCAAAGCACTGTGTTTTATTTGAGAAATTTCTATAAATAATATTTTAATAACATTATTGTACATAAATCTTAATGAAACTGAAATGTGTTATTCAAGTTCACTATCGGATGTTTCCTAAGTAAAATGGAGTAAATACAACAACTGGTTTCTGTACAAGGACACTTGAAACTATTCCAAAGCATTGCGTTCTATGAGAGGTATTTCTATAAACCAAATTTTGATAACCTTACAATGTTCAAAGCTTAATCAAATTGAAATATGTTATTCTTATGCAGAAAAGAATGTTTTCTAAAGCATACAAGGGCACATAAAAACATTAAGTTACATTAAGAAATAGTGGTGTTAAAAGCCTTACAAGTTGGCACATATGCAGATTGTAAGAATTAGCGTTCTATGATCAAATTTAAGAAAAATTTTAATGTAATATATTCTGTTACAAAATGAAAATTAGGAAATCGAATTTCAATTGAAACTATACGGACAGTAGATTTCAAAAGAAACGCGTTAGATCGGTACTGTTAAGGCTTCTAATTCATCAAAAAAGAAAACGAATTTCAAAGTTTAAAATTTTTACTACCCCAATGATACAAAAGGATTAACTTACAATTAAGGTAACTTGCACAAGAATCATACACAGGGCCTGATTAAGGGGGAAGCTCGCGCTTCACACATTATTTATACTTACACCGTTATTTTTTAACAAATACTTTCCTGCTATAATAAACAGAAAATTTTCATTAAAAATTATTTTAAAAGAATTCTGGTGTCAAGTACCGGTGAGTAAATTGGATTGTTTTACACCGTTCATTTTTTATACAAAATATTTCCTCGTCAAAACGTGGAATTTCTATGACATGAAGTAAAAAATAATTGTAAAAATATTCAGGTATGAGCGAGCTTCCCCCTTAATCAGGCCCTGATCATACATGTGCTTCTAGATTAACATGCATCGGCATTTTTTTTTTTTTTTTTTTTTTTTTTTTTGTGAATGTACCATTTAACAATATATTAACCAGTAATTTAGAAATACATGTTTATTTAATTATAAAGAAGAAAACAATGTTTAAATTTACAAATTTATTTTCTGATTGAAAGTGACTGTGATTAGAATCAATTCAGGTGGTGACCCAGTATGCGGCTATTAAAATTTTGATTACGCTCAAAACTGCATCACTGATATGGGCGCCTTTAATGTGTGATCAGCCACGAACCTGGATGCAGGAATGACGTGAAGTCACTTTTCAGACAAATCACAATCCTGTTTACAGCATCAAGTTTGCCCTATCCGTATTTAACAGCATTGTGAATAATGCACATTACCAGCTGGGATTCGACACTGTAACACTGTCCATCACCCGCAGTGATGGTATGGGGTCCCATTGAATACACGTCTCGATTACTTCTCGTTCACATTCCTGGCACTCTGAATAGCGGCATTAAATTTCTCGTGACTTAAGGCCCGACCCTCTGCCTTATACTGTAGGTTTCCGTAGCACATTAATCTAGCAGGATAACGCCGAAAGTTGTCTGTATTGTGCGGACCTTCCTTGATAGAGAATGTGTTCAACCGCTGCTCTGGTCAGCATGTTCTCCTGATCTCGCACCAATGAAAATGTCTGTTTAATCGTTGAAAAGCGAATGGCCCGCCACCACTCACCAATAACTATGGTCTATGAACTGTGGCATCCTGCTGAAGCTTCATGAAGTGCTGTACACAAATATGTCATCCAATCGCTTTTCGATTGAATGCTTAGGTAGATAAGTGTAGTTATTACTCCCAGAGATCGCTGCTTTATGTACTGTTTTTTCCGGATATATTACTCAAAACTTCCTGAAAATTTAATCAATTGCTCTTCCTACTATAATGTATGTGCCCAATAAGTATCATTCTTATATTCGCATTCCTTCTTGGTGTTGCAATTTTCACAAACATGAATGTCTGAAGCTTCATTTTACCCAGAGATAATAATTCGATGAGTTGGGATTGTAGTAATTTTGCACCTTCAAGGGAAGATTCTCCTGAAGGGATATCATTAAAAAAAATCTCTCAGGACTGCTGAGGATGCTAGATGTAAGTCTTGTATTGCATCAAGCGCTAATTGCTTTAAAGTACGAGTAGCTATAAAAGGAGCGTTCGAAGTTCCATATGTTATTGTGTTTAATGTATAGGTTTTGTTTGACGACCAAAACCATCCTGTGCAATTTTACGACGTCTGCCGTAAAGGCATAGCGATGAATTCTAAACTTAGACATAATATCGAAAAGTTCCTGTTATGATATTTTACCAATAAGCATAATGTCATTTAATGAAAGTCTAGGTGAAGTGGGAGCTGAAATGTCGGAAACAGCGCGCAATCGTGTACTTTTTTTTTTCTGGACGACACACACCGTGGTGTGGGAGGTAGTAACCGTTATCAGGTCACTCAGCTTCTTCAACAACCTTCATGTAATTCAGTTTTTTATATTCATTTTTAAAATCTAAATATAAATGTTTAATGTCTGAATTTAAATTTACAATAAAGGCTATTTTTTAAAAAGGTTTTCTTTATTATGAATATAGCTTTATTTTTAAATTAAATTTTCTGGTGTGTAACTCATTTATGTAACCTGCGCGTTATACGCCGAAAAATACGGTAATGATTTTTGTTAATGAAATTTATAAAAAAGTTTTAATAAACAAAACTATTTTTTGTTAATCTACAAATTTAAAATGATAGTTTAGTGTTTCTACGCTCCCGCTTCTTTTCCTCGACTGATCCATCACTAAATTTATACAGAAATTTTCTCCCTTATCTGATAGTTTATATAATATAACTATACTATACTATATAATACTATATACTATACTATACTAATATACTATATAATATAACTATAAATATAGTGGTGGAAGATTCACAGTAAAAAATATGGACCACAACAACCTTGTTTACTTGATAACAAAAAATTCACATGTATCATGCGTTAAGATTACATATCTCGAGAAATCTGAAAAAAAAAAAAAAAAAAAAAACATTTTTTTTTAAATTTCTGTACTAATAAGTATAAAGGATTTAAGTCCAAAAATGTCGATTTTGAGTTAAGTACGTAGTCAGACTTAGAAAAAAAATTCTCTATCGATTGGTATAAAGGATTTAAATCCATGTCATTTAGTCTTTGAGAAAGTCCATTGGTAAAAAAAGAATCAAGTCAGAAATTTAGCATTAATCTTTGGTATAAAATATTTAATTCAATTTTTCCCTTTATTAAACGAAGATTGACAATCACTGAATGGTATAAAGCGTATAAACCAACATAATCCCTTTTTCCTAATCGATTCTGCTCATTAGTTTTTAGTTAGTTTAACTTTATTTTTCGTCTCCTGAAAAATCAAGAATATGGACTTAAATCCTTTATACTTATCAGTACAGATTTATAAGTACTTTTTCATTAAATATATCTCTTAAAATTGTTCTGATAAACGTTCCTTTAAACATTTCCTTTCCCCAATAGGCGTAAATAAAAAAAAAAACTCTTTTTGAAAACGTACTAATTTCTCTGATATATATTATTTCATTAGACGCCCGTGGGTATTTCACAAATGAAATTCAGTTAAGCTAGAAGTCATTCACTTTGCAAAAATGCATTTTATAAAAAAAAGTTGAGATAAAGTTAACATGCAAGATAATATTACAGCGAAATTAAATATTCATCCCGAAATAAAGTATACAAAATTCATAATTTTCAGACTGTAGCTTATCAGTTAAAGAGATTTCATACAAAAATTATTCTTTTTGGCTCGTATGACATTTCTTTTTCTCAATTAGACAGCCATTTTATTATTTTTGGTTTTCATATCGTTATAAATGTTTTACTTATTTAAATATATTTATTACATATAACCATGCTAAATAAAAGATATATTTTTAACGTGAATTATCTGATGTAACTGAATAAGGCAATGATTAAAATGAATCTTTGCTGCCTAATAATTTTTTCTTATCTTTGCTTAGTATTCTAAATAAAATCAATTAATAAATAATTATTCTTAATTCATTTAATTTGTAACAAAAAAAAATTGCTTTAAACAAATTAATCGGTATTTTAATTCATTGCATAGCGTACCTGTTAACATTCTAATTAATATTCCACAATATTGTTAGTACCCGCCTATTTTTACACCACACCTTTTTAAAGTACCTTTTTTTCTGATGTAATCGAATTACATTTCGAGAAAATTACTCTAAACATAAGGTGGTGTGGACAAAAGGACGGGTATTAACGATAATTAGAATATTGGCAGGTATAGTAAAGGGAAACCGGCCGCATACTGTTACAAGAATATTATGCTCATTTTATTATATTGTCACCACTATTTAAAAATAGTGCTTTTAAACATGATAATTTAGCATTAACAATGCGCAGGAATGTATACAGTCCTGCTCTCTTTCAGCAGCTTTGCTTTTTCAAGGCAAATCTGTCATAAGCAAGTAGAGAGCAGGCTGTGTGCGTTTCCTTGAAAATACGAAGGTACAACTGTTCAAATTTGTTTAAAACAAAACACGAAGATTCTTTCTTTTCCTAACCTCACTATGTTGTTATCGACATTCAAGAAAACTGTCTCTTCGACGATAGTGGTGACAATATATTAAAAGACAATTAAAATTTTAAAAACACTACGACGCCTGAAGAAATGCCAATTTTTGTTTTGCGGGTTCCGGAGGCAGAGTTGTAACTTTTTTAATTTATTCAGGAGCAACAAGGTAACAAGAATATAAAGAGGATGTCGCCTTCTGTCGTGTGAGAGCTCTGATTTGGCGACCTTTGTAATTTTTTTCTTTTTTGTTTATTCAATAAACAACGGAGGGGGCTTAACCTTCAGAGACGGGCTATTTTGAATCTCCACCGTGCTATCAGAGACCCTCTCTATAAGTTGAAATCGCTCAAAACCACTGCATAGTGGTGAGAGGCCCCATTCCGTTGTTAGAATAATAGAATTTATTCAGGAGCAGTTTTAGCCCGCCTTCTTTTCTGCACCCGTATTTTTGTAGAATATTTCTCTCCAATATGTGAGAGGATTAAATAAAAAGAAAACCAAAATTACTTGTTTTAAAAAAAGGCGGGGCTAACCATGCATTGGAATAAATTATAAAATTTGGGAAGGCTGCGGAAGGAATCAATGATAATACATACCTTTAATTATTTGAATGAAAATTCCCGTTAATTTTAATAAATATCAAAATATATTGTATTCAAAATAGATTAGTAAAGTTATGTTTCCTATTATAATTGTAAATATCTCAAAATCTTTATAAAATCATCAGTTCCACATGATCAATATCATAATAATAATTCAGTACATAATACAGATAAGTTATAATTATTTTTTGATAGAGTGGAGTATAAGGCTGATTTTTACCAACTATGTGAAAAATATCAGAGCCGGGAATCGAACCCCGGGCCTTCCGCTTAACGCGCGGATGCTCTAACCACTGAGCTACCCTGGCTGATAACCAGCTTGGCACTTCTCACATAATTTACGTTGGCAAGGTCACCGAGTCTGCATTAAGCAGCTATATCAAGTGACAAATTTAAACATGGCATAACTCCAAACGGCCACGAAATTTCAATTCAGAAATTTATTTCATCAACCTGGAAATTAATTTTTGATAGAGTGGAGTATAAAGCTGATTTTTACCAACTATGTGAAAAATACCAGAGCCGGGAATCGAACCCCGGGCCTTCCGCTTAACGCGCGGATTCTCTAACCACTGAGCTACCCTGGCTGATAACCAGCTCGGCACTTCTCACATAATTTACGTTGGCAAGGTCACCGAGTCTGCATTAAAGCAGTTATATCAAGTGACAAATTTAAACATGGCATAACTCCAAACGGACACGAAATTTCAATTCAGAAATTTATTTCATCAACCTGGAAATTAATTTTTGATAGAGTGGAGTATAAGGCTGATTTTTACCAACTATGTGAAAAATACTAGAGCCGGGAATCGAACCCCGGGCCTTCCGCTTAACGCGCGGATGCTCTAACCACTGAGCTACCCTGGCTGATAACCAGCTCGGCACTTCTCACATAATTTACGTTGGCAAGGTCATCGAGTCTGCATTAAAGCAGCTATATCAAGTGACAAATTTAAACATGGCATAACTCCAAACGGCACTTGATATAGCTGCTTTAATGCAGACTCGGTGACCTTGCCAACGTAAATTATGTGAGAAGTGCCGAGCTGATTATCAGCCAGGGTAGCTCAGTGGTTAGAGCATCCGCGCGTTAAGAGGAAGGCCCGGGGTTCGATTCCCGGCTCTGGTACTTTTCAAATAGTTGGTAAAAATCAGCCTTATACTCCACTCTATCAAAAATTAATTTCCAGGTTGATGAAATAAATTTCTAAACAGTTATAATTATGCAATAATAAAGATATATAAATAAGGAACACGTATATCTCAAATAAATTTTAAATATAAAAAGAATAAATCAATAATCATTGTTTATTAATAATTTTCAAAATATTGAAAAAGCGAGAAGTTAAAACTTAAACAATTTTTAGCCATGATGGATAAAAAAAAAAAAAAAAAAAAAAAAAATGGCAGGGGGCATAAGATGGCACCTAGGTGGGGAAACTTTTAAATAGCTAAAAGGAAGGAATGTCTTCTGTTAGCTTGATGAAAGTCTTTTCAAAACAAACACTTTTTGAAAAAAAAAAAAAAAAAAAAAAAAAAAAAAAGAAAAGAAAAAAAATATTCTTGTTTTCTAGGAGGATAAGACTAATTGATGTTTTTTGTCAAAAGTCGTACACTAGTGTTATATCTCGAGAACGCATAGGAATTTTTGAAATCTTCAAAAAAATATGCTGATTCAAACCTCATTTGGTTAAGAAAAATTGGGTTTGGGAGGCATAGGGGTACATTGTGGTGTAGCTATGAATTTTCAAATAGAAGTAGTGTGATTAGCTCGTTCAAAGTTTTTTTTTTTTTTTTTTCTTTTTGAAGACAAACATTTAAAAATACTATTTACTGTATTTTATAAATAAATAATGAGTAAAATACGAATATCTATATATATATATATATATAGAGAGAGAGAGAGAGAGAGATAGGTATAGATATAGATATAGACATTATACACACAAAAAGGTAGTTGCACTTCATCGTAAAAGTTTTCTTAGGAAGGCTATTTTAACGGTATTTTGTGGCAACGTTGAAGACATTTATTGCCGAAACGTCAGTGGAGGCCCTACATTGAGACTCAAAACGGTTTTGGGCTGTGTCTGTCTGTCCGTCTGTCTGTCTGTCTGTCGCGCGATAGCGGCCGCAAAATTAGCGCTATTGACTTGAAATTTGGTACACATGTTCATGAGCCCCACGAAATTAGCTGTATAGTTTTTGGTATGTATTCCATTTGTAGTTCGTATACAGGGACACGCCAAAGTTTTTCTTATCATTACGGCCTATGGGAGGAATTTGTACGTATCGCGATAGCGGCCGCAAAAATAGCGCTATTGACTTGAAATTTGGCACACATGTTCATGAGCCCCACGGAATTAGCTGTATAGTTTTTGGTATGTATTCCATTTGTAGTTCGTATACAGGGACACGCCAAAGTTTTTCTTATTATTAAGGCTTATGGGAGGAATTTGTATGTATCGCGGTAGTGGCCGCAAAAATAGCACTATTGACTTGAAATTTGGTACACATGTTCATGAGCTCCACGAAATCAGCTGTATAGTTTTAGGTGTGTATTCCATTTGCAGTTCGTATACAGGGACACGCCAAAGTTTTTCTTATCATTACGGCCTAAGGGAGGAATTTGTATGTATTGCGATAGCGGCCACAAAAATCACGCTATTGACTTGCAATTTGGTACACATATTCATGAGCCCAACGAAATTAGCTGTATAGTTTTAGGTGTGTATTCCATTTGTAGTTCGTGTACAGGGACATGCCAAAGTCATTCTATCATTACGGCCTATGGGAGGAATTTGTATGTACCGCGACAACCACCGCAAAAATCAAGCTATTGACTTGCAATTTTTGCAGAAACGTCAGTGGAAGGCCTCTGTTGAGACTCAACAGGATTTTGTGTTCCGTCTGTCCGTCTGTCTGTCTGTCTGTCGTGTGATAGCGGCCGCAAATATCACGCTATTGACTTGAAATTTGGTACACATATTCATGATCTCCACAAAATTAGCTGCATAGTTTTTGGTATGTATTCCATTTGTAGTTCGTATACAGGGACACGCCAAAGTTTTTCTTATCATTACTGCCTAAGGGAGGAATTTGTATGTATCGCGATAGCGGCCACAAAAATCACGCTATTGACTTGCAATTTGGTACACATATTCATGAGCCCAACGGAATTAGCTGTATAGTTTTAGGTGTGTATTCCATTTGTAGTTCGTGTACAGGGACACGCCAAAGTCATTCTATTATTACGGCCTATGGGAAGAATCTGTATGTACCGCGATAGCCACCGCAAAAATCAAGCTATTGACTTCGAATTTTTACCGAAACGTCAGTGGAGGGCCTCTGTTGAGACTCAAAAGGATTTTGTGTTCCGTCTGTCGTGCGATAGCGGCCGCAAATATCACGCTATTGACTTGAAATTTGGTACACATGTTCATGATCTCCACGAAATTAGCTGTATAGTTTTGGGTGTGCATTCCATTTGCAGTTCGTGTACAGGGACACGCCAAATTTTTTTTATCATTACGGCCTATGGGAAGAATTTGTATGTACCGCAATAGCGGCCGCAAAAATTCTCCGATTGATTTGCAAATTGACACATATATTCAGGCTCGGTATAGAAATAGCTATTTACTTTTTTAGGCCTATACTTTTTATGGATTGTATGGATTGTAGACAGGGACACGCCAAAATACTTTACATTACGGCGTATGAGGTGAATTGCGTTTAAACGCATTTTAACATCTTTACTTTGCAATCAAGAAAATTAAACTAGCGTACATGAGTAAGATGTTTAACTTATGTTGTTTGAAGAAAATATGTGCTCTTAAGCTTTCTAATTAATGTACAGGACCTTACAAAATTGTTCTGACAATGTCACGTAGTCATCCAAACGATGTTAAATTTGGAACAATTATTAATTTTAAACTCAAAGTAAGCTGAATAATTTTTACAGGTGTATAGAATGTTTATGGTTTGTTTACAGAGACACGCAAAAGAATTTCGTAGCATTAGAGCCTATGGACAAACTTTTATTTAAGAGCGCACTTTAATGCGTTTATGCTGCATTGAACTTAATAAAATTATCATACATTATAAAGATGCTTAAAATTATGTTTACTCTTAAAAAAGGTTATGTATAGACTAAATAATTTATGGGACCACACAAAATAATTCCGAGTATGTACTGTAATCATGCGAATGATGTCAAATTAAGTTGAAAAATTAATGAGTTATAATTAATTAAGTTTATTCTTATTATTGGCGTTTATAATGACTGCGGCTACTTTTCCGGGATATATAAAATAATTTCGTACTATTACGGTCTATAGTCGATATTTCTTAAAAGTTTATTTTAACATGGTTACACCCCATCAAATATAATGAATTTATGTTAGAATTTTAAAAGCATGTTTTCTTGTTGATAATTGTGGGCATAGAATTGGAAATTAGTTTAAAGGTTACGCAAAATATTTCCGATATGCTATGTAATTTTTTTTTTTTTTTTTTTTTTGTATGAAATTTGGTAGTTATGAAATTTGGTATTTATGAATTTCAGGGAAATAATACAAGACCGTCGTTCATTAAGAATACATATTGTTGCGTACTTGGGGGTCCGTAAGTTGTCCGAGAATGAAAGGCAAAACTTGCAAAAATTCAGTGATGTATTCACAGGAAGTTCCAGAAAAATACAGGTCTATAAACCAAGTATCAGCTTCAATTCAACCAGTAAACACAGCTTAAACAACAGCCGTTAACAGCAAAACAACGGTACAAACTATTTAGCAATAACACATAAAGAAAGTCTCATCTAAAGAGGCTCAAAGCAAAGCAAGAATTTCACAAAACTGACACAGATCTGAGACTGACTGCCTTGGCGAAAAAATGCTCCTTTTATACTTTTCTATCGAACACAGACTGTTCTGGAAAATTCTCGTATCTCATAATGAGATTAGAGCTTCCATATTTGGTATATCCCTAATAAGGATTTCCTCGCAAAGTTCGCCAAAAAAATCGCCAAGGAGGAAAACAGTCGCCAAATTTGGCGCAAAATCCATTTCTTCCCTTATAGGAGCTTTTTTAAGTGTTTTTAAGGGAAAATTAGGCTATTTTAATGCTAAAACGACTAAAAATGCACAAAATGAGCATTTTATCGACTTACTAAGCCTCTTTGAAAGAATTTATACAAAAATAAATAATTCCCCCTCAGGAATGTATCTTATTATGGTAACAAGTCGATCTAATCAATATATACGATTATATAATAAGGAATAAATAAAAATGACCTATTGAATAATGTCTGATGTAAATAGGACGTTGAGGCTCCTGATCTGCAGATCCACTAGTTTATCTGTATCGTGTGATGCAGCGGCTTTTAAGCGACAGTTTTAGCTAAAACTGTCTGTCTTGGAAAGACTTTTTCAACGAGCTGACAGAAGATGAAGTTAACCCGTTATTATTAGTCCCTATAAACAGCGGCATCTATTACAGATTGCGCACTTTTTATTTAATTGTCAACAATAATTTTATGAAGTGATGTGACCGACGTTTCTTCGATTTTGTTCGCGTTTTATATTTATTAAATGCCATTTCTAAAATTTTTGGTGGCTATTGAATAAAAAAATTTGATAATACTGAAGGATGGGCGGCAAATCGACCAACTAGCGACTACTAATAGGTTAAACGCGATTTGTTTGCAGAAGACATCAAAATAATTGAATCATGTCTAGTCAAATAGTTTAGTAACCGAAGAAATTACGTCTAATAACAGAATTTGCATGGATCTTCCGATAAAAATTATTGTAAAATCGATTATTATTATTATTGTATTTTTAATGATAAGTAGCGTTACTAACCCATTGATTAAAATTTTGTATATTCTTACTTAAAAATGCGTTTGCTGCTTTAAAGTTTGACCGACTTGGTGCCCCTATACCCCCCCCCACATACAAATACTTTGGAAGATCACAATGTACCCCATAAGTTGCTTGCATACAACGTTTACAACATTTCGAAATTCTGACGGGGGAAAAAAATAACATGAATAGAAATTCTCAAAATACAGTTAAGATGGTGTGACTTTTAATCGACCTGGTAAATAAATTGTATGTTGAGAAACAATTCACTCTGCATAAATTAAAATAAAATAAAATATCTATAGTGTTGCCAGACTTTGAAACTTTTTATTCGATAGTTTCCAATAATTTTGAGAAGTGTTATTAAATGCATAGTTGCCAAGTTTTTAAATTTATTCCGGAATGTTGTTAGTCCCGCCACTTTTCCACACCGTAATAATTTTACAGTAATTTTCTTAATATTTAATCGTAATTATATATTTAAAGAAGATTTTTCTACAAAGATTATGGTGTAAAAAGAAGGGCGGGGCTAAGAACATTCCGGAATAAATTTAAAAAATTGACAGCTATGTACAGTCGGGAAAAAAAAACAAACAAACAAAAAAAAAAAAAACCCGCAGCAATCGCTGTAATTTCGCTATTAATTGACGCAGAAAAATCTAATAGACACCATTCAACTGAATATTAAGTACACTTTTTGAACATGATGTCAAATGTTGAATTAGGGATCATCTACATATTGAAATAAGCTCCAGCCGTTATTTTTTTCAATAGCAACACCGGATTATGACTGCATAATTGAATTCCTGAGAGTCTGGTAGTGCGGAAAAGTACACAGTTTGTACACTTTACTTTGATATTCATAGAGTTATAATCAAAAATGTGTTATGGGTTTATCTGTAAATCTAGAAAAATAAAATTACGATTCTACAAAAATTAGACAAAATTTTATTGTTTCGCACAGGACACTTTTTAAGGAAAAAAGTATTATAAGATTTCTTGGCTAGCCCTGATTTCGGTTTTTTAAATACATATATACATTTGAATGCTTCATTAGAGAATACATTTTATGTTGGTCTGGCACAGTTCTTTAAAAAATGTGCGATATCTTTCAGTTCAAAAGTGTCATCGTGGCTATACCGATCACCAATAAAATTTAAATTTTCCTTTACTTTATTTCGTAAGTGTGACATAATACACGAAATGAAATAATTTATATACATATACATACTTGACTACGATCTCATTATGAACCGTACAATTTTTAAAACCCGCCTTTTTTTTGACACCAGTCATTTTTTTAGAGTAATTTTATTCTTATTTAATCGTAACAATATTTGGAGAGAGTTACTCTAAAAATAAAGTGGTGTGAGAAAAGGGGCGTTTTTTTCAAGGGGCGTTAACAATTGTACGGTTATTAATGAAATGCTTGGCAAGTATGCATATATATCAGGACTGCCAACCATCTCATTAATAAGCGTAGACTTGTTAACTCCCCTTGAAAATACGCCCCTATTCCCACACCACTTTATATTTAGAGCAATTCTCTCCAAATAGTGTTACGATTAAATAAGAATGAAATTACTCTAAAAAATTACTGGTGTACAAAAAAAGGCGGTGACTAAAAGTACTACGCTTCATAATGAGATGGTTGGCAAGCATGATATATACACATAACGATGCATAAAGTAAATCTTACCCTACAAATTATTATCGTAAGGTATCATGAAGTAAACTCTAAGTAATTTTAATCGTATTTACTAGTTTTTGTCATTTTAACTCTTTCAAACTGTACGATTTGTTTTGTAATTTCTATGAAAATATAGTTTCTTAGTTAAAATATGTTCATAAAAGTAGTTTTTAAAGACTAAGTATCATTAAGTTAGAGCTGCCAACCTAATCCGGCAAATTGTTAGTACCGCCCCTTTTTCTACACCACCTAATTTTTAGAGCAATTCTCTTCAAATATATCTACGAGGAATTAAGAAGAAAAATACTCTGAAATGTAAGTGGTGTAGAAAAAAGTGCGGTACTAACAATTTGCCGGATTAGGTTGGCAGCTCTGTTAAAGTATCATTTTTAGCACTTCTACAGGGGTAAGATTATCTTTATACTTAATGGTTTATGGACACTAAGTATTTACAGTACATTTTAGTATTTCCAAATTAAAAGCCTAATACCAAAAAGAAGATTAGTTTCTGAATTACTGACAGCATTAGCTATTGCTGACATGAACAAATTTTATATCCCCCTTGATATTCACGTTAACGAGATTCGACTGTATAACATAAATGCATTGGTAATGTTTAATCTCCGAGTATAATTTTGCGCCTGTCAATTATAGTTCTTTGACTAAGAAATATAGAATAATTTATTCAGTTCGTCTTATGAAAAGTAACTTTATAAGTAGATAATTTTAATATACAATGTAATTTTATGAAAATGTGTATGTATTTATTAAAAAAAAAAAAAAAAAAAAAGAGAGAATTTTTTTTATTGAAATAAAATGAATTTTTTATTTTATTTTTTTTTCTTCTTTAACCCTTTAACGGTCGCATATTTTTCAAAGACACACCTATAAAATCCGCATTTTTGTTTAGTAATAATAAGAATAATAATAAAAATAGATTGAAAATAAATATATGAATAATATATAAAGTTATTCTGTACATATTTTCAAACACATTATATATAGTTTGGTACTGGATGGTGGTTTCATGTACCCTAAAATGTTAAAGGAAAATACACGTGGGACGTGGTCACAGCCCGTGAATATTACGGAAGCTAGAAGGAAGAGGTTAAAAAATTGAATGCATTCTTTACCACAAACGAAATTTATGACAAATACGCTTAAAACAATTTAAAAAAAAACCAAACATCTGTTAAGTTAATCACAGTCATTTTTTCGTTCCGTTTTAATGTTCATTATTTCATGTTTTTGGAGAAAAAAATTAAAATTAATTTCAGTGATACATATATATATATATATATATATATTTACCTCGAACTTAATATATATATATATATATATATATGTATTCGGTGTATAAAACATCATGTGTCATTCATTCAAAAAAGAAAAGTATTTTTATAATGTTTTGCTGGCAGCGAATATTGATGACGATTTTTAAAATAAATAAAGATTATATTTTTCTCTGTGTTCATTGAATACAATGGTCATTTAAATGATTATTTTACTATTTTTTTCTGACGTCTACTACAGGAGTTCATTGTCTTGCTGATAAGTATTTAACCCATTTCCGACTTTAATACTCTAAAGCGCTCTAAAAAGTGTTGCTAAATATATCTCTTTTATTCAAATCGCACCAATAATTATAAGGCGTGATATTTCTATAGATAATGGGTGAGTAACTTTAAGCAACTATTATAAATAAAATTTAGTGGTGGTATTGAATTAAAAATACCTTTAAATTTAACAATACTGACCAGGGGAGTGAAACTAAATAGGACCGCAAAGAGTTTAGATGTCACTTTCAAAAATTTTATTTTCTATTTAATATATTGAAAAGAAAAAAAATATCTGCTCTTGAAAGAGAGAATTCTGAAGATTAGATTTCTGAATTTAACAAATATATTAAGTTATAGAATAGGAGAAGGATTTGTATTATTATTATAATACAGCGGCTAACTTTTTTTTAACATTCTATATTCTCTCTCTCTTTACGCACACACACACACATATACATATATATCCTTCCTTCAAAATGACAATATCCGAAATATTTTTTCCCTGAATGAAATCGAACTTGCAACACCAAATTGACTTTTCATGATTTTTTTTTTTTTTTTAATTTGCTTTTAAATAGTGTGTGATAAAAAATAAAATAAAAAATTGAATGATTTAAAAATGACGTAATAATAATAGTAATGATAATAATAATAATAACCTCCTTAAAGAGAAATTTATACTTGATGCTAGCTGACTTAAAACTGTAAGCAGGTACCGTTAGAAAAGATTAAGTTTTTCAAAAAGTTGTGCGGTTTTTAAATGTTAGGGACCTTCCTACGTATAAACATTTAGTGTAATTTTTAAAAATGAGTATCTACGTGTATAGGTATTGCAAACGACCAGAAAGACAGGGTATTTTATTTACATGCAATAGATATTTTTAAGTAAAAAAAAAAATGAAAATATACAATAGAGAATACATAATTATGTATATCTTTTAATCTGTTATTATTTCGTCCATCTGAAGGAATAATAAGATTGAAGTATAAGAAACAATACTAGAAAAGAATTGACATACAAATTCGTCTCTAATACCATGAAATATATTGTGTAATTGTCTGCATATGTGGAAAAAACCCCTTTTAAAAAATGTTGCACACTAAAAACGAAATACCTGAACGTCAGTTTGTTATAATCAGTCATTAAACGCTCCTTTCTGCTTTTTTATACTGAAATAAAAAAAATAAAGATAAAATAAAATGCTTTTTAAACCATAGTACACATTATAATGAACATGTAGTGTTTATCAATATACGTATACATACCTGCCAACAATCTCATTATGAAGCGTAAAATTTTATAAAGTGTGTTATAAAGTATAAGCGTACACATCACTTCTTTTTTTTTCCCCCTCACACCAGTCATTTTTTAGAGTAATTTTATTCTTATTTAATCGTAAGAACATTTGGTGAGAATTACTCTAAAATATAATGTGGTGTGCTAAAAGGTATGTTTTCTTCAAAAGGCGTTAAAAATTTTACACTTTTTAACCCGTTAATGCTCGAATTAATTTTTCAATATATTATTAGCTCATTATTTCTCTTCTAAATTAGATTGGACAACTGAAAGCAAAATATATTAACTTAAACAATTCTTCTGATAGTTTTAAATTTAAAGCCTGTCCTCATTTATTAACGTTTAGTGCTCTAGCGAGAAAACTTTGAGATAACAGATTGATTCCCTATTATATGTTGACAAAGATTTCGAAAGTAAAGTATTATAGTACATATTATTAATAAATTTGATTTAAGTTAGTATACCTGCGCAAAAAGCAAATATATGTGCGACGAATGAAGAGTCATAAAATGACTATCCAAATTATGAAATAATAATTAATAGTAGGCACATAAAACTTTCAGAGATCATTTAGAGTGACGCTATAAACTGTCACTAAAAAGCAGAAATCATTCCAAGAAACCACAAAAAATATACGTGCCATTTTATTAGCTGTCCTCAAATGAGGACACGAGTTTAACGGTTTAATGAGATGGTTGGCAGGTATGCGTATATTCACAGAACAAATATACATATGAACAATATTTCGAAGAAAAGTTATACAATATAAAACATTCAGATACATTTTGAAAAAAGAAAATATAAATTCACCCAACTCTACAAGTAATGGCTAAATTAAAATATACCAGTTTGCCAAGTTAAGTTTCAGCGTACCGGCACTACTTTTGAACAATTTGTAAAAACTTGCACCGGTATTTTTAAAAAGTAGTTGTTTCCAATAATTTTTTACAAGTTAATCCTTTGTAGAGCCTAAAACTCTAATGGTTGTTACCAAATTTCAGGATACTTTTATTTCAACTGCAATCAATAATCTTGAAGTGGTACTTGCTGTATATAATGGGCGAATATCCTTCGAAGTAGTTGGACAACCGATACAGTTAACATTTTCGTTCCCGCTGAAGTAGATTCACGTCATTTGGAAATCTGTAACTCCACCAGTGGGCGTTTCTTTCATAATTTGTATGTTATTTATTTCTTAAGAATATGCCAATATTCATATTTATGCAACCAATATGCCATAGATACAAATATTTTGATGAGAAAGATTATAATTATAATGTATATTCATTTGTAATATAAATGTGAACACAGAAAATTTTGTTCTAATATATTGTATCTAGGAAGAATAACGCCCACAAGCAGACTTTATTGTTAACCCTTTGCGGCGCAAGACAATTCGGATCATTTAAATTATAGTGCCACCGGAATTCATGAACTAAATTAAACTAAAAGAACTTTTAAATTTTAAGGGTTAAAAAAAACAGCCTTTTCTGATATGTTAAAAACGTAAATTTTTGCTAAAAATTTTCCGGGATGAATTTTTGCAGCTGGATCTTAAATTTTGCGTCCTCGCAGCGAGGACAGCGCGCGTTAAGGGGTTAAAAAGACAAAAGCATGCGGTCGCGAAAGTGTTAAAATTGAGTAGTCCATATCGAATAAAATGTCACTAAATTTAACGACACTGATCAGAGGGGAGAAAATAATAGGACCTGCAAAGTGCTAACACGCAGATTCAAATTAATAAAAATCACCACAGAACTGGTGTTTTGAATTAATAAGTACAAAAATTTGGATAAACACCATAAAATGCAAGAAACTCGCAACAATTGTTTCGTGTCGAAAGAAAACACGACCATAAGTCAGGCGAACAAAGCAGGCACGAGTGCTGCTGTGCGTTGCCAATTTCATTGCAGCACTCGTGCCTATTTTGTTTTCTTGACGAAGGGTCGTGGTTTCTTTCGACGAGAACCAATTGTTGCGAGTTTCTTTCATTTTATGGGGTTTATCCAAAGTTTTGTCCTTATCATGCGCATTCAATAGTTAAATATCAGAAATATTACCAGGCAATAATAGTGGTGTGTACTAAAATATAAAGTTAAAAAAAAAAAAAAAAAAAAAAAAAAAAAAACTGTTAAGGGGTTAAAAATGAGCTCAAAAAGTTCAGCTTCAAAATGCAGTATGTGATAAACCAAAATCTTATTTTTATGCGCAATATTTAAATTTTCATCATTATATCATTATAATATATCTTAATCAAAACTGTTTTTTATTTTTTATTTTTTTAAATATGTTGAATTAATATTTAAACTTTTATTATCATATCACAATTGACTATGTCACTTGAAATATCGCTTATTTGAATACAAAGCTTTAACGAAACTTTAATTAGAAGATAATTTTTTTTTTTTTTTATAAAGGATTGATAAACATCACAATCTTTACTCATTTCATATTAAAATATGTTATAAATTTTCATATATTTATAAAATCAAATAAATTCACCTCAAATTGTAGTTTAAAATGAGTTGCATATATTTATATAGCATTAAGCAAATTAATTATTTATTATCAATTGTAAAACACATGAAATCATCTCCAGAAACTGTTTTATAAATGTCAGTTATATTTATAAATTATATTTGTGAAATTTAAGGCCAAACATTAAAATGTTTGATCCCAAGTAAAGTAATTTTGAACGTTAAAGGTCAGAGAATAGTTTGCATATATATTAATGTATAAACCTATTGACCTTAAGCGCATTGGTAAAATTTTCAATTCGCACTCAGGTATTACGCAAAGTTACGTTAAATTAGTTGGTGACGTATTTTAAGGATTAAGTAATATTTTATTAGTAAAATGTGTTCATGTTTTATAAGGAAACTGTTTATTACATTAATTCTGACACTAACGTATTATTTTATTAGCTACTTTGCTTTTGTATTGGGTTTTTTTTTATATCATTTGAAACACACACACATATATATATATATATATATATACAGGGCCCGAAATTTCAACTTAGATTACACTCGCTGAAAGAAAAAGTTACTCGCCACAAAATATGATTAACTTACTGTATTTTTTACGTATAAGGTGACCAGAATATTTTATTGGAAAAAGAAGAGAAATTACGCAATGTCTTATTTTATAAGAACACAGAAGGCATTCAATTTTGAAAAATAGGTCATTTTAGAGGACACAAAATTGAATGAAACTGGTTACAAAAACCGATTATAAAGCTACTTTACACAAGTGGTGCAAACATTTTAATCTCAAATGATGAATTTAGATCAGTAAACTTTAATTTAAATTAATAATATACGGGTACGAGAGGAAAAATCCTTAATTTTTATAGGTGTCACTAGAAAATATAGATTTTATTTTAATTATTAATTTTTGCTATAGACAAAAACTTTTTTTGTGATACTTTCATGCAGTTACATAAAAAAAAGTTGGTACATATTTTTCTATTAAAATCATAATCATAAAAGAAAAAATTAAATTGACAAATGAAAAAATAAAATTAATATTCGGCAGATGAAACGATTTGTTTTAACGAACTAGTCATTCTTTATCAATATTTTTTAAAAATTCTCACAAGTATAACCTAAATTAGTCTTAATAGTTAATAAGTTTTTTAAATAGATATATAAAGGGAATTTTTTTCACATGTCTGCATTTTGATCATTGAAGAAAACAGTCGCTTTGTGGGAGCGTTTTTGCCAGGAGGACATAAAATGAATTCAACTAACTTTCGCATATTTTTGTGAGGTGGTGGTAGTATGTCATCATTAAGGCCGATTGTCTACACTAGGGATCTACGCCTGAGTAGAAAAGTCCTCCGGGGGTCTTTCTAAGAGGTCCTAGCCCATATTTACGCTAGTTTCAGAGAAAACCACGGAAAACTCATAGCGGCTAAGCGACCGTGTATCGAACCCACCGCCTCACGTATACGAGCTTCGAGGACAGAACCTTTCTATCACTAGTGGGCCTATTTTTATGAGGAATAGTATTCATGCAAAAATGAGAACACGCGTCAACCCACTGCGTATCAACCGGAGCACCACCTTCCTAATGATTTCCTTTTCATTTGAAAAAGAGGACGTTTTAGTCCTGTAATGATTTTTTCGTTTAAGAGGGCAGAGCATTGAAAAAGAAGACTGTCCTCTTAAAAAGAGTGTGTCTGGTCACATTACCTAAGATTAGCAGAATTTTACGTTTTTAAATCGATATATATATATATATATTTTTTTTTTTTTTTTTTTTTTTGGAGGTGTAAGAATTCTTTAAGAATTCTATCTATATTTAGACCGAAATTTTACTCGCCACAGTAAAATTTCCACTCGACGATGGCGAGCGGAAATTTCGCGCCCTGATATATATATATATATATATATATTCACTGCTACCTACATACACGTTTGTTTGCTACCGGAAACTTTTAACCTTTGCGGCGCACTGTCCTTTCTACGAGGACGTAATTATTAACACTTTGTATCCCTCCGGGACTTTAAAGTCCCATCAAAAAATTTTCTCAATATAGTTTAAATTTACTACAGGATTTCATTGGGACTATAGTTTAAGCTTTAGTCCCTATAGTGCTAAAGCTTAAACTATGTTTGCTTTCTCCATAGTAAAGCAGCTATAGTTTAAGCAAAATTTAACAATTCGTGGCTGCTGACGTAGATTCACGTCATTTAAAAATCTGTAACTCCACCAGTGGGCGTTTCTTTCGCAATTTGTATGCTATTTATTTTTTAAATATATAACCAATATTCACATTTTTACAATGAAATATACTATGGATACAAATACATTGATTAGAAAGAATATATTTATAATGTATATCTATTTCTAATATAAATGTGAATACAGAAAATTTTGTTCTGAAATATTGTAACATGGGAGAGTAACGCACACAGGCGGACCTTACTGTCAAAAATTCAAAATCATGCGGTCGCGAAAGTGTTAAAATGAGATGATTCTCATGCATAAAGAAATATATTAAAAAAGATTCAAATTTCTTTTTCCGAAAATAAAGTAATTTAGGATATAAAGAATTAAGTTCAAACTGCAAAAACTCATCCCGGAATTTTTTTAGCAAAATATTACTTTTATAACATCATAGCCTCCTTAACAAGATGCCTGTCGCGTTGCTCGGAAACTAAGTAAGAGATGAAGCAGTAGACAGCGCCACCTAGTACAGATTATGCGACTTTTTTATTCAAAAGGCACCAATAATTTATAGAAGTGATATATGATATATATAATCGACGCTTCTTCGATTCTATTCGCCTTTTATGTACACCATATCCCACTTTAAAAAATTTTTGGTGACTGTTGAATAGAAATGTCGCGCAAGCTGCACCAGGTGGCGCTGTCTACCGTTTCAACTGTTGCCTAATAACATACAAGAATAAGGTAGTCATTTTCTTTTCTTTTAATTTTGTTCGTGAATTCCGGTGGCTGTAATTTAAATGATCCCAAAAACCTGGCGCCGCGAATTGTTAATAGGAATTTTTAATAATAATTTTAGCAGTATTGTGCGGTTAAATATGGTTAAATGTTTTAGAATGAAATGTTGGTGTTAATAAAACCGCATAAGTTGGTACCTATATTAATGTATATAAGATATAAAATAATTTGCTATAACTGAATAAATGACTCTATAGCATTAAACGTGAAAATTTATAAAATGTTAAATACGTATATTAAAATCTGATGGATGGAACACTTGCACCAAACTCATACCTGTATTTGTTTGAGAAATTTCTCGACCTATAATATCGTTGATTTAAGAAGTAGAAAATTTTGTTACATTAATAGTGGTATGTGTTCTACGCCAGCGTTCCATCCCTGAAATCTGTGTCCTTTGATAGGTTCAACCAATAACATGCAAGATGAGTCAACGATTATTTAATACCGTGAGGTGCACTATCTTCACAACGAAGATGCAGTTACAATGTGCCAACTTCAGAAATTTATGCTGCATTATTTTTAGCAACATTTTACTTGTATAAAGTTCCGAAAAAACAGTGCTGCCAAATTATCGAAAGTCAACTACCCCCAGGGCCTGATTAAGTTTCGAAGCTAGGGGAAGCTCGGTGTCTTTTCGGGGCCCCCTTCCATTTCTGGAAATCTTGTTTTTCTGTTACATATTGTAATATAAAAATGCTATAGACCAAAGATTAGTTTGTGTTAATAGTTTCTTTTTTTTCCCCCATTCATATATCTGGGTGGTTTCTATACAGAACTTTAAAATCGTATAACTTATTAATTATGAACATTCAGATTTTTGAGCTTAAATAATAGAATTTTCCCAAACTAGTGAATATTTTACCTTGTTTTAGGCGAATTTTTTCAGAAAAAATTCAATCTCGGTGGGAAAATCTCAAACAGAAAATTCAAAACCCTGTTTTTGGTCCTTTTGGGGCCCCTCATAAATTTTTGAGGGGAAGCTTGTGCTTCCCGAGCCTTTTGGGTAATCAGGCCCTGACTACCCCAAACATTTCTCAAGTTTCCCAAATCAAGAGTTTTTTCCAAAAAAAAAAAAAAAAAAAAAAAATCCCCAACTCATCTACTAAAAATGTAATTTTTTTAGAAAAAGTTAAAAAATATTCAACACATTTAAGTAAACATTTTTCCCAAATAAAACTTTTTATAGGAAAAATCCCCATTTAAAAAAATAACTTTCAGCGTACTAATTTAGGGAAATTTTTAAATATACATAATCTACAAGGAATGGACCTGTATGCAAAGATTGAGTTTGCATACAGATTCAGGCATGAATGTTCGTATTTTTCTGAATACACTAAAAGCGAAGGACCTGTCTAATGTATCTTAACCCGTTAGTAGTCGCTAGTCGGTCGATTTGCCGCCCATCGTTCAGTGTTACCAGATTTTTTATTCAATAGCCATCAAAAACTTTTAGATGTGGCATTTGATAAACATAAAACGCAAATAAAATCGAAGAAACGTCGATCACGTTACTTCTTAAAATTATTGGTGACATTTAAATAAAAAGTTCTCAATCTGTAATAGGTGGCGCTGTTTATAGCGACTACTAACGGGTTAATAATAACTACACTGTTTGGAATTTCATGGTTTGAAATTATCATTTTTGAAATCGATTATAAAAGTGAAAAAATAGGATAAACATAGCACTATTGAATAAATCATGTCAATAAGTGATCGCTTAATTTAGCATTTTTGAATTTAAAAGCACTAGTATCATAAACATAAAATTCAATTGTAGGTCTGAACAGGGCCTGATTAAGGGGGAAGCTCGCTCTTCAAACATTATTTATATTACACCGTTAATTTTTAACAAATATTTTCCTCCTATAATAAACAGAAAATTTTCATTAAAAATTATTTTAAAAGAATTCTGGTGTCTAATAACGGTGAGTAAATTGGATTGTTTTACACCGTTCATTTTTTATAAAAAATATTTCCTCGTCAAAGCGTGGAATTTCTATGACATGAAGTAAAAAATAATTGTAAAAATATTCCGGTATGAGCGAGCTTCCCCCTTAATCAGGCCCTGGGTCTGAACGCTTTTACTCTGTGTAAAATCACTCAATATTCTATTTCAAAACATTTTATGTTTGAAAAATTTCAAATGAAATATGTACTTCATTAATTTATATATTTAATTGTTTTTAACATGTAACCTAGGCATATTTTTTTAAAGGTTCTCTATAAAAAATGAAACTGTTAAATGAAATTTGTATATTTTTTTTTACATTCAATTGTTCATTGACTTTATTTGCTATTATCACATCATGTACTGGAATTTCTAAAAATTTTTATTAACTTTGGATTAGATTCAAACGACTTACGTGAAAAAAATTGTGATTTGTTTGCAGTCGCAGTCAAATATATCTATAAAAATATATAACTATTATGATAATTCATTTACATTTGAGTAATATCCAAAACAGAACAAATTCATTTCATTATATAAGGTATGGAATTTACACACTAAATTTCATTTTGTTTGTATAATTATACTTTTCCATGTAATGTTGAACTACTTGTCAAAGAATATTATTTAAAATCACATAAGTTTACATCACATAGATATAGAATACAATTGTGAGTTCATATATATTCATAATACAACTTATCTTTCAAAACATTTTCTAACAGAAGAAACAAGTGTCATTTAATGGTAAAGGTGACATTGTATAAACAATATTACAAGTCACAACAAATCTAGTACACAACAGAAAATTTATGCGACATCTTTATAGCTTTAAGAAGGTTTTACGCTATCTGATGGAAGTTTTATGCCCTGTATTAGGCTTATCCTGATTGAAGTTTGATATTTATTGGTGTCTAAAATACGACGGTATGCATCTGAAGTAGCAAATTCTTTTCATGCGTCGAAAAGTCTTTTAATTATTTTGAAATACTTTATGGGTGATCAAAAGATAATAACAGCATTTGCTTTCTATTTAAAAAAAGTTATTCCACAGTTGAAGAAGAATAAAATGTCAAGCACGTTTCATATATTTGTAAATTAAGTTACACCATTTGCAAATTAATTTACACAAAAGAAGAGCAAGGTAAGAAATGATTAAAGCATTAATTTTAAATAGCTAAAAAAAGTTTTACTTGAAAAGAAAAACAATAGCAATAATATTTATCATGATTGAATGTAATTATATCTAATTTTGAAAAATATATGACTAATATATTAAAAATACTAATGTACTAAAAATACTAATATTGTTTTGCATACTAAGACTAATATTAGAAAAAAAAATGTAAGACTAATATTATAAAAGTAGCTAATTATAATTAAATTACCATACAACATACATTTTTACCTGCTATACAGAATAGAAGAGGCGATTTCGGTGAAATTTTAAAGCAATGATCAATATGTTAACTGATAATTTAATATTAGTAGATGCTAACAATTTAAAATTAATCATGATATTTTCTTTCGTAATGAAATTTCTAGGCGAGTCTTTATACACATATACATACATATATACATAGTTGCAAACTTAGCATTTTTTAGCTACTGGAAACGTTTAATAACATTTTTTTATTTTACTTAATTCGTGGAAACTGTTACAGTTCGTTAGTTAAATAAAATAAATATTTCTATTAACCCTTTCTGGTAAAATTTAAGCAGGAATATTTCTGCAAAAAATAATTATTTAATTTTAAATTAACAATAACATGTGATAAGAACCCGCTATATTTACACATTTTGTGTACCGTACATAGGCGATAAAACTCGTCATTGTACGGTACGGTATGCAAAACCAATGACGAACTATAATCGTCATTGTACGATATGGCATGAAAAGACAATGGCGAGCTAGCTATATTCGTCATTTTACCGCAAGAGCTTAAAATTTTTCGGTAGCAAAAAAATGCAAATGAGTATAATTGTAACGAATGTTCATTTATATTACGAATTTGAATGCAGAAAATATTCATTTGAACTAATGTAATGTAAAATCATAACGCCCACAGGTGGAGCTTACTCTCAAAAAAATAAAAACATGCGGTCGTGAAAGTTTTAATTTATTTCGGAGCATGTTTAGTCACGCCTTTATTCCATACCACTTTTTATTTTAAGAGTAAATTTTTCTTATTTTATCGTAGTTATATATTGAAGAAATACATTCTAAAAATAATGTGGTACGAAATAGTGGCGGGGCTGAAAATGCCCCAGAATAACTTAAAATGTTGGTAACTATGTATTATAACAACTTTAATGTTAATTATTATCATTACTAGGCTACATTTACGGATTTAAAAAACTATTTAAGGATTACATTTTTTAAAAAAAGTTACTAACAAAGCTGTTTAAGATAAAAGCTAAATTATTTTATTTAATTGAAATCGATTTTAATGCCTGTATTTAAATAATATGAAAGGTTGTCTAACGTAATTAGTCCCAATCTCATTTTATATCTCATTTTAAACCTAATTACTGTTTTTCTGTTTTCTAGCCATATGAATACTATGTTTATTAATTAAATCCTTCACAATATTCTCGATGAAATTTATTTTTTTCTTGCAGCAATTATTATTTTCATTTTAACTTTTTTCTTTTTTACCATATGGTCTTGGAGAGGATTTTGGAAAGTTCGGCTCCCGGAAAACATGTCTAATACGCCTCACCCATCTTAAGCTGTGGTGACCTCTGCTCCAACTTCTTTTTCTAGTTATTATAATTATAAATATTATAATAATAATTATTATTATTTAATCATATTTGCTATTTATGGTCTCATCCACCACGGCTTCAGAAACAATTCATATTAAATTTTTAAATGTATTTATCTTGTATAAGACTTCATTTTCATAAGTGGCCTTTTGTTCATTAATTCACGTTTACCTTCCTGGTGTTTAATCATTGTAATGATGAATTATTACATGAATATATATATATATATATATATATATCTTAACGTGGTTCTGTTACCTGTTTTTCATAAACTACCCTAATCCAATAATTCTGCTTTCTTTGTGAAGGCAATAACCCAGAGCTATACGCATAAAAATGTTACTCAACTTTCTTTTCCTATAGCTTATACATTATTCAGTTATGTATTGTTTAGCTTGCATGAAATAATGCCGTTTGCGCTGAATATTCTTAATACAACGGAAACAAAATAGATGATGGAGGTCATTGTTTTATTTAAAGTTCAAATATAAATGTGGAAAAAAGATTTTCATGCTTTGGAGTTATATATATATATATATATATATATATATATATATATTCCTACTACATTGCTGTTCCCTTTTGAAAAAAATTAGAAACATATAGAAGTATTCCATGTATTATAGATTGTTAAAGAAATACATTTTCATAGCTGCCAATATTTTAATTTATTCTGGAGTATTTTTAGCCCCGCCTTTATTTCGTACCACTTTATTTATAGAAATTTTTTCTTCAATATATAACTTCGATAAAATAACGAAAAAAAAAACTTAAAAAAATAAGGTACGAAATAAAGGCTGGGCTAAAATTACTCCGGAATAAATTAAAATATTGGCAGCTATGCATATTAACACATTGATTTTGCAATTTATTTTACTAAATATACGTTATTTATCGGAATATATTAAAATTTTAAAATAACATAAAAAAAAAAAAAAAAAACTGTAGTGAAGTAAATCAAATTAGTAAGTAATATAAGCAGGCATATTACATGGCATGTTTTAAGATTAATGTAGCTTAATATTTGCAAATTGTATAAATTATATACTTACATTAAAAATTTGGTAGAAATTTGTGATGCGTCTAAATGTTAATAGAAAAATTATATTCAAATTTATTTCAAGTATTTGGGAAAAGCTTGTGTACCGATTAAAATTAATGTTATGTATATAAAACAGATGTAGGGCAGCGTGGGGGCTAGTTGTCACAGGGGTAAGAAATAACATGCAATTTGCAAAATATTTTGTAACATTTGTGATTAAATATTTTTATAAACATAATTCTTATGACGCACTTTATAATGTAAGCACAATCGGTGCTCCACAAAAATGGTTAATGAGAGATTCTGTACACGTGCTTCATTTTAGCTGGTCAGTGGAAAAAAAAATACTTCGTAAATTTTGATTAAAGGTGTGTTAATTTATACTTTAACGAAATGTTTATAGCTATTTATTTAGTCTGTGTGTTGAGTTATTAAATGAATGTTTATTTTTTGTGTAAATCGTTGTATATTTTTATAAATAAACAAAATGTCCAAAATCATACGATGGGGTAAGTTGTAACAAAATTTTGGGACAGGTTGTAACATGTTAGAGGAGTGTCTTGTGGAGATGCCTACAGCTAGAACTCGAAGTCTCCGCTCGTTTTCAGGAATCTTTCAGAAATGAAAAATTTTTGGTTTCTATTTATTCAGAAATATTTTCTGTGTTTTTATATTATAGTACCGTGATTATTTTATCACGAATTAGAATCACGATTTAATCGCAGATTAGAGAATATTGCATAAAAATAGTGGTAGAAAAAAAGCAGAAACTTCTCATCAATGAGAGTGTCCTGAAAAATGGGCGGAGAATTCGAGCTCTGCTAAACGCTCTCTGTGGCCTAAGAATGCGTATAATGCTTAATTTGCAAAATGTGTGCACACTTTAAATGCATGAGAGGGAACAAAATATCATTTGCTTGAATTAACTTAAACTCTGACTAAGATTGACTTCTATGTTGATTTCATCTTTAATTTTCTCTTTATTTTACTATTATCCATTTGATATAATTCTTTGTTACTATACCAAGAAGGTAATAATTTAATATTAGTTATTAATTGCCTTTTTTATTAAATTAATAAATGATTGATAACAAAAAACATTTTGAAATATTGTCGCTTTTATTGTTAGGGTTCACTTTGTATCCATTACAATTTGTCCCACATGTGTTACATTTTTGAAAAAAAAAAAAAAAAAAAAAGTGCTAATATGAACAAAATTAACGAAAGTTTTTTTTTTTTTTTTTTTTTAATGAATATGGTAGATGAATATGCATGCTGTAGAAAGCAGACATTATAAACAGGAAAAAATAAATACATTTCAAAATATACTTAATTTTCCAAAAACTGTTACAACCTGCCCCATGCTCCCCTACTATTATCGAATTTTTGAAAGACTTGTGTAAAAAATCTTTATTCTTTTAATTTTGACACAAATATAAATATTATAATAAAATATTCACGATGGTCCATTTTTATTAATTTCTTTCAAATTAAAACTTCTTTTTTGTTTTCCGGATTAGAAAAACCATATCAAGCTTTCATTAAAGAACGCAAATAATAATAAATACTTTTTCCTTCTAATATGAAACATATTAACATATAATAAAATTCAACATATAATAATAATAAATTATTACCTATTTCTATATATATATATATATATAAAGGGAGTATTGGATTCTTGAAAATATTTGACCCCCTGTTTTCGATGGATTTACATGTTTTTAGTGGTCTTAAATATGATTTTTAAAATGTTTCTGTTTGGGTGTCCGTCTATTTATGTTTATTCAAAATTTTCTAGATACTGTGTCTGACAAATTAATGACCGGAATTTAATAAAACTTAATTTTTATCGACTTTTTTCATTAAAAAATAAAATAAAATAAAATATGTCAGATGTCGCCTATGATAGTACACAAAACTGACATGTTTCGACATTTAGTTTCATGTCGGAATTTTATTTCTTTGAAATAAAAAACCTTTGCAGTTATAAAAGAAAATAGTTTTAATAAATTATATTTTTAATAATTACTTTGTACAGCAAGGAAATGCATTTAAATATGTAGAAAGATGTTTTGTGATTGCCATAAGATACCATAGCCTCCTAAACTAGGTGCCTTCCGCGTGGCCTGGAAACTTGGCAACAGATTAAGCGGTAGACAGCGCCACCTGGTACAGATTGCGCGAGATTTTTATTCAACTGTCACCAATAATTTTAAGAAGTAATATATGATATATATATTATCGTTCTTTCTTCGATTCTATTCGCTTTTTATGCATGTCAAATCCCACTTTTAAAAATTTTTTGGTGGTTGTTGAATAAAAAAGTCGCGCAATCTATACCAGTTGGCTCCGTCTACCAAGTGAACTGTTGCCAAGTTTCCGAGCCACGCAGAAGTCATCTAGTTTAGGAGGCTATGGAGATACTACATTTTAACTTTATTTCAAACAGTCTTTTAATTTAAAAATGAATTGAAAAAAAAATATCTTGTGATAAACTTGAAGAAACATTTGCTAAAAAATGACATTTCTGATAAATATGTTTTCAAATATCCATCAAACATAAGAAAAAGTATTTTTTAAAGATTAATGATAAATATTAAAGATAAGGAAAGATGATGCAATTATCAATGGTTTTTCGTTTTGTAACAAACATTTTCTTCCTTTTTGAAAGCTTTTTCCTTTTATCCTCTACGTGAATAGGTCAATTTAATTCCGACAATCTTGTATTGTTAGGAAATCTTTTCTTCTAAGAATCTACTCTAAGTTTTTCATATGAATTTCACCCACGTAAGTAGATGGTAAATTTAATCAGACGAAATCACCATTATTATTATTATTATTATTATTATTATTATTATTATTATTATTATTATTACTTTATTATAACTATTGCTGTTGCTATTATTATTATTTTGTTTAAAATCCTTTTATACTTCGGATCTTCGACAAGATTTCCACATTCTAAGAAACAAATTATGATATTTATAGATTCTTACAATTAAAAAATCATTTCTACAGTATTTTTTATGAGAAAAAATTTGTATGTTGCAGAATAAATAAATAATAAATAAATAAAAATAAATAAATAAAAAATTTTCATGAAAAAGTTTAATAAACTTTTTCTATTAAATTAATTTTGTTGAAATTTTCTTCACGTTATATTTTATTACAAAATGTTCAAAAATAGGATGAAGTAATTCATGAAAATTGTAAAAAAAGTAACTGATAAAAAAGTTAAGTAATGAATTTTAATTAGATTGTTTAAAAGAAACTATTCGACACGCAATGTTATAAAATGTGCACAAGTGAAAGTCGACGTTTGAGCTATTAACGATGTTTATCAACATAAATCATGTAATATTTTGTACATACATCAATAATCACAAAACATGTTTTAACAAATTTAACAACAAAAATTGGAATCAGAAGATTGTTTGAAATTTGAAATACATGAGAGCATACCTGCCAAGTTTTTAATTTATTCCGGAATGTTGTTAGCCCCGCCCCTTTTTCAGACCGTAATATTTTTACAGTAATTTTCTTAATATTTAATTGTAATTATCTATTGAAGAAAAACTTTCTTGAAAGAGTACGGTGTGGAAAAAAGGGAGGAGCTAAGAAAATTCCGGAATAAATTTAAAAATAAACTTGGCAGCTATGCATGAGAGTATCGAGTTTTATTTAAAATTTTTAACCGTCATTTCGTAAATACCAAAATAAATACAGTCATGACAACATTTTAATTTATTTCGAAACATGATTAGTACTTGCCTCGCGCCCCCAGTTTTTAAAACACTACTTTATTTGCAGGGAAATTTTCTCCAATACAAAATTACGATTAAATAAAAATTATCGTTCAAGAGAAACGGAGTGATTAGCAGGTGGGTAGAATACTCCCGAATAAGTTAAAATATCGGTTATGTCTGTATATATGTTTCTGTACACTTAAAAGCAAATAATAAAAATAATCCTGAGTGTCATCCACACGACTTTCTATTACCGTGAAAGTTAATACTATAATTACAGATTATAATTAAGGGGTAAGATAACAAGTACTGTTATCCAAATCGATGTTAAAACAAATAAAATTAGGCTCCGGAACAGATTTATTTGGCAAGTAATTCTGTGTGAGGGGAGCTACTACCCGTTTCCTTACTGTACCTACATTTATATAGAATTTAAATCTGTTATTAAATTCAAAAGTTCATTTAAAATTATTCAGACAACTTTCACAACAACATTCCCTGAAACTTATCAATCTTCATCAAACTTCTCAAAAAACAAGCATATTAACTTCAAAATACAACATTTGGATCCGCTGAAATTATTTGTTTTTAATTTACTCTCTAACAGAAAAAGATCAAACGTCCAAAACTTTACTACGGTGTTTAGGCGGCCTCAAAACGCGTAAAAAAAAAGAAAAAGCGATGAATATTTTGCTTAAAAAAATACATTATTTACCCTGTTGATAAGTCGAAATAATTTCAATTCCTGAGCAGCTTTCCTGGACATGATAAAACATTACAGTAAAGCACTTCTACTAAAGATAAAAAAGAATATATCTTCTGAAAGTTATGTACACATCACATAGTTGACACAAATATAATACTATATTAATAAAACAAGGCAAACCTGAAGTACACTTTCCATCAATTTTCAAGTATTATCGCAGTGTAATCTAGTTCTTTTGTGTAGCTCTGTAAAGGAACAGTGAATGAATTCTGTACCATATTCTACATGAAACATATTTTTATGTAAATGAAATATATATATTGTTTTCATTTGGTTTAGTGCAGTCTATAGAGGTTAAACACTGCAATTTCTCCCATAGACGTAACGTATTTGAATTCTTTTGGGTTTCCCTGTACACGAACCATTTGCTTCATCTCATCGAAAAATTTAGTGTAGCTCCCTATATTATACATATTTAAAATACCAAGTTTGGGCTTTCTTCTATAATTTGTTTTTGAGATATGTCGATACCAGACATACACACAGACACACACATACGGAAAAGCTGCTAAAAACATGATTTTTGGATTCAGGTGACCTCAAAACGTGTAATATAACAAAAACTCAATTTCAAAAATGTGGCTCAAAATACATATTTTCTCTATCTTATGGGGAAGAGAAAGTAAAAAAAAGGTTTATAAAGGTAATTTAGCCGACAAATTGGTCTCCTGTGTGAGAGATTTTGGCGACATGTTCTCGTCAACCTTATTAATTATAAAATCTCTGTTAATCTGAAGCGCTAGAAATATTTACTTTTCAGCCTTAATTACTATAAAAAATGCCTAGGTAAAATATTCTTAATAGGTTATTTTTAGTCTATAGTGAACACTTTTAAATATACTTTTTTGTCACTGATTTCTAATTAGCTGAGTTTTTAAATAATTGTTATAAAAATGTATATAAAGATTAGAAATTATCGATTTCCATTCAGTTGTTTATCAAACGGTTATTTACTTTTGCCTCATTAATTTTATTTTGAACATTTTTAACAGACGACTTCAATATTTTTTTTGTAACATATTAAAAAAAAAAAAAAAAAAAAAAAAAAAAAACACTCCCTCTGTTTTTTAAAACATATTTTTTTAATCTGTATTAAGTGTATTTTTCATCACTTTTTTTTTTTTTTTTCCCCTTGCGTCTTTGAAAAAAGAGTTCCAGATACTTTTAACGGAAGAGAACATGATCTTTTGACATGGATTGTTATTAAAAGAAGATATATCACGAAAATGTCTCTGGCATTCTCAATAATTATTTTTTATATTCTTTTGAAACATCTGCGTTTATCCATAACATTGTGAAAAATAGAGATTGCAGATTTTTTTTTTTAAAGAGTATATATATATACAAAGAGCTCCCTTAAAAGAATATTTCTTTTTTTTTTTAAATAATTTTTAGTGCTGTAAAACAAAATATCTCATACTTGCCAACCTAATCCATAGCTGCCAATATTTAATTTATTCCGGAGTACTTTTAGCCCAGCCTTCATTCCGCATCACTTAATTTATAGAATTTTTTTTTCAATACATAACTTCGATAAAATAAGAAAAAAAAAATGCTTTTAAAAAATAACTGGTACGAAATAGAGGCGGGGCTAAAAGTACTCCGAAATAAATTAAAATATTGGCAGCTATGCCTAATCCCATAGTTGCGAATATTCTGTTCGAGGCACTTTTAGCTCCGCCTTTATTCCATACCACTTTTTTTTTAAAGAGTAAATTTTTCATTTTTTAAATAGGAAAGGGAGAAATTATATTGAAGAAAAATATTCCAAAAATAGAGTGGTGCAAAATAAGGGAGGGGGCTAATGCTCCGGAATAAATTAAAATATTGGTAGCTATTCCTAATCCGGAAGATTGTTAGTCCCGCCCCTTTCCGCCTATTTTTTCACACCAGTCTTTTATTAGAGTACTTTTCTACTATTAGAGTGTTCTGAAAAAAGGGGCGTTTTTTCAATGGGCGTTAACAATTGTACGGTTATTAATGAGATGGTTGGCAAGTATGAGTATACATATTTACGTTTAATAACACATATCTACATTTAACATTTTAATTTGATAATTTTGGCTGATCTTTGCTTATTTGGTGCGCTGAAACCGAAACTGATGCCAGTTTATCTCTATCGCTTACAGAATTTTGTCAATACAGTGTATCTACGGAAAGAATTTCTCCCGTGACTCTTCCACCAATATAATTATATGCTAACTTTTATAGTATGTTAGCATGATTAATTAAAATTAATCATGCTAATATAATTATCACCATCGTTAATTGTAATTAATCATAAAAATGTAATATAAAATAAGAAAACGGAAGAAATTGTGTCTGTAGACACCCTGTATCGACAAAAATCTATACATGATAGAGAAAAACTGGCATCAGTTTCGGTTTCAGCATACCTAAAAAAATATGTATCAGCTAAAATTATCAAATCAAATTTTGCCAACATTAATTTTGTACACCTGTGTAATGAGCTGTATATTACATGACTATCTTTTTAAGCTTATGCTTTTGTTTTAACCCGTTCAGAGGCGGTGGTATATATTTTATGCCACCTAATTTCAGTTCCCAACTGAAAAAATTCATCCCAGAAATTCTTTATAAAATTTTAGTCTTTTACCTTATCCGAAAACTTTCGTTTACTGCTTTTCTTTTAATGTTGTTCTCACACACTGGGGGCACTTGATATTAAATTAACTTAAATTCTCTGCCCCTGAAAGGGTTAAACTGTATTAAACTTAATCTATACATCTAGTAAAATAAGACGTGTGTGTGTGTATCCTGCATTTTGTAAGAAAACACCTAATCGTAGAACTACACAAATTTTTCTGAAGGTTCCTATTGACCTTTTCTTATGCAACTCGAAGCCCAATTTTCAAGTTTTTTTTTTTATTTTATTTTTTTTTAAATAATTAATTGTGAAATTGGTAATCTCAGAATAGCTTTAAAATGAGCCAATACATTTTTAACTTTAAATTTATTGTTGCCAAAACATTTTACGAGTTCGATTATTTTTTTCGATATTAAAAGGAATATATTAGGGGGACCGGAAAATAATATCGTTTGAATTAATAAAATGAAACCGGAAATTTTTGTTTAACAGTGTTTACATGGTACTTTACAAATAACCATCTTATAAGTTACCTAAGAATATCTTAAATTTTATCCAGGATAAGTTTCCGATGTCAGTATTTTAATTCAAAACGACATTATTTTCCGGTCCCCCTAATATATTCACTCGAATAATGTGAAATGATATCTTTATAAAATAATTTCGGTAGTTAAAAAGCGCTATGACATCGTAACCTAAATGGTCTTTTTGAAACACTAAATTCACATTGCTGACTTGAAACTTACTAATTCTAGAGATTGAAGTGAAAATTATTTATTTCCCAATGAAGTAATTTTCACACAATAGTTTATTTAAGTGACAAATTTCCTTTAAATATGAAGCGTTTTTCCCGGTTTAAACTTCATATAATTTAAGTGAAGGAACAAAATAATACTTTTTCTTTAACATTCCTTTTCTTTAAATAAAAACAAATAATTTATTATTGCGTCTTAAACTGGAATATATGCTAAAATAATATCTGCTAATTGTAAAAAAAAAAAAAAGAAATATGGGTAGGGTACGTGTTCCAGTGATTGGCATGCTCCAGTAATTGACATCTATCCCGAAATAATTAATAAATAAGAAAATTAATAAAATCATATATTTTACATATATGAATTTTAGCATTTTATATCAAACATTGGAGCATAGAGTGCTAATAACTGGTAAAAAGGAATAACTAGCAGTGTCAAACACTGGAATATAGGGTGCCAATTACTAATAAAATGAAAAACTGGCAGTGTCATTTACTGGAACATTGAGTGGGTGTCAAATAAAAATTCATAAAAAAATAATAACAATTGTTATCAAATGTATATATTTTAACATATACGTGGTTCTGAATGTCTTTCATGCCATATGTACTAACTTAAAATTTCTAAAAATATTTTCTGATGACTAGAATATTAAAAACATCAGAGATTGCTCTAAAAGTGTCAATCACTGGTGCACTTACCCTATTTAATATGAATGAAATATAAATTTAGACACATTGTTGATTTTTTTTTTTTAAATAGTTCTTTATATTTTGTTAAAAATTCCAAAAGTTTTTTCTTTTTTTTTTTTTTTTTACTTTTGCTTAATCATAGATCGTATTCATTTGTCTCGACCATCGTTTTATTTCTCTTTACTACCTTCGAGTGTCACGACTTCTACAAAGTTTCTCCTTTTCTTTAGCAATAATGATTGTAGACGCCTAAGGGAAAACGATTCCTTTCTTAGAAGTAGCTTTGACACAAATATTTAAATGACAATGTCTATTCAAAAAAAGAAGTGTTTTTTCAGCTTCATAGATCCTCTTTATGCTTCAAACCATTTCAGATACATCGACGTAAAGAGATTTGTATCGCAAAAAATGCCTTTGCGATGAAGTATTTGATAGAAATAACTTTATATTAATTACAAGAAATTTCCTTTCTTCTATATGTAATATAGAGAAAATATTGGAATCGTGAAATTTTTTGACCTCCGTTTTTTGATGGATTTACACGTTTTGGGATGTCCTGAACACGAATTGATAGTTTTTAGAAAATATCTGTCTGTCTGTCTGTGTGTATCACGTTTTTTTATGTCCACTGTATCTCAATCGCTCAACAGGTGGCGCTATGATCGCATTTTTTGTAAACTTCTAACATGGCAGTATAGGACAAAATTTCGTATAAATGTACATAATGAGAGTTATTTTTAACTTCTGATTGTAAAATTAATATGAATTATTAACAATAGTAGTAGTTAACTAGGAAAAAAATTCTGTGCATGTGGGGGTATCGCTTCCCTCCTGGGGGGAAGTACCCCTCGGCTAGTGTAAATTTCCAAGATGGGTATCTTTCGAAAGGTCTCGTCAATACCTTTAAAACGAATGGTTGAACTATAAATCTGTGATAATTTAAAACAAAGTTATCATTTTTTTTTTACTTTTAACAGAATTAAAAAAAAAAAAAAAAAAAAAAAAAAAAAAAATCGTATATATATATATATATATATATATATATATATATATATATATATATTTTAATATTGTTACTGAGTGAATTTGTAAAGGAAAATATAGAAGAAAGTTTTGTGGTGGCCACAACATACTAGTTTTTGAAAGTAATATAAGTACGCACACCTATATATATATATATATTAAATGTGAAAATAATTGAACCAAATTATATCAGGTAACATGTACCAGGGTTGCCAACATTTTAATTTATTCAGGAGCATTTTTAGCCCCGACTTTATTCCATACCACTTTTTTAAAGAGAAAATTCTTCTTCTTTTACCGCAATTATGTGTATTGGAGAAAAATATTCTAAAAATAAAGAGGTGCAAAATAAAGGCGGGGCTAAAAATGTTCCGGTATAAATTAAAATGTTGGCAACTATGATGTACTTACTGTTCATGCATGTACGCAATAATATTTCTAAACAATTTTTATTTCTATATAACAGCAAGAAATATCTCTGTATTAAGTTTAAATGCAAAAATAATTTAAATATAATTTTTTAAATGAAAAAAAATATATATATAATAAAAATACATACATATATCAGAGCTGCCAACATTTTTAATTTTTAAATCAGAATTGACACCAGTATTCTTAAATGGAATATGTTATATATATTTTCGACGGTTAATATTATCGAAATCAGCTATAGAAATTTTCCGGTTTAAAGTCTCCCTTGAAAAACGGGAGACTTGGCACCTATGATATATATATATATATATAACGTAACTAAATCAAATAATTAGCACTTATTATACATACATGTACATTACGATAACGTATAAAATGTCTTTCTTGTCCTGAAAATATTTTACAGTTAAGTTTAACGCTATTTGGCGTAATTTGAAAACAAAGTGATTTCTTTACTTTCTTATATCCATGTCCTTCATACTTGATATCATTCCAACTAAACCGAAGTATTTCAACTAAATCGAAGATAAAAGAAAGAAAAATTAATGACAAAAAATACATTTACGGTAATGCATTAAATAAAAAGATAAAAATTACCTTTCATATTATTCCAAGAAATTGATCTGTATTAAATTATAAGTTTAAACATATTTTTTTAATGATAAAATTATCAAACTGAATCAATTAATATGCATCTGTTATTTATTTATGCATTTACGTAATGATATAGCATAAAAGTTTTCTTTTTATTCGGAAAAGGATTTATGACTAAGCTTAATGTTAGTTCATGCAAATTCTGACAAACTAAAATATTAAAATAATAATAATAATAATAATAATAAATGAATAAATAAATTGCTTTGTGTGTGTTTGAGTGATTTTAAAAGAAATCTTATGCATCTATATATATATATATATATATATATATATATATATATGTATATACACTCCTTCTCATATTTATAAGGACACTTTGTGTTTTGAAATAACAAATGTAAAAATAATTGTGAACAAGGTTATACTAAGTTCACTTAATATATCTAGTATTCTAAAAACCAAAACTGCTATAATTTTTTTAATAGGAAACAAAATTAATAAAAATTAATGCAAAATATTTTTTTCTCCACGTTTTTAGATGTTCATAATTATAGGGACAATCAAGATTTTTTCGTTTTATTTAACTTACTAGCGGATAAATTACATTTGTCAGGCGAATTTGGTAACTTCTGTGCTAGATTAATTCATATATAAGCCTTCAATTTTCTTGGATGGACATTACTGATAATTCCTCGAAAAAAAGAACGTTCATGTAGTGAAGTATGATAAATGTGTTTTTTAAGGGGAAAGATAATTTCAATCCGCCGAATTTCTAATGAAATTCGAAGGTCTAAAATTGCTGAAGGAAATGTGATCAAACGTTGAACTGTTGATTCGATAGGAGAGAGATCTGATGCAAAATCAGAGTTGTTTCACAGAGATCGAAGACTCATAATTCCTCTTACTGTCCTAATCATGATGACTGCTGCTGAATTTGCTCGTAATTTTTAACAAAAGGTTGGTGTTCACATTTATGCATGTTTAAAATAATTAATAATATATTAAAATGAATAAAAAACCTGTAATAATCAATAAGCATTTAAAGGGGGAAAGAACGGTTGTGTTAAAGTTGAATAAAGACAATATTAAATGGTAAAATGTTGCAATTTCGGATGAAAAACATTTTATTTTTATTAACCAAATGGTTTTAACAGTTACTGGCACAATCTGAAGATAGCGAAAGACAGAGCAGATTTTTTAAAGGCAGACATGAATCGGGCATTTTAAAGGCGGAACTATGGTGCTCTGGGGAACTGTTTCTACTGAAGGCAGAATGAATTTAGTAATTTTTTCTATTATTATGGACATCAAGAGAATATCCGCAAATTTTAAGCGTGGAATTCTCAGATTTTTGTTAGATTTTTGGGGGGTAATAATATTTTTTTCAACAAGACTTACACGTTTGCTCTACTTCAAGAGACATAGGAAATAGTTGGAAGAAAGAAACTTCTGTATTATTGCCTTTCCCGTTCCATAAAATTGAAAAAACCTTAAATTATCATATTAGAAAAGTGCATGCATGTGGAAAGCAATTTTAAACAGTTTAAATGTATTCAGAATATCATCTATGCTGTATGAAATGGTATTGAAACTGAATATAATATATATATATATATATATATATATATATATATATATATATATATATACCAGAGAGAATGCCTGACTGTTTCACCCTAAAAAGAGACCCCATAAAATATTAATTTAAAGAATAACTGAAAAAAAAAAAACTTAATAAGATTCGAGCTGTCTTTATAATTGTGAACACCAGAAAAATCATCTTTTTGACCGCATTTAAAGTTTTTTAAGATAGAAAAACGATAAAACTTTTTAAATATAGTCTATTAATGAAATTCAAATTAATAAAAAGTATATTTGCTTGAATAATAGTGTTCAGTGTTTAGTTAATATAGAAAAACAGGTGTCCTTATAGTTATGAGAACCAGTGTATATCAATTACATCAATTTTATTTTTCAAACATATTAAGGGCCCACTTCACTCATCGTTGTCGAGGGCAAAAGCCAATGTTATTCTATGGGAAATTTTATTTAGTACTTTTAACTCATTAACTAATACATATTTTTTAAATTATATTTTAACATTCTAAAAATTTTCAAATACTAAATTGACGGGATTTTTTTAAATTTTAATATTTTATTTTGAAATTGTAAAATGAGAAACGTTACATATTGAACATTCGTATTTTACAGCTTTAAAATAAAATATTAAAAATTATTTTAATTTTTAATATTGTATTTTGAAACTGTAAAAGGAAAAACGTTACATATTGAAAATTCGTATTTTAAAGCTTCAAAATAAAATATTAAAAATTAAAAAAATCTGTTTTTAAAAGCGTCCGTCAATTTAACAGCTGTGAATTTTTAAATGTGCAAACAGAATTTAAAAATATATATCAGTTAACACGTTGAGCGCCACGCAAATTCTTAAAATCCATTAAAACTCCACAATGATTCCTCCTGTATTTAATAAAAATTAAGCAAATATTTAATAAATTTTCAATCATTAAATGTAATATTTTTAGTTTTATATCCTATTTTATATCCGCCACCGATGGCTGACAGGGCGCTCAACGTTTTAATTTTTTATTGGTACTGCTTTTACTTTCGGGGTAAAACTTTCACTGAAATGTTTGAAGTATAACGTGCTCTGCACACTTCTAAAGTTTCAAGATGATTCCTACAGTATTTAGAGATATATGACAAAATATCTAGAATCTAGAATGGCTGACATGGCGCTCAACGTGTTAATGAGTTATAAGTAAACAAAATTTCCCATACAATAACACTGACTTCGGCTTCCGATGATGCGATGGTAAGTGAAGTAGGCCGTTAAATGTATATAGTTAATGATAAAACGCAGAATTACGGGAATGTCACAAAAAACATAAAAATTTTTTTTAATACGAAAGCCTTTCATTTTTACATATTTTATATTTTTGCTATTTTATTTTATTTTGATTCACTTCCCCCCCCCCTCCCCCACAGAAAATACAGTAACAGAAAAAACTTTGAAATCCCATGCGTTATAAACTATTATTATTATTATTTTATTATTATACATAGAAGAAAGTGAAATATATAAATTATTTAGAAGATTTTTTTTTTCAAATGTATGTGGAAAAAATATCCTAATTTGCCTTTTCATTTATAATATGTATTTTATCATGGAACATTTTTGCCTGCTGCGACTTTGAATAGATAGTGGACGTTTTCATCTTACCAGAACGCTATCGTGTCATACATATTGTCTTTTGAAGAAGATGAATAGTGGAATTGTTATTAATGTTCATAAAGGAATTTTAATCTGAAGACATTTCGTCGTTAATGAATTATAAAATATAAAGAAAATATTTTGCAATGTGCTGTCAAAAAAAAAAAATAATAATAATAATAATAATAATAATAATAGTAATAATAATAAGAAGAAGAACTATTTTTTGCATTATATAAATATATATATATATATTCATATATATAAAACTTATAACATTGAAATTGCTCAAAAGCTTGTTTCGAGCGTTTTTAACTTTAAGGTATCTCTAATCTATTTAGAAGCCAATGGTTGTACATAGCTGCCAAGTTTCTTTAATTTATTCCGGAGTGTTCTTAACTCCTCCCTTTTTTCACACAAATTCTTTATAAAAAAAATTTCTTCAATACATAATTGCGATTAATTATGAACAAGATTACTTTAAAAATATTACGGAGGGAAAAAGGGGCGGGACTAACAACATTCCGGAAGAAATTAAGAAAACTTGGCAGCAACGGTTGTATTTTGCATACTTGCCAAGACCCTAATTAATTTTCCGTAATCTTGTTAGTCCCGCTCTTTTTCTAACACCAATAAATTTTTAGAGTAATATTCTCTAAATGCAATTACGATTAAATAAGGGGAAAAATACTTTAAAAAGATACTGGTGTGAAAAAGAAGGTGGAGCTAACAATACTACGGAATAGTAATTAGTATGTTGGCAAGAATGTATTTTGCCTCCCAGCTACTTCAGGCATTTGGTGACTCTGTAGGCATGTATTTCTTTTAGATGTACTTTTTGCCACTTATTTTGTTCTCGCATTGGCTTCTTTAAGTTAATATCTTTTTAACTAAGAGGAATAATTTATTTTAAATTTTCAACTCGAAATCCTTGGGTTATTTCGCATCGTTTGGTATCTTCTGTCAGATGTGTTCAAACTGTCAGAGATGCATAAAATGGGATTTTAATCTTTTGACCACCTCGACCTGATATATCCGTAGACTGAGCTATTGCTTTTTCCGTGATACACTTATAGATTAAAATTACTCAATTAAAAAGTTTTTGCTTGTATTTTGTTCGAACATTATAATGTAAGTCATAAATTTTACCTTAATGTATATAGTATTTTTTTATTGACAAGATAATATAATTTGCATGCTTGTAGTTTATAAAACTGTGCAGCTAAAATAACATCGCGACTGTGCCCTTTTACAAGGCGGTTGGGTGTTTAATATTACGATACAAATGTATTTCTCAGTTTGATAATGAGAAATAGAAGGCGATTCATTATAATAAAAGCGGGATGTGTCCGTATTTTTTTCAGAACATTTTCAAGGATGAGAGATTTCCACCTCTTTTGCTACAACTGTTTTTATACAGTAATCTCTCTCTTATTTAATCACAAAGCATTTCAATAAAAAATACGGTAAAAAATTCTGTTAACTATAATGCCTCTAAAAAAAGCGTGTTTCTTATAGAAAGACTTACACAGCAAAAAGAAATTCAACATAAATGAAATTACTGAGAGAACAACAGGAAGAAAATTGTTTAGCAGTCGCAGATTAGATTAGTTCAAAAAGAAATTCAGGAACAACTAGAAATGAGGATAAAAGTCAAAGGAGAACTAACAGAAGATGATGTTTCTTTAGGAAAAACTAAAAATGTTGTTCTCACAGAGGCTATGTAGATCTGTTAATAGGTTTTATCGACCTCTTGTTTTGATTCTATACGTTTAAGGTAAACCTGCCAATTATACTAATGTATCTGTAAGGCGCATTTTTATATTAGGCGAGTCGTATTAACCCTCGACGATATATTGAACACCACAACCCGCCCTTTCCCGCTCTTCGATGTCTTTTTCTAATCAACTTGACATTGTGAGTTTTTTTGGTTTTCATCCCATGCTTTTTCTATGGGTTTTTGACTGATTTTTTCCCCGTTTTTCTATGGATTTTTAGCTTTTTTTTTTTTGCTTTCTACATTCTAAAGTGCGGGGTTTATAGAATCACGGGAAGAAAGTGTCAAAATTCCATAGAAAAAAGCATGGGATAAAAAAAAAAAAAAAGGCTGACATCGGAAGGAATAAAAGGACAAAATTGACTAGAAAAAGACATGCTGAATGAGTGTCGAGGTCTAACGCTATTACGGATAAATCAGCATAATTGGCAGGTGAGGGGACTTGGCACCTTTGACTTGGTACCACTGAAGGTTCATATAAAAGCTTTTATTTCCAATTATTATTTATAAACTAGTTAGTTGTAGGGCACCTGTTGAAAAATGATCATTTCATTTTATTTATTCCTCACTTCAAGCATTACCTTTGCTAACAAGCCCGTGAGACATTTTCGCACTTTATTTATCTCTTCGTTATCTTTAAAATTTAAAATTATTATTATTATTTTATAGACGTCATTTTTTCATGTGCATGAGCAAAGTTAATATTATATATATATATATATATATATGTATATATATATATTTTTTTTTTTCACGTGAAAGCATATTTTAATTTATGCTGGAAAAAAAAAAGGCAACAATTAAAACTTTAATTACTTATTTTAAAGCTATGTATATTTTAATATTTTAATTATTTTTAAAAAATCTAATCAAAAATTCGTTACAAATGAGGTACCACATGGAAGGGGCGATTTTTCTGAATCCGTCGGATTAAAGGGCTTATAAAGTAAAAAAAGTAAAACGGCATGTTTGTATAAAAAAAAAAAAAAAAAAAAAAAAAAATGGCATTTATTATAGTTTTAGTTTTTATATTTTTTCTTTTAAAGATATTGCAAAATTCTCTCCCTAATTCTTTTAAGTAAGTTCTATATTAAGCAGCTAAAAAATATATTAAGTCTTTTCTTAATTATCTGTAGAAGTTTAAGCAGTTTAAGATTATGAAGTCCTAAAAAAATTCAAAAGGCAAATTAAATGCAATTTAAAGGCAATTTAAAGATTTCACATCTGTAAAAACAATTCCCAAAAATCATAAAATTTTTTGCCTGTACATATATTCTAATATACTTCAATTTACAAATAGTAAATAGATATATAAATTTTTATATGAAACGCTTAAGTAATGCAAAGTCAAAGCTGCCATGTCGCCGTAAAACGTCTAGATGCAATATAATAAATCTGGAAGATTTTTTAAAATCAATTTATTTTTATTCCATTTACCGTATACTTTCCTGAGTTATTTCCTTGATTAGGAAATTCAATAAGCACTACATAAACGCGGGCAGCGCCGGATAAACCTGGTACTTTTACATAAATTAAAGTAAGATAGTTTAAAAATAACAGTATATTATCTTCATTAATGAAAAATGCTTGTCACCATTTCGAATTTTTAACTTAAATACGCATTTTTACGTAGATTTTACGCGATTGGAGTCTGCACTCTTCCAATCGGCTTCTCCCACTATAATAATTTATTCTAGGCAATAATTGTATACAAGAATGTATATCTTATTTATTAGACATATCATAATTTTATATTTATTTGTATTATAATACTTCTTTATGCATTTATTTATAATCTAATTATAATATACATATTGAGACAAAAGTTATTGTAATTTAAAACGAGTGGAGTTCTACCTTGAAATGGCATAAAAACCAGCATACAATGTGTTAATATAAATATACTTAAATGAAAAGTTTATTCTGGTGTGAAAACTGGATGTCGTTACCATAAAAAAAGCGAAACCTCATTGTTTGAAAAAAAAAAACAGCTATTTTGAACCAGATGTGTTAAATTACATGGGACCAGCAAAGGGTTAATATTGCGGTTTCACTTCTGTATCATATTTTACTAAAAAAGATCATTTTTAAAAAAATTCATATATTTAATTAAATTACTTCAATTTTTAAAAAATTGCTGACTTTGTATTCTATTTTCATCTAGTAAAAGCCTTCTATAATAAGGTACTTTATTTTTTAATAGTATTTTATTATCACGTGTTTTTGCCTGCTGAGTTTGAATCAGTTAAAGACATTTTCTTTGAAAAATAATATTTCCATCTCATACAGACTGCCATTTGAAGAAGATGAATCGTGAAATTGTTATTGATGTCTATGAAAGACGTTTATTTTCATGACACTTCTACGTTTACGTACTAAAAAAAATGTGAAATATTTCTATGCAATATAAAATCTGTATAAAATTTGGACTACCATAACAAAAGATTTTTTTTTATTGCCAAAAATAATAAAATGGTTTTTAAACTTTTCAACTTAGAAGTTATTTACTTCTTAATTTACGAAACACAGGGTACTCAGTAGTCACTATTTTGATTACTACTGTTTTAATACATTGTCGTTGGAGGTATTTTCGTATTTTGAACAGTAAGTCCCGTTTTTTGGCGTTCCCCTGAAGCGTTATACTATTAGAATGATCTCACTTATTCGTGATTAAATTAGATAAATTTTATTCCCATCAAACGATACCGTAAAAGCCTCTGAAGTATACGTACGCCGGCAGCACATACATGCCAACATCCTAATTAATATTCCGTAGTGTTATTAATCCCGCCTTTTTTTCACACCAGTAAATTTTTAGAGTAATATTCTCCAAATGCAGTTACGATCAAAGAAGAATATAAATACTCTAAAATGATACTGGTGTCATAAAGAAGGCGGGGCTAACAATATTATGGAATATTAATTAGTATGTTGGCAAGTATGCATATATAGTTTTAACCATGAATGTGCAAAACCGTTTTTTAAAGCATAGCCTCCTAAACTGGATGCCTGGCGAGTTGCTCGGAAACTTGGTAACAGTTGAAGCTGTAGACAGCGCCACCTGACACAGATTGAGCGACTTTTTTTATTCAAGTTTCTCCAATAATTTTAAGAAGTGATATATGATATATATAATCCACGTTCCTTTGATTCTTTTCGCCTTTTATGTGTATCATATCCCACTTTTTAAAAATTTTTGGTGGCTGTTGAATAAAAAAGACGCGCGATCTGTACCAGGTGACGCTGCTTACCGCTTCAACTGTTGCCAAGTTTTCAAGCTACGCGACAGGCATCTAGTTTAGGAGGCTATGTTCAAAGATAAGTACGTTTTTAGAGGAACGCCTAAAGGCTTGGCTAATTTTTCTTAACACTTTCGCGACCGCATACTTTTGCCTTTTTGACATTGAGGTCCGCCTGTGGGTGTTATTCTCCCAAGTTACAATATTTCAGAACAAAATTTTCTGTTTTCACATTTATATTAGAAATGGATAAACATTATAGTTATATTATTTCTAATCAAAGTATTTGTATCCAAAGTATATTTCATTGTAAAAATGTGAATATTGGCTATATATTTAAGAAATAAATAGCATACAAATTGCGAAAAAAAAAACGCCCACTGGTGGAGTTAAAGATTTTCAAATGACGTGAATCTACGTCAGCGGTCGCGAAAGTGTTAACACATTGTCATTGGAGGAATTGGGGTATTTTCATATTTTGAACAGTAAACCTCGACCTTTGGCGTTCCCCTGAAACGTTATACTGTTTCACAAAATGGTTTTACTTATTCGTGGTTAAATTCGATAAATTTCATTCTGAGCAATCAGTGCCGAAAAAGCATCTGGCGTAAACGGCGTAACGGCCACTGCATTATAAAATAGCATTATCACATGACAGAAATTGATATCTGAAGAAAATGAAACCTTAATTTGTTATCGATGCTCATAAATAACCTAAACGCTCTTTATTTTGATGGCACATTTAGGCTTATCTTGTAAAAAATATTATATGCTCTTCAAAAATCTTTAAAATATAAGTTTCATGTTAAAAAATGTTTTACTCTTAAGAAAAAGATATGAAGTAGTTTTATTTAAACTAAACAAGGCAGCAAATTTCGAATTAATAAAAATGAAGTTTTTTTAGTTTAAGAGGCCTCTCCACTTATCGTCCCCAGAAGCCAGAGCCAATATTATTCTATGCAGAATTTCGCCCCATTATAGCTTATTAACTAACATATATTTTAAAATTCTGTTTTTACATTCAGAAACTTCACAACTATTAAACAATTTATCGCTTTCTAAAAATTATTTTTAAAAAATTTAATATTTTATTTTGAGGTTTTAAAATGCGAATTTTCACAATTTGAAATTTTTCATTTTTTAGCTTAAAAATGAAATCTTAAAAATTAAAATTTAATTTTTAAAAAGCGATAAATTGTTTAATAGTTGTGAAGCTTCTGAATGTGAAAACGGAATTTAAAATTATGTATTAGTTAATGAGTTATAATGGAGCAAAATTTCCCATAGAATAACATTGGCTTTGGCTTTCGGAGACGATAGGTAGAGAGTTCCCTTAATAAGTAAAAGACACATTCGTTGAAGAAGTAACATTATTGTGCCATGTAAATGTTTCATTTCATGTAACATGATTTTTTTTTAATGCTTCTAGTATTTTTAATTTGATGGCACTTCTGCATTTATCTACTAGAAGATATGATTAAAAAAACTGCAATAGAATAAACATTAAAATAACGCTATAAATATAAATTTAGATACGGTGCATTGAAATAAATATATGAATGATAAAAATTAAGTACTATTTGTTTTTTAAATACCTAAATGTTTATTCGTATTTTTAGTCGGTGGTACAAAAAGTTATTTAGTAAGTTAAAAAAAAAAATCCATTAATAAGAGTATTGTATGGTATTTCAATTCAATCCCCCTCAGTTTGCATGAAATACGGTGATATCTAACAGGGCTACAACTGGCGATTATTATTTTTTATTATTTTCATACCACTAATTGCAAACAGTAAAATTCCTATTATATTCAAGCAAATAAATCTGCATTTTACCAGAGTAAATGTATCATAAATTTCCTCGTACGTTAAGAGTGGTAGGAAAAGAGTATAAGATTTGTTGCCCTGCATCATTCATGATTGCAGCCCTGTGTCATTTAAAAGACCAAATATATATATATATATATATATATATATATATATATATATATATATATAAGTAATAATGCTGTATTTTTATCGCATTACATCATACTTCGTATTATCTAGACTTGCATATTGCTAAATTACACAGCTTTAATCTTTTTAACTTTGTATTTCAAATAATCCAAAGTAAGCCCACTTGAATATCTTTTTTTTTTTTTTTTTTTCCCCTTTACAACAACAAGAAGAAGAATAATAATAAGACGAATAATAATGATAATAATAGCAATTAAAAATTAGTGGTTTGGCCCAAATGCGAAATATTACCTGTATTTCCATTTCAATAAATAGATTATGATCTCTGTTTCCTGTAAAGAGGTTTTTTTTTTCCTAAAATTTTTAAACATTTTATTAAATCTCTTATTACTTTCTTCTATATGTGTAAGAAGAAAGTATCGGATTCATGAAATTTTTCGAACTGCAATTTTCGATGAATTTACACATTTAGAGATGCCCTGAATACGATTTAAATATTTTTAGAAAATGTCTGTCGTGTGTCTCTCTGAGTGTGCATCACAAATTTTGTGGACGCTGTATCTCACGTATTAAGGAACGAAACTTAACCAAAGTTAGTATTTAGTTGAAACCTGACCTAATCTGATTCTGATTGGATTTAGGGATCAGTCGCTCAATAGGTAGCGCTGTAGTCTTATATTTTTCTAAATTTTTAACATGGCAGTATAGGACACAATTTCGTATAAATGTACATTAGGAGAGTTATTTTAAACACATTGTTGTTAAACTAATATGAGTTATTCATAATGGAAGTAGTAAACTAAGGAAAAATTTATGTGCATGTAGGAACATCACTGCTCCATTTAGCTGGGAAGTAACCCCCCGAGGGTATAAATTTTCAATATGGGTAGCCTTCGAAAGAATTGTCAGTACCTATACAACGAGTGGTTGAAAAAACATAGATCTCTGAAAATTTAAAATAAAGTTATCGATTATTTCTTTCATTTTTAACATCAGTAACTGGACAAAAAAAAAAAAAAAAAAAAAAAAGAAAAAAAGAACGCATTTCTTTACATTTTGGCACAAAATTGACTCTTTTTCAACATTTAGTGTTACACGTTTTTTGATAAAATTCGTCTGCAATCATCATAGAAATAATTTCAATAAATTATAATTTAATACGTAACTTGCATTGCGTGGATTAATATAGAATTATATACAGAAGAAATTCTTATGATGCGCACAACATACTAGTTTTTATTTCAAATTTATGAGGCAAAAAGTTTCTAAATTGCTTTCTTATTTATAGTAAGTATTTTATTATCACGCATATTTTCCTGCTGTGACTTTGGATAAGTTAAAGACATTTTCTTTGAAAACTATCCTTATCTGTCATTTGAAGAAGATGAATCGTGAAACTAATATTGATCAGCATAAAATAACTTTTTTACTTTCCGAACACTATAGTGAGGAAAGTATTGTAATCATGTCAAAAATCCGAATTCGAGATTTTGATGTTTCTATATGTTTCGAGGTCCAACGAGTCCGTTTTCACTATTTTTACGATAATATATGTATGTGTGTGTGTATGTATGTGTGTATGTATGTGTGTATGTATCTGTGTATGTATGTGTGTATGTCTGTGAGTGAACACGCTAGCGTCTAAACGCTTTGGTCGAATAAGCTGAAAGTTGGTACGTATATTGTAAGTCACCATAGTACGAACCCTATAGATTTTGGTGAATCTAGCTCTTATAGTTTTTTTACAGGGATACAAAGAAAAATTCTTTATCATTATGGCCAAGGGACCAAAATCTTAAAAGTGCGATAGCATCTAAACGCCTTATTCAATTGAGCAAAAACTTTATACACATATTATAGGTCACAGATACTCAATCTGTATAGATTTTGGAGAATCTAGCACTTATAGATTTTTTACAGGGACACAAAGAAAAATTCTTTGCCAAATTTTTAAAAGTGCGATAGCATCTAAACGCCTTATTCAATTGAGCAAAAACTTTATACACATATTATAGGTCACAGATACTCAATCTGTATAGATTTTGGTGAATCTAGCACTTACAGGTTTTTTACAGGGAGACAAAGAAAAATTCTTTATCTTTATGGCCTATGAGACCAGCGATAACATCTAAACGCCTTATTCAATTGAGCTGAAAATTTGTATGAATATTATAAATCACTGTTGCACTAACTATAAGCATTTTGGTGAATCTAGCATTTATAGATTTTTACAGGGACACAACGAAAAATTCTTTATCCTTATGATCTAAAGGCTCAAAGTTCAGTAGCGTTAAATAAAACCTCGTGTGATGTATGGATAAAAATACTCAAACACTCTGTTATGGTTTTCTCTTTTTTGTTTGTTTAGCAACTCCTCTTTCTTTATTTTATCTACAAAACTGTTTGTTACTCAATATTCGGAAAGCCGAGTGGAGTCACTCCAGATTTTTTTTAATGTGACTTCTACGTTTGCATGCTAGGAGAATTAGAATAATACTTTGCTACAGAAAATCTGTAAAAAGCTTCGGCTTCCATGACAAAGCATGTTTGATTATTCTCAATAATAATCAAATGTTTTTATTTTAATCTTTAATTTAGAAGTCATTTTGTTTTTAATTTACGAAGCATTAAATGTCGAAATAAACAAATCGTAAGTGAAGGACGCATTTGTTAAAGAAGAACATTATCGCGTCATGTAGGAATGTCATCTGAAGAAGATGAATCGTGAAACTTATATTGATCAGCATAAAAGAACTTTTTTTTTTTTTTTTTTTTAATGTGACTTCTACGTTTACATGCTAGGAGAATTAGAATAACACTTTGCTACAGACAATCTGTAAAAAGCTTTGACTTCCATAACAAAGCATGTTTTATTGTTGTCAATAATAATCAAAGTTTTTATTTTAACCCTCTGTACCATACTGTAGACTGTAGGCAACATACCGTTCGATCGTGGTTCAAATTCAAAGAATCGGTTCTACAACGTAATCACCCACTGTAGCCTGTCGTATACACTCACAGTTAGAGAATCTAGTATCTAGAAACACAACTGGATGGCGCCGTATGTCGTAAGTAGAAGTTCATTACTCGACAGTGGGTAACTAACGACAAGTGCGGACCGGCTCTGATTCAAAAAATAATAAAAAATAGTTTTTCGTGTGTTTTGTGTTTTATATTGAAACAGTGAAGAGGTAAGTGTTTCAAATTCATTGTATAATATTGATTTTGACCCAATTTCACGTATTTTATAGGATTTTATTCTAAAAAGTGTTTGTTGCCTGTAGGTGTTTTTGTTTGTTTTTTCGAAATTTATGAGAAATAAAAAAAAAACCTGAAACACGTGTATTTTATTTTTTTCCAATTATTACGAAACAAATAAACACAAAAATATTAAAGGTCATGAGTTACAGAGGGTTAATCTCTAATTTAGAAGTCATTTTGTTTTTAATTTACGAAGCATTAAAATTCGAAATAAACAAACTAAGGATTTTTGGCTTCGTAAGTGAAGGACGCATTTGTTAAAGAAGAACGTTATCGCGTCATATTAGAATGTCATCTGATGAAGATGAATTGTGAAAGTGTTATTGTTGTTCATTAAAGACCTTTCTTTTCATGATACTTGTAAGTTTATATACTAAAAAAATCTGGAGTGACTCCACTCGACTTTCCGAACATTGAGTAACTAACAGTTTTGTAGATGAAATAAAGAAAGAGGAGTTGCTAAACAAACAAAAGAGAGAAAACCATAACAGAGTGTTTGAGTATTTTTCTCCATATATCACACGAGGTTTTATTTAACGCTACTGAACTTTGAGCCCTTAGATCATAATGATAAAGAAATTTTCGTTGTGTCCCTGTAAAAATCTATAAATTCTGACAAACTTAAACAAATTTTCCCATTTTACCCACAATTTTTTCAAAGTCCCACTTTTTTTTTTTTTAAATTATTGTTACTGAGTGAATTTGTATAGGAAAATATAGAAGAAAGTCTCGTGGTGGCCACTTATAGTTAGTGCAACAGTGATTTATAATATTCATACAAATTTTCAGCTCAATTGAATAAGGCGTTTAGATGCTATTGCACTTTTTAAAATTTGGTCTCATAGGCCATAATGATAAAGAATTTTTTTTTGTGTCCCTGTAAAAAAACAGTAACTGATAGATTCACCAAAATCTATACAGTTGGTTCAAATGTGACCTATAACATGTGTACAAATTCTTTGCTCAGATTAATAAGGCGTTTAGACGCTATCACACTTTTAAAAAATTGGCAAAGAAATTTTCTTTGTGTCCCTGTAAAAAACTATAAGTGCTAGATTCTCCAAAATCTATACAGATTGAGTATCTGTGACCTATAATATGTGTATAAAGTTTTTGCTCAATTGAATAAGGCGTTTAGATGCTATCGCACTTTTAAGATTTTGGTCCCTTGACCATAATGATAAAGAATTTTTCTTTGTGTCCCTGTAAAAAAACTATAAGTGCTAGATTCAGCAAAATCTATAGGGTTCTTACTATGGTGACTTACAATATAGATACCAACTTTCAGCTTATTCGAACCAAGCGTTTAGACGCTAGCGTGTTCACTCAGAGACATACACACATACATACACACATACATACACACATACATACACAAACACATACATACATCATCGTAAAAATAGTGAAAACGGACTCGTTGGACCTCGAAACGTATAGAAACATCAAAATCTCGAATTCGGATTTTTGACATGATTACAATACTTTCCTCACTATAGTGTTCGGAAAGTAAAAATTGCAATAATTTTTTGCTGTATATAATCTGTATAATTTCGGCTTCCATAAAAAAAACATGTTTTATTAATGTCAAATATATTTGATAACATTATATTTGATATAAGATTATATTTGATAATATATATATATATATATATATATTTTATAGAAGCCGAAATTATACAGATTATATATAGCAAAAAATTATTGCAATTTTTTTTTTTTTTTAGCAAAAAATTATTGCAGGCTAAAAGCCTTAGTGCGACGTAAAACCCAACAACGAACCAACCAACCATCCACACAATTTTTTTAAAATCACACAATCAACTGTGGAAGAAAATCATATTTATTGAAATTTTATTTTTCCGACTGAGTGAAAATAATGCCTGGACCGGGAGTCGAACCCCGGAACTTTGACTTACAAGGTCAAGGCTCTACCAATTGAGCTATCCAGGCCGACAACCGGTCAGCATTACTCACTCAGACAACCTTTAGGCAGAAACATCTCTGGTCTATCATGTAGATAGCTCAACAGAAATAAGCCACAGGAAATGGAAAACCTCATTAAACAATGGGAGAAAGAAATACAATTTTTATTAAAATCACACAATCAACTGTGGAAGAAAATCATTTATATAAACCATCCACACATTTATCATTTATCTTTCCCGAACTCAATAAGGAATGGGCATGTTTATAAATAAACGCTCCGTCAATCAATCTTTGCCACTCACGAGTTGCAAAAGAACATGCTGTGTTGGTTAAAATACCAAGGTTCTGCCCTGAGTAGATGAACAGTGCCCTGAATACAGCGTCTTGAACAAAAAGTGTAGAAAGCGGCAAATAAAATTGAACTAAAAAAATCAAGCCTATTACCAGATGTCACTGTAATCGAAGCTAGTTTCACGAAATCAAAACCGACACTCCCTATTGGTTAATTATATGCTTAGGTCACGTGACTGAGCAGACGAAACTGGGAAAAGCCAATCACTTCTTCGATTTGAGAAAAAAAAAAATCGATCGAAGAGCCATCTGGGAAGCTTAATATTAATATTATTATTTTTTTTAATCAGTATTTTAAGCATTCGATCATAAGCGCTTGCCACACTGCAAATTCTAGACGTTGTAACGCAACTACGCGATGGCAACTACGCGATGTACCATGGTCTTTAGTTTTCGATTTTTCAGAAATTAAAGCAACAATTAAAGGAGATTTGATGCTTATAATAGCCACACATTCTCCAAATCTACTCCCAAGCTTGCCTGATAAAATTTTACGAAAATTTAAAAGGTTGGTTGGTTAGTTGGTTGGGTTTTACGTCGCACTAGTATTGGCGAAGGTCTGGGACTCCCCCCTTACAGGTAGTCCTGAGAGATGCCATCCCAATTTTGATCCTCCACGGAAGATATGACTCTCCCGTTTCGGTGACCCGCAGAGCTATAATTTTGATGGAAATATGGAGAACATTGCGGCCACGACAGATTTTGCGTGCACCAGCCACCATTAGTGTACACGACGGTCTTTGGCTGACTCCAGTACCGAACCTGCAATCCTTCAATCACGAACCCAGGACTCTACCGACTGGGCTACCGCAACCCGAAAATTGAAAGGAATGGATACAAAATTTCAATATAAATACCAAAAACTCAAAAAGTCTTTATATTTTTGAAACAACATTTTTTTAAATTTCATAATTTCTATAAAACCTATCCTATATTTCTTTGTTCTAATACATTTATATTCCGATTTCATATGCTTATTATTTTTTTCGTTATTATTACTTCATATTTTTGTACTGTTATTTAAAAAAATCCAATGTCTCTATAATTTTGAGATGCATTGTATAAAACAAATCATTCTCTCCATCGAACATTTCTACTAAATATACGTATGTATTTTATGACTGGTAGAAATTAATGTTTATAAAATTGTAACGAAAATCAATTTACGATAAATTATCGGCAGTTTTCATAAATTTTGAATTTATTATTTTTATTAAAAGAAATCTAAAATTGATAAATGCGGATTAATTATTCAATCTGTATTCATCCAAGAAATATATATTTTTTTTTAATCTTCACATATATGTAATCAATTTCAAAAACATATTTAAAATTCTAAAATTCCTATAACTGACAGTTTCACATTTTTAGTATAATCTTAGTACATTGTTTTAAATGTTTTAAACACTTTTAGTTTGATGTTCTAGTATATGTATTTCTTAAATAAATATGCTACTTTAAAAAAAAAAAAAAGCAGTTCAGATACATTACAGGAGAAAAAAAAAAAAGAAGCTCGATTTCATCGCAGTAATACAATAAATTAGTATGCCCTATAAACTATGTAAACAAATATGTTTATATAAATAAATAAAAAATAAGGTCAACTATCATCCAATGCTTTAATTAAAATATCATTTAATGTAACTGTTAAAAGAAACTTTTCTTCGTTTTGCTCAATTCTAGAAAGGAAACAAACATGTTTTCGGTGAATTAAATACTCGAGTAATATGATGGATTAATAAAAAAGTTATTCTATTTTATTTATATATCCTTTTGTATTTATGTATCCTGTTTTCAAGCGAGTAAAGATATCGTGGGTATAATCACTAAGAAGCAGACAAAGTATGCTATTTTTTGCTTATTTCTAACGTTTTAAAAAGTGTAAATAAGCAAAGATCTACTTGAATTCTAAATTTTAAATATTTCAGAATAAAAATTATGTTAGGAAGTATCAAAATTTGGGTTATTTATATACTGAAATTTATCTGAATTCTTTGAAAACTTTGCTGTATTAAAATTAGATATGATGCAAAATAAATAAATAAATAAATAAATAAAAATAAAAATAAAATAAAATAAAATAAATAAATAATAATAATAGAAACAAAATAAAATAATAAATATTTTTCCATGATTACATTAATTTCATTAATAATGTTTTACATCATACTTATGTCTTTTATAAATGCTGCGAAAAGGTCATAATGTTGAAACTTAAATGTTAACTTTACTATTAAAAAAAAAAAAAAATCACATATAATTTAATTTTTTAAATAGTAAAGTTAACAAATTTTTTTTTTTTTTAAGAAAGGGAATATCATTACCTTATTTGAAAACATTCACCCTTGCAAATACAAAAAAAACTTACTGAAGTAATTATATTTTTCTTGTCTGATTATCATTTTTTATAATGGTACACATAAATTGTTATTTTTACCTATGAAATTATTATCATTATCATTATTATTATTATTATTATTATTACTGTTATTTTAATTTTGAACGTATTTTTTCTTTGGAAAAAATTTTGAAACTCGTATTTGGAGTTATTCCCTCACTCAGCATGATTGATGTTTTAAAAAAGAAGCACTACTTGACATGTACAAACGTACTATATGCTAAATACATGAATATTCCTGCATATTGTCTATAAACTCTATAGACATCATATTTTGTACTAAAAACACATAACACAATTTGAAATAAAGTTTCAGCAATTTCCAATTACAGCCTCAATATATCCAAGTATTTTGGGTAGCTCTGCAAACGAATAATGTTTTTTTTTGAATCCCACAATATACATAGATCATGGTTTTATGCGCACAAAAATGCATTATTTCCATTTTTTAGGGTTATCTATAGATGTTACCATTTATTTACCAGAAATATTGCCCATGCACGTTACGTATTTGAATTATCTTGGATGACTCTGTACACTAACCATTAGCTTGATCTCAACGAAAGTTTTAGTGTAGCATCACTATCTGATACAAATTTAGAATAACATGGTTCGACTTCCTGCTACTTCTTTTTCTTGAGATATGACGATAAAACACCTACGCGCACAGACCAATTGCAAAAAGCGTGATTTATAGATTCAATAGATCTCAAAACGTGTAAATATAACAAAAACTCAGTTTCAAAAATCTGACCCAAAAACAACGATTTCTCTATCATATGTATGGCTAAGAGAAAGTAAAAAATAAAAACTAATATAGAAATCGATATAAAAGGACCCACTTTTTGAAAAAAAAAAAAAAAAAAATGGAATAATATGTAGCATTTTTATTATTTTTATTATTTTGTAGCATTTTTATTAAGAAAATCATATTTAATGAAATTTTTATTTTTCCGACTGAGTGAAAATAATGCCTGAACCGGGAGTCGAACCCCGGATCTTTGACTTACAAGGTCAAGGCTCTACCAATTGAGCTATCCTGGCCGACAACCGGTCTGCATTACTCACTCAGACAACCTTTAGGCAGAAACATCCGGTCTATCATGTAGATAGCTCGACAGAAATAAGCCGCAGGTAATGGAAAACACCATTAAACCATTCTCCCATTGTTTAATGGTGTTTTCCATTACCTGCGGCTTATTTCTGTTGAGCTATCTACATGATAGACCAGATGTTTCTGCCTAAAGGTTTTCTGAGTGAGTAATGCAGACCAGTTGTCGGCCTGGATAGCTCAATTGGTAGAGCTTTGACCTTATAAGTCAAAGATCCGGGGTTCGACTACCGGTAAAGGCATTATTTTCACTCAGTCGGAAAAATAAAGTTTCATTAATATGTAGCATGTTTCAAAAATTTACAGCATTTTTCATCCGGTGAAAAAAAATTACATTTCTGTAAGATTATAATTTATTTTTCTCAATCTGATTCGATATGACACTTTTTTTCCTGAGAAATACATGATGTTTAATTTTTAAATGAAAATACACTCTGACAAAAGCTGTGTGAATATCTTACACATTCATAATTATAAAAATATTAATTTCTAACAACTAATGTTTAATAAAGCAATCTATGTATATTTATCTCACTATTTGTATGATATTTTTTATAATAGAATTTTACATAAAATTATAACTGAAATTTCTGTAAATAACTAAAAATACGCAGCAAAATAAATAAAGATAGATAATAAATCGGAAATTACACTGCCACTGAATATATATTTCATTCTCATAATTTCCATTAAATAAAATAAAATTCTTTCTTTGGCTACTATAAGGATTTATTCTCATTTCATTTACTGTTGTGATACAGGATTTTATTTGATAAGTTGAATAAATTTTTTTCTTTCAAATATTTATTTTATCGTTTATATTATAAGCTTTTTTTTTTTTTTTTTTTTTCTTTTTTTAACCAAACTTTTAAACTATGGTGAAATGTGTATGATTTAACAAAAGAAAACAAAATTTTATAATAAATAATAAAATACATATAATACTAAATATATGACTAAGAAAAGTAATTCTATAATTATAATGCACGAAAATATTATATTTCTTATAATTTCTATTGACAGTACAAAAATCTTTCTCAAAGGTAAAGATCCAATCTTCTGTTACTCATTTGTGTCTGACATTTAAGTATAACTAAACAAGTTGCAATAATCCTTTTCCTTAGAAACATTCTTAGTTGTCGTTTATGTATATATATTTCATTACTATGCATTCAATTCATAGTGATTTTGCATGACGTAATATATATATATATATATGTATATATAAACAAAAATAATATGTAGCACAATAAACATGTGACTAACAAGGAACACGCACGTACTATGACACAGCGATCATAACCAAACTTTACAGGTAGTAAAAAGGTACGAAGATATACACTCTCCTACCAATTTATATCAGCAAACGTTACTTCAGAACAGAGATACTGGTGTTCGAAGTTGGAACTACTTTTTCCAGTATGGTGACATCATTAAATTTATTTGATTTTTCACCACAATTATAGACGTGACGTTGATTCATTTATCTAAATTTTATTTCAGATTACTTCAAGAAAGAATGTACAAGTATATATTTGTAAAATTCTGCGAAACAAATCTGAAAATATCCACTCGCCACGTATTTTGAAATTCTTGATACGCTTTCTGTTACCATGTTTATATAACAAACAAATCTGATGTGAAACAACCACACGACTTCCAATTTATACTATTACACGTATTATATGCATTTTTTGGAGATATTATATACATTTTTTGGATTTTTTCAGTAAGAGAAACATGATACATGTGTAAAGACGTACAAAACAGTTTACACAGCGAGGTAAAAAATAAGAAAAAATAAATGATAGTAATTTTTTTAAACACAAACTTTCGAGATCTAAAACTGAACTATCTAATCAGAATGACCATAATTTTTCTGTAATAACCACATAATACATGAAAAAGGAATTATGGAAAATGGAATCATGTAACAATTTTCAAGAAAATCGTTAGAGCCATTTTTGAGACACCAACTATTACTAAAACTTAGCATACCCAATTACTGACCGACAAACAATAATTACATACAAACGTATATTTAAACGTGAGTTAATATGGCGAGTATGAAAAAGATCCGTACAGCCATTTTTAAAGGAACGCACTTGCGAGACCTGAAATTGAGCTATTTATACAGGAAGCATGTCAATTTTCCTGAACTAACCATTTATACAATTTGAAAGAATATCTAATAGAGAGTTTATTTAACAATTTAGAAGAAAATCGTTAGAGCCGTTTTGAGATACGGACGTACGATCCCACATGACCCATTCCGGTTTTTCAATTTCTCCAAAATTTGGGAAATTTATCTGTACACCAGACCTGTGTCAATTCTGAAGTGTCGTAGTTCTATCTTTATTAGTTTCGAAGATATGATAGGCAGAATATTCCACACATACATGCACACACGCATACACACACATACACACACTGACCAATTACCCAAAACTACTTTTTTTGACTCAGGAGGCCTTAAAACGTGTAAATCAGATGAAAACTCGATATCGAATTTTTGGACCGAATACAATTCTGCCATTACCTACTGTAGTAGGGTAATGGAAGTAATAGGTATTAAATAAACAATTAAAAATATTATTTGAAATTTCTTTTATATAAAAACACAATGTTATTTTCTAAATCGTTTAAAAGTATGAATTCTAGAGCAAGAAAGATATGCTTGTTCCGGCGATCAAAAAAAAAAAAAAAAAAAAATATATATATATATATATATATATATATAAATACATAAATAAAAAGCGAGTGTTTGGTGGGGGAAAGATAGAAATGTCAAATAGACAATTTCAATGACGTCACAATATTAAAAAGAAAAAAAAAAAAAATGTTTCAACTTCGAACACCATTTTATTTTAACTGTGAAATCTGTACTGATAGGTATAAAGGATTTAAGTCCATATTCTTGATTTTTCAGGAGACGAAAAATAAAGTTAAACTAATTAAAAACAAATCAGAAGAATCGAGTAGGAAAAAGGAATTTCGTTGACTTATACCCTTTATACCATTCAGTGATTCTCAACCTTCATTTAATAACGGGAAAAAAATGAATTAAATATTTTATACCATACATTAACGGTAAATTTCTGACTTGAACCTTTTTTTACCAGTTGATTTCCTCAAAGACTAAATGACATAGACTTAAATCCTTTATACCAATCGATTGAGAATTTTTTTTCTGAGTCTGATTATGTACTTAACTCAAAATCGACATTTTTGGACTTAAATCCTTTATATTTATCAGTACAGAAATGTCCTCTGAGGAGCTACAGAATTGGAAAAGTCTAAAGCATGAACATTTGCGGCAAGGAGAAAATTTAGGGTGGGCTGGGGATTTGCCACTGAAATTATGTATTACATTTCTTATATATATATATATATATATATATATATATATATGTTATCTATTATTAATGTTATTTATTAAACATTATATATTTTTTGTTTCTAAGTGTTAAATTAATCCATTTTCATTCTCCAAATCAAATTCATGGCCATAAAATTACCGAACGGTGATAAAAATTGGGGAAGAGGTGATGTCCTGGGAAAACAGTGGGTGAGTGGGCAAAATGGGAGTCATATTCAGATTCAGGAGGTCATTTTAAATAAGAATCAGCAATAATGGTATCAGGGCTTTATTTATTTATTTATTTATTTATTTATTATTATTATTATTTTCAGCGCAGTGTTGTTACAATTCTACATATACAAGCTCGATCTATATAATTATTTGTGATTGTCTTATTTTATTTATTTTTTTGTATTTATTTATTTTTTTAATGTTCTTAAAATATTTTACTAAAATATCCTTAACAAATTTGGTGGATTAAAAAGATTTCCTTAAAAGTAGCTTTAAAAATTTAAGATGTAAAATATTTGAAAACAGAAGGTAGAACAAACTAAATTATTCATTTGGTTTTCACTTTAATAAAATGATTTAAAAATCACAAATACTAAAATCTTTCACTACATCACGAAACCTTTTATGATAATTGCGCTTTGGTTTCCTTTTTATTATTTCATGCATTTTAAATAGAAGTAGAGTAAATGTTTAAACTAAATGAAATACTTTTATTTAAAAGAACAGCCTAAGATTCACAGAATTTCTGTTATGCATTTCCTTAAACAAGCCACTCCAAATAATAAATTTATCAATATTTAATACGTGAAATATCTATAATGAATTTTTGAAAGTTGTTTTCCCGTGTAAACACTTTGAAGTAACACATATCTATCATTACTGTTTTAAAATATTTTCCGGTAATGATTTTTTTTCTTTAGATTGTTGTAGAATTAAAGTGCAAAGAACTTGTGTAAAATTTAGTTTATGATCCTTTAAAAATATTGCAATAAGTAAAGGAAATCAGGTACTTAAAGTGCAAAGATTATACAGATGAAAGCATTTATAATAATTGTTCTTAAAAAAAAAAAAGAAAAAAAAAATGTATTTTTCCTTTTGAATAGATTTATAGTACATGTTTTAAGAAAATGAACTACATTAAGTTGATAAAACAGCCCCAAAACCCATAAAATTTATTTTATGCATTCCTCTACAACACTTAATATAATGAATTTTTTAATATTTAATACGTGAAATAACTATGAAGTGGTTTTAACGTGAAATAATTATGAAATAACTATAATATTTATGGATGTAGTATACGTTGAAGTACAATTCCTGCATTTTTACTATTTTAAATTATTCTTCGGGAATTTCTTTTTTTTCCTTTTTGAGTATAATATATAAAAATAGAAGACGTTATAATAATGTAAGTAAAAACAACTATTTGGATGAACATTTATTTTTTTTATTTATTTTATTTTATTTTATTTGTGTGTGTGTGTGTGATATATCAGATGTCAAATATGAAAATTGATTTATGAAACGTCATTCAAACCTTTAACTATTTTTTAAAGTTGTTTAAAAATGTTTTAGAAAGGATCAAATTTAGTACTTCTTATATACCATACTAAACTGCAATAATATGTATGTATTAAAGCAGAGTGTCACAAGCGCAAAGCTGTTTCCTTTTGCAGAATGGCAACAGGAGGAAGCTACAAAGTAAACAGTCGATTGTTTTTTTTTTTTTTTTTTTTTACTAAAATGAATAGAGCTGTAGGGAGAATCTGCGATTGTAATGAAATGCTCGCCCTCTGGTGGGCTGTAGGGGGAATTGAAACACGTTGGCCCGCTTTTCTTAATTTACTTTTTAATCTCATCCAAAAATAATCCTAAAACTAATTATATCTTCCATAATACAAATAATATGTTACTCTACCTACATCCAAGATTTGTTTTCAAATTTTACTTCTGCTAATAATCTTTCTATGTTCTTTTTTTTTTTTTTTTTTTTTTTTTACAGAACATTACAAAATGGATCAAGGTTTGTAAGTACGGAGTACATTGGTGATTAAAAAAGTATTTGAGACAAATTGTTAAAATAAATAAATAAATAAATAAAAAACAAAACTAAATAAAAAATATTTATTTATTTATTTTTACTTTCCGAATATACATATGTAAGGAAAGTATTGTAATCATGTCAAAAATCCGAATTAGAGATTTTGATGTTTCTATACGTTTTGAGGTCTCCTGAGTCCGTTTTCACTATTTTTACGATAATGTGTATATGCATGTATGTGCGTCTGTGCATGTGTGTGAGTGAGCATGATAGCCTCTAAACGCTCTGCTCGAATCAGCTCAAAGTTGGTACGTATGTTGTAAGTCACCATAGCACGAATCCTATTGATTTTGGTGAATCTAGCACTTATAGTTTTTGAAAGATTTGAAACACGTTGGCCCGCTTTTCTTATTTTTTTTTTTATGGTTGGCCCAGTTGTTTGGAATTTTCCGAGATTTTCTCCGAAATTTGCCTGTTTAACACCCTAATCACCAAACTTTTAGTTTTGGATACTTTGTATAGTATACATTAATTTCTTTAAATTGCAAAGTTAGTTTTTCAGTTACGGTTATTTTATAGCGTAACTTCTTTAAAACTTTTTAACAATTTAGACTTCAATAAAACTGAGATAGTAATTTCCTAAAGGCGCATTAATGTTTATGGAGAGTATAAAAGCTTCAGTCTTTTGAACTGACTTCTCTGATCGTTTAACTTATCTGAACTTTTCTAAGAAATCAGCTATTTAACTTTCAACTATTTTCCGTAGAATATAAACTTCTTTCTTCTTTAGTCAGTTTTTCAGTATTTTACGCTTTGGATTTTTTTTTTTTTTTTTTTTTCAAACTTATTTATTCTTAGGTACTTTATTCTTCAATACTTTGTACTTTTTACTTTCATGAAAACTTAGAGCATTAGAAAGAAGCGTCTTTAAAGAAAATAGTCAAATACTTTAGTATATGATTGATCTATAAAGTAAGTTTTTCAGATCGGAATATTATTTTTAAAAACTATTTGAAAAACTTTTAATATATTTAAAAAAGTATTATTATTACTATTATTTTATATAGTTCTCGAAAAAAAAGTAAAATAAAATGAAATTCAACATTCGAATTTCTTTTTTATGTTGCTATTGACTAATAAAATGTTTAATCCTTGATTTACTGTTTTATGAAAAAGATAAAATACGTATTTGAAACATATTTTTTAGTTACTTATGAAAATGTTTTAAAGATATATGCAGTAAAAATTATGGATTATCACCTCATAATAGTAATTAATAAGGATTTTGTAAAGGTCTATTTTAGTGTTTCTTTAATAAATTCGATTTTATATACTACTTTTTAAACCAATGATATTTTAAAAAGTGCTGTTATTAAATAAGGCGACAGTGTACATAAACAAATAAACATATAAACTACAATTATAAATCTATTATTGCAAATGTTGCGGTTTCATATAGTCTTATTTGTAAATGAGAAATGCTATATTAAAATTAATATTCATATTATAATTAATTAAGATATTGAGTAATATGCTTTTATATGAAACGTACTCAAATGGTTACTTAAATAGCGCCAAGTCCTTTTAATGGTATCCCCTCTGTGGAGGATCAAAGTTGTGATTGCATGTCTCCGGACCATCCTTATTGGTGTGTACCAGACTGTCGTCAATTATAGCTCAGCGCTAGTGCGCTTATTGGTTTAGAAAAATGAAAGAAACCCTTCTTTCTATTTTATAGAGTTTTATTTCTAACGAGAGACTTTTTTCTTTAATAAAAAACTGAAAATTTATATTACATACAAACTTAAAATAAAATTTACCAGAGTAGGTAATAAGACACGTTTTCTCTCACGATTCTAATCTTTTAAAAATAGTCTACGCATAAATTTTATATCTTCTATTAAAGGAATATCTATACTCTGATAGAACTAAGTTGTGATATTTTGTTATGAAATTGTCTTTCTTTAATAACTCTTTTCATAAAGTTTTATTTCTAATATAAGACTTTTTTTCCTTAAGGAAAAACTGAAAATTTATATTACATGCAAACTTAAAATAAAATTTACCAGAGTATATAATAAAACAAGTTTTCTCTCACGATTGCAATCTTTTAAACATAGTCTACGACTATAAATTTTATATCTTGTATTAAAGGAACTGTACTCTGACAGAACTAAGTTGTGATATTTTGTTATGAAATTCTCTTTCTTTAATAACTCTTTACACAATACTCAAACAGCGAGAGCAAATTTTCTCAGAAAACATATTTCACTTTTACAAAATATTGCCTCTGTCTTTTACAAAATGCTATTTATGAAGTAAGATACATTTACTTACCCTAAAGGTAAACTTCATATTGACATAACACTTAAAAAAAGGAAATCATGATGTTTTAGAAGGGAAAAGTTTTATCATAAAAAACTTAGAATATCCTCTGCATAAACATTGTGTCATACACTAGAATGATATTCGATATGGAAACCAATACGTTCTAAAGACATTTCTAACTTAAGATCGCTTGAGAGAAAACATTTCACATCGTATTTAGAGATGAAGAGCGAAAATTCAAGAAAATCTTTGTCATACTTTAAAATGCAAAACTTTTTTTTTTTGTGTGTGTGTTCTCTGAAAACTTTATTACTATTAATACCAGACTAGTATTGTTATCCAAAAACAGAAATTAAAGCATAAATAAAGCCGTGTAAGGTTGTTATTAAAGCCTTTTGATTCCAATTACCCATTTCTTTAAAAAACAATAAAGTTAAGGCAACACCATTTTTTTTTTTTTTTTTTTTTTTTTTTTTTTTTTTTTTTTTACAACAGTGAAGCATTCAAAATTTAATTACTTTGAAAAATTAGTAGGCTTTAGCATTGGTGAAAGAATAGGTTAAATGTTGAATAACGCTGATATTTCATATTATCTGGATAAGAATTTATATTTAAAAAGTAAAGCGTTTATTCGTTTTATGAGAAGTTCATTTCGATTACAAATCTAGTTTTCTTATCCAAAAACAGAAACTAAAAAGTAAATAGAACCATGTAAGTTAGTTATTATTACATTTTGAGTCAAGTTAACCATTTCTTTAGAAAACAATTTTGTTAATGGGGAGACTATATTTTTGTTACAACAGTGAAACGTTTAAAATTTAATTGCTTAGAAAAATTAGAATGCTTTAGCATTGATGAAAGAACACGTTAAATGTTGAATAACACTGATATTTTACGTTATCTGAATAATAATATACATTCTTAGAATTTGATTATGATAATGGGCAGCCTATATTTTTTGACAAGATTCAAGCGTTTAATGTTTCACTTATTTTGAAAAATTAGAAAGGTTTACAATTGGCAAAAGAATACGCTAAATGCTAAACTATACTGATAATTTACTGGGTCTGGATAAATTATTGTTTAGAAGCCAATTTTGACAGCAGGGAACATTTGACATTTGCCTTTTTTTACGCATGAGGTTGACAACGAGTTCTTATTGAGTTAATTGAAGAGCTTCTTTTTGAAAAAAATAACCTATTTTCCTTTTTTCATCTTAACTGAAATATTTTCGAAAGTACTTACCCGATTCTATCACACATTCAATGAGTAAATCATTGATACTATAACTAAGGTGCTAACATTTATATTTAATTATTGTTTATCGTTCACTAGATATCATGTGCACGAAGAATACAAAAAGTTTCTCCTCTAATTTTAGTGGGATTCAAGCTTTTTTTTTTTTTTCGTTTAAATATTCACTTATGTTCATGGTAACTTAAAAATGATTAGATTTTGAAATATTTCGCCCAACAGCTGGATCTGAAAATATTCAATTTCTTTTATTTAGAGAAATGCTTATTTATAATATATATATATATATATATATATATATGTATGTATTATGCCATAAAAAAAAAAAAAACTATGTTACAGTATTTTTTTTAATTAAGGGGAGGTCATATCTCAGCTTCTACTTACCCAACTTTGATCAAAATTTTATGAGCAGATCCTCCAGATCGGATAAAAAGATGGTTACATTTTTATATAGTTTTTGTTTATCGTTTACCTGATATCGTGCGCACAATAACTGCTAACAGTCACCTATCTTCATTGGCAGCCAAACCATATGTTTCATTATAGTATATCCTTTTATAATTACTATTTAACACCCTCAGAAATTTTGATAAAAAAAATTTCTGTAGAAAATTTATTGTAAAAAAAAAATTGTACCTTAAATGTAACTGAACTATGAAAACTTAGCATAAAATTTTTATATTCTAATAGCCCTACGATGTCTAGTACAGCATACATATTTTTCTGAATATGACATTTCAGTTGTTTGTAAATCCTGCTATGAGAATGTTATAAAAAATGATGTATGATAAATTTTCGATTAAAACAAAAATCTCCATGAATGTACCATCTGTTCGAGTATAAATGAATACAGACAGTTAAAAGAAGTATTGTGATCATTCGCTACAAGGGCAGCGCATTTCAGATACTGTGTTCAGCAGCGTGATCCCAAATATACAGGGTGATTACAATTAAAGTTACGATTTCCAAACGCTATAAATTTAAAACTACCCATCAGAGCGATTTGATATTTTACCAGAGCAATCATGAGGCAATTTAATTTTGTTTGGCAAAAGAAAAAACAATATTTCCAAAATGTGCCGTTAAATATCCGTAAAGTATTTGTTTCATGAATCTCCTCTTTTTCTCTTTTCACTATGACTGTTTCCGCTGTAAACACGTATTCTTGCCATTTTGCTAAAAAAAATTGTAGTCAATCCTTGAAGTCTAACTGTATCTTGCAATTCCATTGTGTTGCTAACAACATTCCTGTGTTTAATGAGTCCATTTAGGCGTTTCCCCTGACATTATCCTGACAGCGCCATCTATAGGAGCATGTTGGAACTACCTTTTTTCTTCCCTAAACAAAATTTCATTGCCTAACGATTGCTCTGGTAAAATATCAAATCTCTCTGATAGCTAGTTTTAAAATTATAGCATTTTGAAATCGTACCTCTAATTATAATCGCGCTATATATTTACCGTTCCTGTTATTGCTTACGAGAGATTTTCATTGAAATATATATGAGGTATATAAAATTGCATCTATTATAGAGACATGATAGCCCACGTGTATTTGTAGAAAACCATAATTTATAAAAGAATTCACTGTAAAACACGTATAAAATATATTTAATTAAAATCATTAAAAAACACATCGTGTCAGGGCCTTTCGCCCTGAACATCAGGGCATCATCAGGACATAGACATTTTTAACAAGAAGTACAGTAAAATTATATATACAAAAGAATCATATTTCGGTTACAGTTATTAAACATGAAATAGATGAAACAGGTCAATTACAAATGAAAACAGTCCGAAGGTGAAGAGTCGAGCTTCATTCGATTTATATGGAGATATGTATATGGAGATATGTATATTTGATTTATATGGATTTATTTATAATGGAGACATATTTTTGTGGAAAAGTTGAGGCCATGTATTAATCTGTGTTGAGGAACATGCTGAGGAACTTGCAGTAATTTAGATCTTTACAAGAAAAATCAGAGAGCAGAAATCACCCAAGCAGAAATCATATCTTCTCCATCAACCAGTTTAGAATTAACAGTTTCGGAAGCTGTGAATATAATTAAATATAATTCAATCAATTTTAAAGATGCTGCGTTTCTTCCAAAAATATGGTATTTTCTAATACAACCAAATATCTAATATAATTTCCTTCAACAGTTTCTTAGTTTTAATGATTGTTTACAGTGGAAGTTTTTCTGCATAATTCCTACAGTTATTGCAAGTTGTTTGTCTCTACTATTCTACCTAAAGAATTCTCCATTAAAGTTATTTAAAAGTTGCGGTTCTGAAACAAGTCTATCTCCTTGTCCTTGTGTCGCCAATTTCCCATCTGCGCAGCACTGGTGTGGCGTGACTCCCAACCAGCCGACTAAATTAAGATCTAAATTACTGCAAGCTCCTCAGCATGTTCCTCAACACAGAGTAATACATGGCCTCAAATGTTCTACAAAAATGTGTCTCCATATTAAATCAAATGAAGCTCGACTCTTCACCTTCGGACTGTTTTCATTTATAATTGATCTGTTTCATTTATTTCATGTTTAATAACTGTAACCGAAATATGTTTCTTATGTATATATAATGTTACTGTACTTCTTGTTAAATATGGCTATGTCCTGATGATGCCGTGATGTTCAGGGCGAAAGGCCTTGACACGATGTGTTTTTTAATAATTTTAATTAAATATATTTTATAAGTGTTTTACAGTGAATTCTTTTATAAATTATATGAGGTATAGCAGGTTCTTTAAATCCCTGAAGTTTAAGTATGTGGTATATATTTTGAAGATAATTGGCAAAACGTGTTAAACCAAAAGTGTTTCCAATATTTTGTCCACCACTTGTATTATATAAATTAAAATTATCAAATGTATTAAGGAAAATATTTTTTATTTATTTATTTATTTTATTTTATTTTATTTTTTTTTTTGCAAAGAAAAGTGTGTCACACACACTCATTAAAGAGAAATCACAATAAAGTTTTAATAAATTGTTATGAGTTCGAAATATGTAAAAATGGCCGTACTTAAAAATGACATCATAGTCACTAAAGACAAAAAATGATGTTTAAGAATATTCAAATTTCTTAAAATTTTTGTCTCCTTTGATTTTTTTTTATCTGATGCAACATACTTTAAAAATATTATTCATACTATTTTACTATTATCATACAAAATGTTTAATTGTTTTGACAAAAAACACTCTAAAAAAAAATATCAGTAACGTTATTCCTATATATCGGATACGTTCCTGGTTTTAATAAGTTTGAGGCAAGTTCCTGAGAATAACAGGTTTTCGTCCATGAAACGTTCCTGATTTCAGGACTGTAATATTATTGTTTTGAATGTGTGTATGCTTGATGGTTACTGATATTACCAAGGAACATTACTGGTAAATACTAGGCACATTAGTTGCCCAAAGTTTCTCAGAAAAGTGCCGGAATTTTTTTTACAGTGAACAATTATTTTATGTTCAAGCACACATGATGTTTGTTAACGAAATTACTATTTATTAATATCACACAATCAGCAGATTGGGTAGAAAATCATATATATTGAAGAAAATCATATTTTTCAATATATATGATTTTCTTCCCAATCTGCTGATTGTGTGATATTAATAAAATGTATTCCATCTTCCCATTGTTTAATGGTGTTTTCCTTTACCTGCAGCTTATTCTGTTGAGCTATCTACATGATAGACCTGATGTTCTGCCTAAAGGTTGTCTGAGTGAGTAATGCCCACCGGTTGTCGACCTAGATAGCTCAATTGGTAGAACGTTGATCTTGTAAGTCAAAGATCCGGGGTTCGACTCCCGGTTCGGGCATTATTTTCACTCATTTGGAAAAATAAATTTTCAATATATATGATTTTCTTCCCAATCTGCTGATTGTGTGATATTAATAAATGTGTTTCATCTTCCCATTGTTTAATGGTGTTTTCCATTACCTGCGGCTTATTCTGTCGAGTTATCTACATGATAGACCAGATGTTCTGCCTAAAGGTTGTCTTAGTGAGTAATGCCCACCGGTTGTCGACCTGGATAGCTCAATTGGTAGAGCGTTGACATTGTAAGTCAAAGGTCCGGGGTTCGACTCCCAGTCCAGGCATTATTTTCACTCAGTTGGAAAAATAAATTTCCAATATATATGATTTTCTTCCCAATCTGCTGATTGTGTGATATTAATAAATGTGTTTCATCTTCCCATTGTTTAATGGTGTTTTCCATTACCTGCGGCTTATTCTGTCGAGTTATCTACATGATAGATCAGATGTTCTGCCTAAAGGTTGTCTGAGTGAGTAATGTCCACCGGTTGTCGACCTGGGTAGCTCAATTGGTAGAGCGTTGACATTGTAAGTCAAAGATCCGGGGTTCGACTCCCGGTCCGGGCATTATTTTCACTCAGTTGGAAAAATAAATTTTCAAAATTATTATTGTTTTTGTTATTTAAAATTCGTAGTTACTAAGATATTATATAATATTTATATATTAATAATATCTGTGTAAAAATCCCATTTAATATTTAACTTATGTTTTTTGATAGCATACTAAGTCTTGGAATTGAAAATGATATTTTTTAGTATTTATAAAATATCGAACACGCCAATAACATTTATTTGAAACTTTATTCTGTTTAAATATTGTGTGGAATTATTTCGTTCAGAATATCTCGCGAAAAAAAAAAGTCCAAATACTATTCTTTTGTAGAACATATATTCATTCTAGAGTGTGATAAAATATTTATTTATTGGATGTTTTAAAATTTCTCAGTGATGAAAATTTTCTTTTAAATACATCGTTATATCCATGATATCCTTTTTCTTAAGTGTTGTCTCAATATGTAGATTCGCTTTAGGACAGGAAAACAAATCTCACTGAATAAATAGCGTTTTATAGAGAACTAAGATGAAAGTTTTTATAACTTTAAATAACTTTTTACTTTTCTCACTTAACATAAGAATATACTCAAAAGGATATTTGTTCTAGTTTTTCTGAACATTATGTAAAATATCATTTCGGAAGCGTATTTACCATCAAAGTATCACGGCACATATCTGCTTGAATGTCGATATCAGCTTAATAGACAATACAAATATTTATTCATAGGATATTGGAAAAACTCATAATAACGAAAAAAAAAAAAAAAAAAAAAAAAAGCTATCGTCTGCACTCTAGTAACAGAGTTTTAAAGATTAAATAAATTCATATTCCCTTTAAAGTAATAAAGGTAGTGTTATTTTTCAAATAACTTCTTTTTTTTTTTTTAGAAATTTATTTATTAGGTATAAAGTAAGGTTTACGTGTTCATATGATAACAGTTTGATGTGATATGAGTTTAAGCAAATATCCTAAATTTCAATTCACGAAAGTTTGATTTTAAAGATCAGGTTTATGATTGAGATTACATCAACGAATGATGGTATTACATTGCACTAAGTTATATGTTTATAAAATTTATTATATTTATAAAAAAAAATCTATAAAGAGTTTTCAATTTTATAAAACATAACACTCATATCTGGCACTCACGTGACATTCTTTTACTCTGAAATTTAACACTATAAGTAGAATTTGGACATTAAGGGGTAAGATAACGAGTACGGTTATGTAAACCTACGTTAAAAACAAATCAAATCAGACTTTGTAACAGCTTTATTTAACAAATCATTCTGTGTGAGAGGGGCTACCGCTATCCTCAATTATCCGTTTGATTATTGTACTTAAATTCATATAGAGTTCAAAACTATTATTAAATTTAAAAGTTCATTTAAAATTATTCAGACAACTTTCCTTGAAACTTATCAATCTTGACCAAACTTTTCAAATAATAAACTGATATTAACTTAAAATATAATATTCGAATTGTCTGAAATTATTTGTTTTTGAATAACTCTGGTAAAAGACAGAGACAATGATCAAATGTTAAAAACTGGACTTCGGTATTCAAGAAACCTCAAAACACGTAAATATACAAAAAAGCGATGAATATTTAGTTTAAAAAATACTTTATATGCCGTATATAGATGAGGTATTAATTTCAATTCGTGAGCAGTTTTCCTGGGCATGGTAAAATAATATAGCAATGCACTTCTACTAATTACATTCAATGAAAAATTATGCTTTCGCTTAATTATTGGCAACCTTGTATATCGGCTAAAAATTCTGTACTGATAAGTATAAAGGATTTAAGTCCAAAAATGTGGATTTTGAGTTAAGTACAATGTCAGACTCAGAAAAAAATTCTCTATCGCTTGGTATAAAGGATTTAAATCCATGTCATTTAGTCTTTGAGAAAATCCATTGGTAAAAAAAGATTCAAGTCAGAAATTTAGCATTAATCTTTGGTATAAAATATTTAATTCAATTTTTTCCCTTTATTAAATAAAGATTGACAATCACTGAATGGTATAAAGGGTATAAATCAAACTAATCCCTTTTTCCTAATCGATTCTTCCGATTAGTTTTTAGTTAGTTTAACTTTATTTTTCGTCTCCTGAAAAATCAAGAATATGGACAGAATTATATACATACAGAATTATATACACTCTACGCGATGCTTATAAACGTAATCCTATATTAACAAAACACAGCACAACTTTTAACTTTCATCCACCAATTTTCAAGTATTGCCCCACTATATTCTATTTCTTTTGTATAGCTCTACAAACGAACTATGAATGATTTTCATAACATATTTTATGAAACCTGCTTTCACGCATATAAAAATGTATATATTCTTTTAATTTTTTTAGTGCAGTCTATAGATGTTAAAGTCTACTTACGTGCAAGTCCCCCCATAGATGTAATATATTTGATTTCTCTTGGGTGTCTCTGTACACGAAACATTTGCTTGATCTCAACAAAACCTTTAGTGTTAGTATTCTTATATGATACAAATTTAGGATATTTAGTTTGAAATACCTGCTGTTTTTTGTTCTTGAGATATCCTAACGAAAATAAAAATTATAAATAAAAGATAGCAAAATTTTAAATTATGTAAATATATATATATATATATATATAGATAGATAGATAGATAGATAGGTAGATATATAAATCTAAATAGAATGAAAAAAAAATATCGTTAAATAATATAAATATAAGTGCAGCTTTTAAATATGAAACCCCTCTTGGTAGATCCATTTTTAACTATAATGAAATTTCACGCAATTTAAATTGTAATTCTCCACTGCAATGTTGTTGTAAACCGGATTTGAACAATATGATCTACAAGAATTGATTACATTTCCAAAATTTAAAGCACTTTTGACTATCGTTTTAAACGAAAATATTTTATATAATGGGATTGGTCATTACCAACAGATCAACGGGATCCCTATGGGGGGAGGATGTTCCTCTGCCCTTGCAGATATCTATTTACATCATTATGAATTTGGCACTCATATTTTAAATGAAATTTTGTATTTAAGATATGTTGATGATATTCTAATTGGATATGAACAAGAAGAATTTAATCTGAATTTTAATTTTTACCCCAATAATCTAATTTTAATTGAAACTGCACCTAACCATGATAATAGTGTTGATTTTTTAGACCTTAATATTTGTATTAATAATGAAAGAATCGTAATTAAAATCTATGATAAACGTGATGCTTTTAAATTTGAAATTATTCGAATTTCTCCTTGGTCTTCTTGTTTACATAAAAATATATTCAGAAATATTATAATTAACCAACTTATTCCATGCAGTCGAATTTTTACTTATAGTAATGACAGTGATTCTTTTGTAGTTAATTTTATACAAATTGCCATAGAAAATAATTATCCTCTTTATTTTCTGTTAAATATTCTTAAACAATATTATCAATTAGATTATCTTACTTGCAAATCCCGTTTTTGGAATCGTTTCTCAATTCGATTTTGTAGTTTCTTCCTTTCATTAACTGTAACTTTCATTAAATGTAAGTTTCTACGTTTGAATTGAGTTGGATGGGTGGCGTATGGCTTCACGATTTTTCTTGTACGTTGTTTTGAATTACGATTTGGTTTTTCTTATAAAATTTATTTTTTAAATGTGTTTATTTGAAATTTATTCATTATTTTGCCAATTTCATGTATGTTTATTCTGAGTTTTGACACAGTATCTGGTATCCGGGAGTGTTGACCGGTCGTAAAACATGTTTAACCGGAGTGGGGTGGTCACAACTCCCCCCTGCCATTTAGACACTTTTGTCTCCATTTTTTCTTTCGCTCCTCTTCAGTTACATATGTTGATGTATTTTTTTTTTTTTCATTCTATTTAGATTTATAATGTACATTAGCAAGGAGCAGCATTGCGCTCATCTAATGATACTTTTTGTATGTAAAATTAAAATTTACACATTCCTACATTTGTACAATATATATATATATATATATATATATATATGTACAGTCGAGCCTCGTTAACGTGAATCTCAAAGGGGATAAAATTTTTTTCATGTTATCAGTACTTCATACTATCAGTAACTAATTTTCATATAACTAAACTAATCTTCATTTTGACGGGAAATGTGGGAACAGTCCATGTTAAAAGTAATTCTCGTTAACAGTGTTCACGTTAACGCAGTTCGACTGTATATATATATATATATATATATATATATATATATACATACTTCGACATTCATTGCGTGTTACAAGTTTTTCTATGTTTCCTTATACAAATTCACGCAGAACAAATTATTTTCCATAATGAATGTAGACAATTTTCATTTCAGACAAGCATGACATGGAATGTCCAAATAAAGTCACTTTTGTGCCGACATCTGAGAAAATGGCTTTATTTTCTAATTATTTTCTTTTCTTTTCTTTCTTTCTTTTTATTCTTTTCTTTTTCCATTATTCTTCGAAAAAATATTGTATCGCGTTTTAAAGGAATGTCAACACTTTGACAGAACTGCATAGTGATATTCTGTTCTTAAATTTGCTTTCGTAACATTTACAAAACGTCTAAACACTTTTTTGTGAGTCTTTGTTTAACTTAAGTCAGAAAAGTAAAATGCACTTTAAACTTATAAAAACATTCAGAAAATGGTATTTAAACATAAAATCTGTTTCCTTACCTTAAAGGGAATCTGCAAATGAATTAGGAATTATAAAGTAGCATTTAAGAAAAAGGACACCACGTTGTTCTTAAAGGAAGGCCTTAAATCGGAAGGCAAAAAAATGTTGAATATCCTATTAATAACCTGCTGGCGTACATTAGAACGAAATCTTTAATTTAGAATAAATACATTCTATATTTTCCCCTTACTTTAAAGGGAATATGCATTCTGTGACAGAATAAAAACTATTACAAGAATGTTTATGAAGCCAAATTGTATTTCATTCTTTACAATTTTTTCAAGTATTCTACAAATAAATATTGTATCATGTTTTAAAGGAATATCAACGCTTTGACAGAAATGCATAGTGCTATTCTATACTTAAATTTGCTTTTGTAACATTTACAAAATGGCCAAACACTTTCCATGTAAGCCTCTGTTTAATTTATATCAGAAAAGTAAAATGCACTTTAAAGTTATGAAAGCTTTCATCTCACTAGCACAAAATGTTATTTATACAGTAAGATTTGCTTTCTTGTTCGAAAAGGTATATGCACATTGGAGTAGCATTTAAGAAAAAGGATATCATGTTGCATTTAAAGGAAAAGCCTTTCATCGTTATGAAAAATTTGAATATCCTATGAATAAATATACTGTCCTGTACGAGAATGAAATCTGTACTCTTGAATAAATACATTCTACCACGTTTCTGTCTTTTTTTTTATTTTTTTTTAAGATAAAACATTCTCCCACATATTTAAACTGGTAAAGTAAAATTTTTTACTAATATTTATCTCATGTTAGGTTAAAAGTAAGATGTACATAATAGCTATAAAATATTTATCCCAAATTTAGATAAGAATTTTGTGATTTGGCATTGTAGGATGAAGAATGGCAACGGCATCTGCGAAAAAAAAAAAAAAAAAAATATATGCGAATGCCATGTTAGGCTTAATAGAAGTCGTATAATTGTAATCTACTGAATGTATACTTAACTAAAAGAAATTTTCTTCTGAAATACTAAAATTCTTTAGAAATCCTTACAAATTTTAACGACACTTTCGTATTTAAGTTAGTCATGTTAAAGGATTTCTATTTGCTATTATTTCTGGAAATTCTGTTATACATATGTCTTTATTTATATTTACTAAATCTTAAGTCACTAAATTTGAACATAAAGGTATTTTGTAGTAAATGTAATTTTATCAATATAAAAGTAAATTATCTCTTGTTTCTATTTTCAGAATATTGTTTCTATTTACTAATCACTTCTATATATTGTTACTTAGTTCTTTTTATTGTAAATATGCCTGTATGCATAAAATCTGAGTCGTCAAACATAATTTACTTTTAAAAACTTTCTTTGAATGATTTTGGTTTAAATATCTTTACTTTTCATCTCATAAAATTAGTTCCATTAAAATACTAATTTGGTTTCTAATGAATGAGGGACATGGTAGTGTGAGGGAGTTCCTCACATATCCTTTTATTTAATCAAATTTATTCTATTATAATTAAATATCTATTTATTCATAATTAAAATTTATTAAATTTAATATTCATCTTTAAATTTGTCAAACTTATTTTAAATTTGATAAATTCTGCATTGGAAATTAAAATACATAGTCTCTTCTAGTTTTAAGAACAATTTCAGTGATAAATCCATTGATCTCCTTTTTAGCATAATGCAATATATATGTAGGGATCTATACACAATTTAATTTTATTCTCCCTGAAAGTAATTATTTTTTATTTCTATTTCACTGAGTTTCTCAACAAATCTATTTATATTTATAGCTGTAGATGTTCTATTAGAAAATTTCCGGTATAATTTTTATTTGTTTTGTTTTATTTTATGTACAGATAATGTATTAATTCGCGGCTATAAATAAACTAATAACCCATAATTTAGACATCATGTCGCAAGAATTTCGTAATATTTCATGATTACTTGCACCTGTTTTCCAACGGTCTTGTTGGCGCAAAGTGATATATGCCAAGGTAGGGTTGCCATGTTTATAACCGTCTTTTCATTTTTAAAAATTCTTATTAAAATAGCATTAACACAAAAAAAAAATGTGTTGGCGCCCTTAGCTTTAAAATGTGGTGATGTTACCACAATCTGGCAGTTAACAAGTGGGCTGTCGGATTGGATTCCACACGCTTCGACTATAATCACCGAGTAACTAATATGTAATCGCTTAGCTCTCTCTCCCGCTAATTTATAACGGTTTCAATCAAAATTAAAAATCTGTGTTATTGCATTTATTCTATAATAATAATATTATTTGTTTTAAAGTAAACTTCAATAAAATTCTACAGTTTAAGCTATCTTAGTATCTGTTTTATTTCGCAATGTACGTTTCTTATATCGGCCAAATATTTTAAAAGTGTATATTTTAAATTGGATCTTCCACTACTGTATACAAATCTTCTGTATAGGTAGGATATTTGTTATTTTCAAATTTTAAAGGTGAACAACAAAAGAAATGAATTGCCAATATTTTACGCCGTGAGTTTGTTAGTTTCATAGCTGACAATATTGCTAATCTAATCCGTAGCATTGTTAGAATCCGTTTTTTTTTTTCACATCATTATTTTATTAACAGTAATTTTCTTCTTATTTCATTGTAAGTATTTATTTGAAAAAAATATTTTACAAAGAAAGAGATGCGGAAGAAGGTTTAACAATGCTACGAAGAAAAAAAAAAAAAAAAAAAAAAAGGTAGAAAATTTAGCTATGGTTAGTATGGAAAAGGTTATATACTACGCAACATTATAAAAAGCCACCGTTTCAGAAACAAGTATTATCACAAGTATGAAAATTAATGATTAAATACATTAATTAATATTTTTATAGGTAAGCGCTTATTTTGGTTTAATTGCGGTCCATTGTACAATTATAAGAATTTAGGGAAACTATGATTTTTACTTAAGGGCCCGCTTCACTCACCGTCACCGTCACCGGAAGCCAAAGCTAATGTTATTCTATGGGAATTTTTTTTTTACTTCTAACTCAATAACTAATACATATTTTTAAATTCTGTTGTCACATTTCGTAAATTTCCAACTGTTAAATTGACAGAACTTTTTCCAAAATGTATTCCTTTAATTTTTTATACTTTATTTTGAAGTTGCAAAATACGAATTTTCAATATGTGAAATTTTTCATTTTGCAATTTCAAACTAAAATATTAAAAATTAAAAAAAATACATTTTTAAAAAAGGTGCGTCAATTTAACAGTTGGAAATTTTCTGAATGTGAAAACAGAATTTAAAAATATGTACTAGTTAACAAGTTATAAGAAAAAAAAATTCCCATAGAATAACATTGGCTCGGCCTTCCCGCGACGGTAAGTGAAGAGGGCCGTTAAGTTTAATTACGGATTCAGACTAGTCCAAACCACCGGTAACTATGAAATTTTTTATAGTTGACAGAAATGACTCCAAATTTTTTAAGTGGACAATCACAGAAAATACAAAAATTGTAATGCATTCCTCTTTTATTTCTACTTAAAATTTTAGCTCTAGGAACATGACATTTTAGCGTATTTTTACAGAGGCGTACTAAATATAAAGTAAATTGATTATTATTTTTTTTTTTTTTAAGACCATTTCTTATACCTGCTCTGTTTGTCACCGGCGTTTGTCCAAATGTGTCGCCTCTCAGCGATCAGACCACCTAAAGACTTCGGGTTTTCACTGAAATGTTAGTCACGTCTTACACTACAATTTAACACAGTCAGATTTTCGAAAATTTGATTAGTTTTCTTTTAATTAATAAAAATATGAAAATAATAAGCTAATAATAGCAAAAAATTAGCCATTTAAATTTTATCCATAATTTAATTGTTGCCAAAAAATTTAACGAGTTGATTTTTTTTTCCAACAGGGAAATATATACATTTATCTAAACGTGAACAATAAATATTTATAAAAAAAAAAAAAAAAAAAAATTATGCATCTCACAAAAATTGACGTCATTCTCACTTTAAAAAATTTATTACACATTGATAAATTGATAATATAGTTTGCGATGCTAATATATGCTGTACTAAAATAAGTTTTATTTATAGATCCTCCTGGGCAGTTTTTATTAACTTTTGCGTTTAAGTAATCAGAACATTTTTTGCCAAGAAGTTTAATTTAGCAACATCGATTTTAATCTAGGTAGCGCATCAAATATATTAAAATTATAAAATATTACAAAAATTAAAAATGTACAAAATAACACTTATTTAACCTTGCTGCTGTGTTCATTTTGAATGGACAAAATTGACAGTCACTTTTGAATGTACAAAACGGAGTCCAAACAGACCTAGTGTATTTAATTTCAGTACATAACTATACTTTCATTTCCTATTTTTGAACTAAATTTATGTAACAATTCATATTGGTTTTTATGAAGAGTATTTTACATAAAATACAAATTTTCATACATGTTGATTTTGGGTCAAAATGGACCCGAATACAGCAGCAGTGTTAAAAATAAAATAAAATGCCCTTTTCTTAATGCACTAAGACTAATAAAATAAACTTTCAGCTCAGTACCGCCAATTTGAATACTTGCATTTTACTACTTTTTCAATAAAATTGCACCTCAAACGAAGAAAAAGGTGGCTCAAACCCTTTTATATCAAAATTTCGTGAAAAAAATTATTTTGGATTTATGAAAATATGAGCTGAAAGGATTGCCAGATTGGAAAGAGCCAGATTGGAAATTTTGGTATAAAATGGTTTCTGTCGCCCTTTTTTTTTCGTTTGAGGTGCAATTTTATTGGAATTGTAGTAAAATGCAAGTATTCAGATCGGCAGTACTAAGCTGAAAAAGATATTTTATTCTTTTTAGTGCGTTAAGAAAAGGACATTTTATTTATTTATTTTTTTTTTTTTAAATAAGTGTTATTTTAAATATTTATTTTACAATTAATATAAAAGAAAAAAATTATGAGGCAGTTTTTAGTATGTTGTCTTAAACACATTTTGCATTTCGCACCGAGCAAGATATTTCTTGTAGATTTCATGTGTTTCGTACATTTTGTTTTCTAAATTTAAACATAATACTCGTACTTTCTGGTTTAATTTATTTAAAATCCAATAGTTTAAGTAGAGTGAGTATACAAAGACAATTTGAGATAATTTTTTTTTTTTTAATTTTTTTTTTTTATACATAATAAAAAATATGATTCGAAAAATTTAAACCCTTGAAAACCAATTTCGCTTCTATGGTAGCATTAAAGAAATAGCCACGCCATAAGGGGTTCTTCTGAAGATAAACTGAAATATATTTAAAACGTGAAACTTTTAAGGTAACGCCAAAAGGCAAGTCATACTATTTAAAATAGGAAAATATGCCGACCATAAAGGGTTAAATTACTATAATGACTGGTGAAAGGCATTTTAATTTATTCACGTAGATTTTACGTAATATCGATATTATGTATCACGATTTGTGTAAACATTTACTACAGAAGTTGAGGTTATAGCCTTCTCATAATTGGGGATGATTTTAACATGACAGCACCACTTGTTACGCAATATGCACTGCAAGTTTTTCAACAATAATTTACGACAAGGTGAAGCGTAATATAAACATTCATGAAAACCTATTCATCTGTTTTTGATATAGAGAAGCTACAATTTTTTTGTCATAGGCAAACTTTCAGACATTAAAAAAATGGTCGAAACATTTTCAGGAACTCTCGAAATTCGTTTAAAAATAGAAGTCAAAAATGATAATGTTTCTAATATTTTCTTCTTATTAATATTTATAATAGTCAAACTTATAACATTGATTCAATTTTAGAGATGTGTTTTGGAGGACATTGTGATGTACATTATATAACAGAATTTACAAAAAAATATTTATGTATACTTATGCATGTTTGAAATCCTTTTTCTAGCTTAAAACCAACATACAGATTTTATTCATGAGAGTACATAAAAAGAAATGTAAATCAAATGGACTTCCTAGAACCAAAATTGTAGAGTTCTGAAGATTTATTATCCTTTGATATTTATTTCTTTTGACGTTTGGGAAGATATTTCCTAAAGTCTTCATAATTTCTGTCAAATAAACTTATGACATCACTTTTATACTTTGACAGAAGGTAGTAACACATGCTCTTGAAAGTATTCTTATTATTATTATCTACTATATTCCTGAGTAAATTGTAGAACTTATTTTAGATGTTTCTACGACTACGTTCTTCATAAAATGTAGGCGAATCTGAGTAAATATTTTTCTATATTTCTTTATTATTTTTGTGTCATTTATTGTTTCACAATATTTCGAGTGTAACTAAATGGATAGGCTATCCTTTAATATAGATATACTTCCAAAGACAAAATACGGAAAATATATAATATATAGTATAATAAAAAAAAAAAAAAATCCGCTGAACTTATGATTTTTCTGAAATCTTCATTCTAGCTCAAAACCAACATACAAAATTTACTCATAAGAATACATAAAAAAAAAAAAAAAAAAAAAAAAAGAAGGAAAAGGAAATCAAATGAATATTATGGAATTAAAATTTTAAAGTTCTCAAAATTTTCTTCACTTTCATATTTATTTCTTTAGACGTTTGTGAAAATATTTTCCAAAGTCTCAATAATTTCTGTCAAATAAACTTATAACATCACTTTATTCCTTTGTCAGAAGGTTTTTTTTATTATCTATATTCCCAAGTAAATCGAAGAATACATATTAAATGTTTCTATGACAAAGTTCATCATAAAATAGGAGGAAATCCGAGTAAATAGTTCTTCATATTTTTTTATTATTTTTATGTCGTTTATTGTTTCTTGATATACAGGTTCATGTACAACTAATTAGAGAACCTACTCGCTAACTCAGGCTTTCTTCCAAAGACATAATTTTGAAATTTTTAAGATATATGATACATAACATAATTTATCGACTGTACTTATGGACACTTGAAATCTTCATTCTAGATCAAAACCAACATACAAATTTTATTCATGACAATTCATTAAAGAAAAAAACAAATGTAACAACAAAGTAACAATGTAACAATGTAAACAACAAAGAAATGTAACATTTACACAAAAAGAAATATAAATCAAATGGATTTCACGGAATCAAATTTGTAGAGTTCTCAAGATTTTCTTAACTTTGACATTTATTTCTTTTGACGTTTGGGAAAACGTTTCATAAAGCCTTAATAATTTCGATCAAAAAACCTATCACATATCTTTACTACATTGACAGAAAGTATTTGCATATGTTCTTGAAAATATTATACTTTTTGTTTTTTTATTATCTATATTTCCCAAATAAATCATAGAATATACATTAAATATTTCTACGACAAGGTTCTTCATAAAATGTGAGGGAATCAATCCCAGTTCTGTATATTTCTTTATTAGTTTTGTGTTGTTTATTATTATTATTTCTCGATATACAGTTCAGTGTAAAAAGAATTGGACAGTACACCCTCTAACATAGACGTACTTTAAAAGACATTATTTATAAAATATTAAGATATATAATATAATTTAGAAAAAACAATCTACTAAATGTATGCCCACCACTTGAAATCTGCATTCTAGATCAAAACCAACATACAAATTTTATTCAAGAGAATACATAAAAAATGCATATCAAATGGACTTCATAAAATCAAAATTATAGAGCTCTCAATATTTTCTTCACTTTCATATTTATTTCTTATAACGTTTGTAAAATATTTCCTAAAGCCTTAATGATTTCTGTCAAATAAACTTATCACATTCCTTCACTACTTTGACAGAAGATAGTAACATACGTTTCTAAAAATATTCTTTTTCTTATTTATGTTTCCAAGTAAATCGTAGAATATATATTAAAATTTCTACGACAAAGTTTTTCATAAAATGTGAGGGAATCCGAGCAATAAGTTCTCTATATTTCTTTATTATTTTTATGTTGTTTTTTATTTTTCTATATACAGCCGTTCCGTGTACGAGTAATTGGATAGTCCCCCCTTTAACAAAGACGTACTTGAAAACACATAATAATAAAATATACAACATAGTATACAAAAAATAAAATCTACTAAAATTGTGCTCACTACATGAAATCTTCATTTTAGATCATAACCAGCATACAAATTTTATTCATAAGAATACTTAAAAAGAAATGTAAATCAAATGGATTTCATGGAATCAAAATTGTAGAGTTCTCAAGATTTTTCTTCACTTTGATATTTATTTTTTTTGACATTTGTGAAAATATTTCCTTAAGCCTTAGCAATTTCTGTCAAATAAACTTATCAAACCCCTTCACTACTTTGATAGAAGACAGTAACATATGTTCCTAAAAATATTCTTTTTCTTATTTAAGTTTCCAAGTAAATCAAAGAATATATATTAAAGTTTCTACGACATAGTTCTTCATAAAATGTGGGGTACCCGAGTAAATAGTTCTCTATATTTATTATTTATTTATTTTGTGTTGTTTTTCATTTCTTGATATACAGTTCCGTGTACGAATAATTAGATAGTCCACCATCTAACATAGACATACTTTAAAAGACATCATAATAAAATATATGGTATAATATAGAAAAAATAAAATGTACTAAAATTATGCCCATTTAAAATCTTCATTCTAGATCAAAACCAGCATAAGTTTTTTCACGAGAATACATAAAAAGAAATCTAAATCAAATGGATTTCATGGAATCAAAATTGTAGAGTTCTCAAGATTTTTCTTCACTTTGATATTTATTTCTTTTGCCATTTTTAATTTCCTAAAGCCTTAATAATTTCTGTCAAATAAAGTAATCGTATCCCTTTACTACTTTGATAGAACGTAGTAAAATATGTTTCTGAAAATATTCTTTTTATTATTTGTGTTCCGAAGTAAATCGAGGAATATATATCAATGTTTCTACGACAAAGTTCTTCATAAAATGTGAGGGAATCCGAGCAATATGTTCTGTATATTTTTTGTTATTATTTTTGTGTTTTTTTAAATTTATTTATTCATTTATTTCTCGATATGCAGTTCCATGTACGATTAACTGGATAGTCCACCCTCTAGCATAGGCATACTTTAAAACACATATTTATAAAATATACAACATAATATAGAAAAAAGAAAATCTACTCAAATTATACTTACTACTTGAAATCTTCATTCTAGATCAAAACCAACATACAAATTTTATTCAAAAGAATACATGATATGAAATGGAAATCAAATGGATTTCTCGGAATCAAACTTGTAGAGTTCTCAAAACTTATTTCATTTTATATTTATTTCTTTTGACGTATGTGAAAATATTTCCTAAAGCCGTAATAGTTTCTGTCAAATAATTTTATTAATCACTTTCATATTTTAACAGAAGGTAGTAAGACATGTTCTTAAAAATATTCTTCTTTTTATTATCCATATTCTCGAATAAATCGTAAAACACATTTTAGGTGTTTCTACGATAAAGTTCTTCATAAAATGTAAAGAAGTTTGAGTAAATAGTTCTCTAATATTTCTTTATTATTTTCGTGTCGTTTATTATTTCCGGATACAGTTTCGTGTGTCATATATTAAATAATCTATCCTCTAACATATACTTACTTTCAAAGACATAATTTAGAAAATATAAATATATATTATACAAACATAATTTACAAAAGAATATTCTACTATACTCATGGCCACTTGAAATATTTATTCTAGATCAAATCCAACATACAAATTTTATTCCTGAGAATACATGAAAAGAAATGTAAATAAAATGGATTTCATAGAACCAAAATTGTGGAGTTCTCAAGATTTTCTTCACTGTGATATTTATTTCTCTTGACATCTGTGAACATATTTCCTAAAGCCTTAATAATTTCTGTCAAATAAACTTATCACATCACTTTATAACTTGGACATAAGTAACACATATTCTTCAAAATATTCTCCTTTTCATTACCTATACTCTAGAGTAAATCAAAGAGCATATTTTAGATGTTTCTGCGACAAAATTCCTTATAAAATGTGAGGAAATCTGAATGAATACTTATCTATATTTCTTCATTATTATGATTTATGTTTCATATAATCTGTAAAGGATTTGAATAAATAAGAACTACATAAAAAAGCATAAATATTTAGAGCGAAGTGCCGTAATAACTCTATCACTGAATTAAATAACAATGCTACCAAATCTAACGGTTTTTTGAACGTCACTTTTTTTTTGTAATATTTATCATGGTATTATATAACTGCAGAATTTTATTAATTAAATAAAAGAAAAATCTTCCAAAACACTGGTATTAAAAATGTGGAAGTATTAGCAGCTATGCAATGATGAATTTGTAAATAATAAAATTACGGAATAATTATTTTGAGAAGAAATAATTAAGTATAACGGTTCAACAGGTTATATTAGGACAAACAATACGGAAACAATAATCTTTTTATATGTGTCAGTTTTTTTTATTTTATTATATGGATCGTGCTTATTACATTCAAACTGAAAATTCGATGAACTGTTTTTAAAAACAATAGCGCTTAATAAAAAAGTGTTCATTTTTCACACATGTAATATTGTTTGACGGGATAGATTTGTTTCACAATCTTCATTTTATTCAAAACAAGACTAAGGGGAATGTATCCTAAAAAAACCCTGTGTCCCTATAAATTTTCAATGTGAAAAAAGATACAAATGCAGGATAGATTTGTCTTTTACAATTATTTTACCAAGTTTTTTCAGAATCGTAATTGTTTTGAAAAATCGTATAATTATAAATGCATTTACAGCAATAAAAATGGAAATTAATTCACAGTGTACTTATGTGCAAATAATTTTGTTTTTATTGCAATGCATGTACATTGACATGTAAAGTTGACAGCTCATTCAAATTTAGTTAGCCGCGCAAGTGGCATTTATGAAAGTTATGTCATTGTACAAACCAGTTAATAATAAGTGAAGTTTGGAATAAATAGTACGAGATTTCCTAACGTTTCATGTTTTTCTCGTTCAAGCATCATTTTATTAAAACTTATTTTAACCCATAGACCTATTATAACAGTGCATGGAGCATTCTTTTATTACGGGAATATAAGAAAGTGTGGCATAGATAAAACAGCTGAGTGTAGTGAAAGGGTTATTATGTATTTATTTATTATTATTATTTTGGCCTTTATCGCGTTATTGGCGATTGTTTGTTTTGAATATAGATATTATTTTCATTATTATTATTAAAACATACAGCAAACAAAACATGTGTAAAATATTACAACTGATAAAATTTGTTTTTACCTTGTTATTAACATTTTCCAAAAAAGTTCAAAAGTGCTCCAAACTCCATCAAAAGACTTCGGTTTGTGTATCTGTCTATAATCGTTTTAACTCCCATAAATAATTATGGAATTTCTTGAAATTAATGTATGGTAAAATATATTTTAGCTAGTTTAATTTACGGAATTAAGTACAGCAGTTATAAGCATTTTACAAAAATAATTAATTAAAAAGTACGAAATAATAATAATAATAATAATAATAATAATAATAAATCTTACCCGTGAAATGTAATCCTTATTTTACATAACTTTTAATGATTTTTACAGAACATTCAATCACTATTGTTTGCTATAAAATTTCTTTTAGATTCAAAAATATATAATTTTTGAAAGGAAATAAAAAATTTAAAAAGAACTTTAAAAAAAAAAAAAAAAAAAAAAAAAAAAAGAAGAAGCAGAAGGGAAAGATATTGTCACCATACGAGAAAGCAGAGTTTAGGTGAGAAAATTTTGATGTTGGCTAGTTTGGCTTACTGTAATCACAGTACTTACTCATATCATGTGACATTTTTATATGATCTTTGTCACACAAAACGATTGCCATTGTACCGTCCATTGTTATAATAGGTCTATGTTTTTAACTTAACGTAGTGCCATCCTTGATTTTCGTAAAACAATGTGTCACATAACATACTCAATTTTGTTATCATGAATGTAGTATTCCCATTACTAGAATTTTGTAAAAACAAATATATGATAGGGAACTGAGCAAAATCTACCTATGCCAACTAGTTTTTCTAGATACTTGAGAAAATGTCTATACTTGATAGTTTCCAGTAATTTATAACCAGGTAGTGTAATAAAGAGACGTGTTTCAGAAAAATAAAGTTATGTAATATAATTTACAATATATATATATATATATACTTCCAGTCTTTTTTTTTTACTAATGTTCGTTTGGCAACCTGTTTAATTCTACTATCTACGTATGTATCGTTAACATGTGTATTCCTTAAATTACTTAATCCTTGTTTCAATTTTGGTTTGTGTTATTGATTAATTTAAATTCCTTTTTTATTTTGTTTTATTGCAAGATAGAGACTTGAGTTGTATATTGCTTGAATTAGCTATACAGTTTTCTGAAATATTGCATATGCTGATAGAAATGCAAGTTTCCTGATGAGTGAACATTTCTATTTTTCAGCATTTAAAATTCCAACTTTCAGTTCATGGATTTCCTTTTTTATTTTATTTTATTTTTTTATTTTTTCCAATTAACGGAACTCTTTGGTAATTTTTAACCTTTCTTTTTTCTCTAAAATGTTGACTGTAAATATTTCACAGTTTTTGCAAATTATCTCATCGTTAGGCTTATGTGTTATGTTAGTGTGATTTCTTTTTTGCGTAAGTACTTTCACATGGTTTCACTAATCATTGGTACTCAAATTAAATTATTACCTTGACAATTTTTATTCGAAATAAATCTCAATTTTTATTTTATGGTGCCATGTATGTCTTCATCTATCTTTTCTCTGCTAAGTGTTACAAAGGTAATAAATTATTAAAATTATATATATATATATATGTATATATGAAAGGATAAAATAAGCAAGATTCTAAATTAGTATTTAAATTAATATTAAGTGATAAATTAATATTAATATCTCAAAACAAATCTTAATTATAAGAACAATTTTAAGAGAATTCTATTTGAGTGCCCAGGTAAAGTTGGTTTCTTAACAGAGATTCATAGCGCAGGAATCTGATTTCAGAATAAGTTTTGTAGTCAAAATTATGCAATAGTCAAAATAAGCGGTAAAGCATTGCGAAATACTAAATCCTAGATGTCCGGGTCAACCAATTAGAAAAGGTAGGCGTGTTTTAGAGTAGCAAATTATCCAATAAGCATTCATAAGAATAGTTTCGGTTCCCGCCGAAATATGCAGTATTTAAGTGGGAGCACACGAGAAATCGTTGTTTTTTACGATAATTACCTGTCTAATAAACTCACGTTTAATTAAGATTCCATCATTTAATAATCTTACTAGCTAAACTCGCGGCGCCCTTAGGGGTTCGGATTAAAATTATATATATATATATATATATAAATATATATTTAACGACAACTTATGCCTACTTGATATCTATATTCCAAATCAAAGCAATCATATAGATTTTATTCATAGAAATACATAAAAAGAAATGGAAATAATTTGGACTTCATGCAATCGAAACTGCAGAGTTCTGAAGCTTACCTTCACTTTTTTAATTATTTCTTTTGGTTAAAAATAATATATTTCTAGATGTGTTAATAATTTCTGTCACATAAATTTATAACATCACTCTACTGTTTCACAGTAGGGATTAACATGTGTTCTTAAACATATTCTTCTCTTCGTTGACTATATTGCCAAGTAAATAACAGAAAATCCTTTAGATATTTCTTCGACAAAGTATCTCTAAATATTCGACAAAATTTGAGTGAATATTTCTTCATTATATTGATTCATATTTTTTTTAACAATCTTTACACTATTCAAATAAATAAGTACTACAAGAAACTAGTATAATGTGGCCCCCACAAGACTTTCTTCTACATTTTCCTATACGAATTCACTCAGTAACAATATTTAAAAAAAAAAAAAAAAAAAAAAAAAAAAAAGATTTTTTTTTTGTTGTTGTTGTTTTGTTAAAAGGGAAAAAAATTTATAACTTTGTTTTAAATTATCACATATTTATAGTTCAACCATTCGTTTTAAAGGTACTGACGAGATCTTTCGAAAGATACCCATCTTGAAAATTTTCTCCCCACGATGGATAATTCCCCCCAGGGGGGAGGGTGGAAACGATGTCCTCACCTGCACAAAATTTTTTCCTAATTAACTACTACTATTATCAATAATTCATATTAATTTTACAATCACAGGTTAAGAATAACTTTCATTATGTACATTTATACGTAATTTTGTCCTATATTGCCATGTTAAAAATTTAGAAAAAATACCATCACAGCGCCACCTGTTAAGCGATTGGTCCCCAAATCTAATCAGCACCAGTTTACGTCAGGGGCCAACTAAATACCAAGTTTGGTTAAATTTCGTTTTTTTTTTTTTTTTTTTCCGTTAAAAGTAAAAAGAAAAAAAAAATCGATAACTTTGTTTTAAATTATCAGAGATTTATAGTTCAACCATTCGTTTTGAAGGTATTGACGAGACCTTTCGAAAGATACCCATCTTGAAAATTTACTCCCCTCGAGAAGGGGGGGGGCGACTTTATTACCACCCCAGGGGGGGGGGGGTGGCGAGGCTCCTACACATACAAAAAATTTTTCCCAGTTGACTATCTCTATTATAATTAATTCTTGTAAATTTCATAATGATTACTGAAAAATAATTCTCTTTATGCACATTTATACAAAATTTTGTCCTATATCACCATGTTAAAAATTTAGAAAAAGCGGGATGGCAACGCAACCTGTAAGACAATTTTTACCAAAAAATGATAGGCACTAATTTATGTCAAGGTGCAACTATACACTAATTTGTATGAAATTCTGTGCAGTAGTTCCTGAGATACAGTTGCCACAAAATATTGTCACACACACAGAGACTGACATACAGACAGACATTTTCTAAAAATGGTCAAATCGTGTTATACAGCTCTCAAAACGTGTAAATCCATCAAAAACCCGAGGTCGAAAATTCTTACGAATCCAATGCTTTCTTCTATTGAATATAGAAGAAAGTAAAAAAAAAAAAAAAAAAAAAAAAAAATTGTTATCTAGTTTTGCAGAAAATTGTAAAAATAATTACTCATGTACTCCTAATATTAATTTTTAAAGTAAATTTTATAAATTATAAAAACACTAAAGTTATTATGAATGGAAATAATTTAAAACAATAATTCTTCCTGTGAAAGTATTATGCCAAAATAAATAAGTAAATAATTAAATTAAATTAAATTAAATAAATAAATAAAATAAATAAAATAAATAAAAATAAAATAAATAAACGCGTTGCAGGTTTTTTTCAGTTTCTGCGTTATGCTTAATCTTTTCAACATGCAAAATGTTAAGTACAGTCGGTAGCAAAAGTATCCGAGTACTAGCAAAAATTCGTATGTAAAAAAGTGCACTTAATACCGTTTTGTTAAATAAATGCTTGTCGAATCCTGTTCTTCATTCTGTTTTTTAAGTCTGTGTAGGGACCGTCCCAGTTATACCGTAGCTTGCGAGAGAGTCTTTTGCATCGAATAGGGTTCACAACCAAACTTTGCTTCCTTCCTTTATTTCATGTTGCTTAGCCTATAGATCATACCCTGTCTTTATATTTTTCGTTGCCATGTGAATCCGCTCCTGAGCAAAGTTGTGTACGTGTTCAAATAGTGCCTGGAGATCTTGGATGTACTCCTCTGGCGATGAAGGCGCATCTGGTGGACAACCAAATAGGAGATTACATGGAAGACGAAGTTCTTCCATGCATGGAAGAAGAAGAAAAAGCATCTGAGCTAGAGTATAGCCGGTGCTTTCATCGACAGCACTTCGGTGAGTCAGCATGAACAACGACAACTTCAAGTCCCAATCTTGCTAGTTCTTTGATACTAGAATAGAGAGGTTATTCAAAATGGTGCGGTTAAACCGACTGGGAATGTAGGGGGGTTGTCTGGTTTTTTTTATGCCGAGTAGCTGATACAGTTCTTTGAAAACAGTAGAGGTAAAGTTCGTACCTTGATCGGTATGAAGCTGTACGGGTGTGGCATACTTTGACACCCATTGCTGCTTTAGAACCTCTGCAACAATACATGCCTCTTGATCAGGAATGGGATACGTCTCAAGCCACTTGGTGAAATTATCCATTACAACGAGGATGTACTTATTGTTTCTGGAGGTCCGTGGCAAAGGACCCAAGATGTCAAGTGCGATCCCCTCAAATGGTGCTCCCACGTTATACCGATGGAATCTTCCTCGACTTCGTTTATTCGGACCTTTAGGTGCCGCACACGCATCACAAGACTTGCACCATTTCTCCACGTCCTCTCTTGCCTTGCTACAGTTGAAGCGTTCTCGAACTTTCTGGAGAGTCTTCATAATTCCAAAATGACCTCCTGTAGGACTACCGTGCAGAAATGTATAGGAATCCATGTCCCCAAACGTCATTTTAACCCTTTAAGAACTCGATATTTTTGGCTACTCTTCGCTACGACCTCCACCTACTGTGTAAATTTTTAAATCGTGCAAGCTTCAGTATTTCGCAAAAGTCATACACAAAGTTCGTAATATTGCAATCACTGCAATAAAATACATTGATAAAAAATTATACTTTTAAAAAATTAAAGAACACGCTTTTATTGAAATGTGAACTAATAAATAATTTAGAATTAAACAAAAAACATTTTAAAAAAATCTCCCCTGACTGGGCTCGAACGATAGACTTTTAGGTTCGTAGCCCGGATCTTTACCTCACAGCCACAGCGGTCACGTAGGGAAAGTTTTTTTTACAATATAGATTTTTTGTTTGCTCCCAGAGCGGTTACAAACATGCATACAAACATACATACAGGTGAAGCTAATAAAAGCGTGTTGAAAACGAAATTTATTTATGGAACGGAATTTTTTTATGCCAATAAGAAAAAACAATCATACACTTATGAAAAATATAATAATCATTATATTTTACTACACTTATTTCAAGCCTATCCTTATTTGAAAAATTTTAATTGTTTCCTGTATTCAAAATGATTGACAATTAGTGATTTAGACTTATCATGCATTAATAAACACATAGACACATAATGAGGTGTAACTGCCAATGTGACTTAAATTTGTTTTATGAGTTGAAAAATCATCAGCTTGTATCGAAATTCACAAATATAACATATTAATAATCTAAGAGAGTTTTAATATATTTAACATGCATTTTCTTTGTTAAATATGATTTTCAAAATTATTTCCATGATTGCTATATTTTATTTATGATATTTTAATTGTAATATTTAAAAATTATTACTCGTACATTTAATATTACAGAGTTCTTTTTAGTTGGTATTTTTTCTTGAAAGAAATTTTAATTTCTAATATATATGACCTTTCCTTTCTCTTCTAACGAAAAAACAAAATTTATTTGTCAAAGAAACACATATTATGGATATTTATATATCGTAAAAAGCATCGTAATATAATTTTCTAAAATTTAAATAATTATATTGATGTAAAATGTCTACATTTTTAATGATCTCACTGAGCTACTTTTTCCATTTATACTTCAATAAACGCTGTATTTCCATTTTAAAAATGTCTGTTAGTTTTTAATAAAAATTCTATTATTTTATAAACATTGCGTTAAGAATAGAAATACATTAATTTTAAATATATTTCATTTTCTGTTTCTTGCGAAAATCTGTGTATCATGAATAATTCAATATACTTTTAAATTTACAAGATTATTTAAACATTTACTTAAAAACTGAATAATTTAAAACTTTGATTACATGCTGTATTTACTTCATATCAAAAACAACTTTGTTTTCGATTTAGATTTTGAATGTAAGTAGTCTAACCGTACATAAATTACGATATCAGATATCTTTAGACATTCCAAGTTCTAATGGGAGTACTGAAGAACAAAATAAAAATAAAAATGATACTTCTAGTGAATTGAAATATTTTCATATTTGGTATTTAATATAGAAGATTTGTTGATATAATCAAACAAATATATGCATTTAAGTATGATTCTCTAAATAGTTTTGCTTTTATGAAAATTACTTAGTATTCAAAAGTTTATTTTAATATTTACACACATAGACACTTGGGTAATATATATTTATATATTTGCTCTAAAACCTAAAAAGTAAATAACATTACAGACGAATCGTGATTAATATACAATAAAAGTGAGTTGTATTGCTAGTCTGCATCAATTATATATATAAAACAGAATACATTAAAAGAAAATTTTGTAAATGTGAATCTCCAAGAAAAAAACAATAATAATGGATAAGATATCGTGAAAATCTTCTAATTCAAAATATTTATTAATATTTATTTATTTGACGATATAAATGTGACTGCTGAATCATTAATACTTGAATTTAAATGGAAAATTTTCACCATGAATGCTTAAGTATTTAAAGATATTTTATCTTGATTTATAGTATATATTTTACTTTGAGCGGGGAAAATATACTGTTTTCATTTAAAACAAATAAATAGTAATTTTCTTAATTCCTAAACTAGAAATATAGATTTCCGAGTTATGCTTATAACGTATTTTTTTTTCCTGGATAGGCGAATTGATCGAGAATTTCAGTCTATACTTTTCTAAATCGTGAAACAATATTCTTTCTCAGAGATGGATACTCAAATTTCACGAAAATTTCTTCATTTTTGACTAAAGTGTTTCTAGGGATATGTACCGAGCGAACATTTCGTCAAATTGACGAAATTTGTTTCGTTACCTATTTAAGAATACGAATTTCGTCAAAAAAAAAAAAAAAAAAATCTCTTTATTATTTCGTCAAATTGAGAAAATTACTTTCGTCAAATGTTTAAAGATACGAATTTCGCCAATAGTAAAGATACTTTTTTTCATCCTAGTTTCGTGATACAGAATGAAATACAAATTATAGAATTATAAAATTACTTGCAATTTCGTTGCTTTAGGCATTAAATCCTAATTATATTTAATGAAAATATAAATAAAACAGAGCAATCAAATAAAAATCATTTGGACATTTATTGGACAGATTTGAGACCTATAGTTACAAAGATTTTTGTCTCAACTGATACATTTTTTTACAGAAATTTACAGAAAAAAGCGCACACAATATTTTGTAGACATAGGACGTCACAAACATCCATGCCCGCACCGCGATTCAAACACGGAACGTGGGAATCCAGAAGACAGCGCCCTACTGACCGAACCACAAGGCTGGCAAATAAAAGTCATTAAAACGTAAAGTCCAAAGAACACAAGAAGAAAACCAATATGGCGGTAATGAAAGCTAAGCACATGCTATTGTAAGTAAAGAGTTTCGTCAAATATTTGAGAGTTCATGTTTCCTCAAAAATCACGTGATCGCTTGACGAAATGGTTGTCAAAAACAACGAAATTAAGCCCGAGGATGTCTGAATCGTCAAAATTGAGTATATTGTTTCTGAGAGTGTTACGAATATTTTGAATATTATGAATCGTTGGTACTGCGAGAAATTCTTGCTTGATGTCCTAGAATTGGATCATATACCAAAATTATAGTTACTAGAACTCGACTTTTGTGTTCGAATTTATTTGTAGATATTTTTAAATAAGTTTGACCACCATATAATATAGAAAAGCACTCTAGGATTCCAAAAGGGGTTTTAAGAACTCGCCAGCAAAAAAAAAAAAAAAAAAAAAAAAAAAAAAAATAGAATTTATAAGGATGACATAGATCTGTTTTACAGTTTTTCCTAGAGCCACAATTTACTTTTTAGATACTAGTCACAGATTTTTTTTTCTTAGTGTAGGTAGTACATCTTTATATACATAATTTTAGTACGAAATTTGCAATGCATGTATGTTTGCAAATATCTGTAGCAGAAAGTCTATTTCACTGCATCTTAAATAACCATTCACTTTATCGAATACATAGTTGATTTATTTATGCACTGAGAAAAAAAATAATCTGGTGTGTCACTCACACGACTTTCTCTTACCCTGAAATTTAATACTATAAATACAGTTTGCAGATTAAGAGGTAAGATAAAGAGTACTGTTATGTAAAACTATGTTAAACAAGTCAAATTAGGCTTCGGAAAATTTTATATGATAATGAGTTCTGTGTGAGGGGAGCTGCCGCCCCCCCTCAACCCCCCGTTTCATTAATGCACCTACATTTATATAGAATTTAATTAGGTTATTAAAAATTAATTATGTTTTTAAAAAATAATTTATTAAAATTATTATTTAAACAAATTATATTTTATGATAATGCAGACGGTTTCCATATTAGAGAAGTAGTATAACACTAAATATTAAAAAAAAAGTTAAATTTATTCTCAATATTACATTTTTTTTTTTTTTGTTAAAAATGAAAACTTTATTTTAAATTATCTCAGATCGAGGATTCAACCATTCGTTTTAAAGGTATTGGCGACCTCTTTTGAAAAATACCCATCAAAAATTTACTCCCCCTAAGGAGGGGGGGAGGCGAGGCTCCTACATACACAAAATTTTTTCCCAGTTCACTATCTCTATTACAAAAAATATATATTAGTTTCATTTGGTTTAGTGCAGTCTATAGATGTTAAACTCTACTTACCTGCAATTTCCCCCATTGACGTAATGTATTTGAATAATTTTGAGTGTCCCTGTACACGAACCATTTGCTTCCTCTCAACGACCGAGTTTGGTATTTCTGCTAATATTTGTTCTTGAGATATGCTGATGACAGACACACAGACCATTCGATAAAAACATGATTTTCGTATTTAGGGGACCACAGAACATGTAAATATAACAAAAATTTACGTTCGAAAATTTGATTCTAAAACAATACTTTCTCGACCCTATGGGTAAGACAACGTAAAAATATACCGCCTTCATCGAGAATGAATAAGTGGCCATTTTCTAAATTACTTAACTAGTAATATAGATTTCCGATCTATGCGCATAAGGGAAGCCGATAAACTGAATAGACGAAATGATCGAGAATTTCTAGTCTCTACATTTCTAGATGGTGAAACAATATTCTGAATATACTGAATCTTTTGTAACGTGATAAATTCTCGCTTGATTTTCTAGAATTGTGTAATAAACCAAGATTATAGTTGCCGAAACCCGCCTCTTGTATTCGCACTTATTTGCAGAGATTTTTAAATAACTTTGCCCTCGAGAATATAGGCAAACGCTCCAGAATTCTAATAGGCGTTTCTAGAAATCTCTTTCCATAGGGACTAGGATTTATAAGGATGACATGGAACTATTTTTTCTAGAGCCACAATTTAGATTCTAGATGTCCGTTAAAGAATTTTTTTTTTCAGTGTCATATATTTAATGTTAGTTCTGCATTCGCATGTAAATGTTTTTCAGTAGAAACATTGCTCCACAAAAACTGTTTTACTAGATTTTAAATACAATTTTTTTTCTATGTACTTAATTCAACAGGGATAAAAATATATATTGCTTGTATAGGATAGAAGCGTGCACGAGTCCGGCTGTCCAGCCGATTTTTTTCATTTGTTCCCCGGATGGGCCCTCGTTAATTGACAAGCAAAGTAAATGAATAAATATTTCTTAAGTCATTTCTTTCGCTTAATTTTATATGACAGTATGTCACATGAACTTTTTTATTAATTTTTTTTTTTAGAATTTCAATTTGTTTGTCGGTCTGTCTGTTAATACTTTCATTTCCGTAAATGTTTTTTGTGGTTGCACAATATAAAATCAATGCAGTGCTTAGGATAACTGAGTATCGATTCGATTATTATCCAAGTTTTATGTATATTAACTATATTAGCATAAAATGTTTTAAAGTCTATTGTTATTTCTGGTAGAGTAATGCGATCCCATTCATATACATAAATACTTACCTTGTTAATATATAAATATGCATCTCTCCATTTAATATGTGTATAAGTATGAGTGTACATTATGCATTTACACTAATTCCTTTGCGTGTCTGTTTCTTTTTCTTTTCTTTTTTTTTTTTTTTTTTTTTTTTTTAGAAAAAAAATATTGTATTCATCTAGAACGTACAGGTGTTCATTTTCTAAATCCTCAAACTGGACATATAGATTTCCAAGCTAGGCATATAATGTGACCTGAATAGACGAAGTGATCGAGAACTTCTAATCTTTATTTTTCGATATGGTGTAACAATATTATGATTATTATGAATTCTTCGTATTGCGAGAAATTTTCGCTTGAATTTCTAGAATTGGGTCATAAACCAAAATTACAGTTACTAAAACTCACCTCTTCGGCTCGCATTTATTTACGGATATTTTTAATAAGTTTGGCATCGAGATAATATTGGAAAATGCTCTAGAATTCTAATAGGGGTTCATAAAACACGCAAGCAGAGGGAACTAAAATTTATAAACATGGCACATAACTATATTTACTAGCACCACAACTAGGTTCTAGATATCAGTAATAGAATTTTTTCTCAGGGTGACACAGAATAAATATTTAAAATGATATATATTATACACAATATGACAAATATTATATGCCTTCACAAACTAAAATTTGTTTGATTATACACGATAAAACCTAATATATAGCCATCCTTTAAATGAGAGAAATCCCAGTACAGCAGAGCGACATGTTGAGAAATTTGCACCAAGTGTTTATAGACACTAATTTATTTCATGTTGAAACTACATTGAGAAAAAAAGTATACCGCCTTTCTCTAGAATGAATAAGTGGCCCTTTTCTAAATCCCTTAACTAGAAATATAGATTTCCGAGCTATGCGCATAAGGCACGCCAATAAACTGAATAGACGAAATTATCGAGAATTTCCAGTGTACACATTTCTAGATGGGGAAACAATATTCTGAATACTCTAAATATTCTGTATCATTTTTATTGCGAAAAATTTGATTTTCTAGAATTTGGTAATAAACCAAGATTATAGTTGCAGAAACCCGCCTCTTCTAGTCTCATTTATTTGCAGAGATTTTTGCCCTCGAGAATATAGGCAAACGCTCTAGAATTCTAATAGGGGCTTCTAGAACTCGCTTTCAACGGGGACTAGAATTTATAAGGATGATGTGGAACTATTTTTTCTAGAGCCACAATTTAGATTCTAGATGTCAGTTACAGAATTTTTCTCAGTGTACGTATAAATTTATAAGAAATTCTGTGCATTAATTCCTGAGATACACTTTTTACAAAATTTTTGTCACACACACAGACACATAGACATACAGATATGTTCTAAAAATCGACAAATCTTGTTCTAGAAATCTCAAAACATGTAAATCCATCGAAAACCAGAAGTCGGAATCTTTTTTTTTTTTTTTTTTTTCTATTGAATACTCAAGAAAGTAATAAAAATTTAGCAAACATAATAAATTTTAAGTTAAACGTTTAGATTACAAATTTACCAAAGATATGATTTAACATACTAGCTAATTCCCTGTGGACAAAAATAAATTTATTTGTCATTAAATAATTTCAACGAAAAGAATATATGTTTATGAAAATACTTCACAAATTAGAGAATTAACTGATACGTGTCGTGTTTTTGGTTGATTTACAAAATATTCCTTGTGGAATTAATTACTACGGGTGCATTAAAATGTTTTAGTTAATATTAGAGTATTGCAATAAAAAGTAACGAAATGTAAACAGATATTCTAATGAATAATAGGACGATGTCATGTTTATTTTTCCAATGTTTTAGCTTCCAGGATTAATTTGTTACGACAATGATATTGCAATAAAATAAAAATATATCAGTGCTGTTTGTGACATAAACTTATATTATGACAAATAATAATGAAAATTATTAATGAAAATTATTTATGATAAATTACGACCTTAATTTAAACCCAAAATAATTACGTTGTCTATTAGTCTTTGCTTCAACTCTCTAACAATTATTTTTATGACTAATACAAAATTATTTTTAACACGCTTTTATTAGCTTCACCTGTTATGTATGTATGTTTGTTTGTATGTTTGTATGTATGTTTGTATGATTGTAACCACTCTGGGAGCAAACAAAAAATCTGTATTGTAAAAAAAAGACTTTTCGCACGTGAACGCCGTGGCTGCGAGGTAAAGAGCCGCGCTACGATCCTAAAGGTCTAGTGTTCGAGCCCAGTCAGGGGAGATTTCTTAAAAATGGTTTTTGTTTAATTCTAAATTATTTTAATTAAAAATTTAAATGTATGTAAATATTACGGTGTGTCACTCACACGATTTTCTCTTACCCTGCATTTTAATACTAAGATAGATATTTTGTGCTTTTTAGTTCACATATCTATAAAAGCGTGCTCTTTAATTTTTTAAAACTGTAATATTATTTTGTACATAAGTATGTTTTACATAAAGATAATTCATACCCAAAACACCTGTTCATTGACATAATTACACACACACACGCATATATATCTTTATATATATATTTCTTTTGTGCGTGTGTATGTCACTGAACTCCTCCTAAACGGCTGGACTGAGTTTAATGAAATTTTTTGTGTGTCTTCAGGTGGATTCGAGAATGGTTTAGATTTACAAATGAAAGTTGTAACTTAATTAGTTCTTTCTTAATTAATTTTTAACCAACTCTTTCAACAACTTTTCCACCTAGATGGCAAGAGTTGTAGTAAACACGATGTCAGAATTTATTTAATGTTGAAATGAAAAATGAATTTTTAACCGTATCTCACGAAGTGTTTAAAATATTTTTTCAAAATTAATATTTTTAGAATCGTAACCGTACCTTACGAAGTGTTTAAAATATTTTTTCAAAGTTAATATTTTAGAATCGTAAACACGATGTCAGAATTTATTTAATGTTGAAATGAAAAATGAATTTTTAACCGTAAGTGTTTAAAATATTTTTTCAACGTTAATATTGTTAAAATGTTAAAATTAGCTAAAATGGTATATTCTTTTAAAAAATTCGTCAATATACGACGGAGTTATTTTATGTTAAAATGAAAAATGAATTTTTAGGCTATTATTATTTGTGCAGATGGAAAATGTACTAAAAGTTATCCGAAAAATTTCACGATCACAAATGTTGACGGATATCCAATATATCGTCGAAGAAATCCCGATAATGGCGGACAATCTTATAATCTTTGGCGGTCATCTATGTCAACAACATAGATATTGACATTGATAACCGTTGGGTGGTCCCATATTCGCCTCTGCTGAGCAAAACATTCAATGCTCATATTTATGTTCAGTTCTGCAGTTCAGTGAAGAGCATCAAATACATTTGCAAGTATGTGAATAAAGGCAGTGATATGGCTGTATTTCGAGTTGAAAATACAAATGTGAATGCTCCTCCGGTGAATAACAACGATGAAATAACACTTTACCAAATTGGCCGGTACGTCAGCTCCAATGAAGCTGTTTGGCGTATCTTTGGTTTCCCAATTCATGAACGGGATCCAGCAGTTCTTCATTTAGCCGTCCATCTTGAAATTGGTCAGCGCGTATATTTCACGAGCGAGACAGCGATTGATCGTGCTATAAATCCACAAAATACTACACTCACCGAATTTTTTTAATTGTGTAATCGTGCGGATGCTTTTGGTGCTTTTGCACGGACATTACTCTATTCAGAAGTACCACGCTATTTCACATGGGTTCCAACAAAAAAATGGATGCCCCGCAAGCAAGGCACGCCGATTGATGCATGTCCCGGTTTATTCAAATCAAACACCTTGGGACGAGTATTTACAGTCAATCCAAGGCAGACTGAGTGCTTTTATCTTCGACTGTTATTGGTTAATGTCATCGGCTTTTTGTCATTTCAAGATTTACGTAAAGTGAATGGACAACAGTATCCAACGTATAAAGATGCATGCCTTGCACTCGGCTTGCTGGAAGACGACAACCAGTGGGAGTGTATGCATGCTGAAGTAGGACTGAACTGTACAGTAAAACAAATTCGTCTACTATTCGCTATAGTGTTGACTACATGTTTCCCGGCCCGAGCAGAGACATTATAGGATAATCACAAAGATTCAATGACTGATGATATATTGCATCAACATCGTTCACGGTGCAACGATCTAACGATAGCATTCAGTGACGATATGTACAATGAAGCATTGATTGCTATTGAAGATCTTTGCATTATCATTGCCAACTTACCACTCAGTCATTTCGGTATGCATTCAACAAATCGAAATGCATCTGATTTAATAAGCACTGAATTGAATCGGGAACTACAATACAATACTGTAGAAATGGCAGCGATTGTTGCTCGCAATGTCCCACTAATGAATGAAGAACAAAGAACCATTTACGACCGCATCATGCTCGCAGTTTTGGCAGGACAAGGTGGATTCTTTTTTTTTGGGTGCACCAGGTGGAACTGGCAAAACATTCCTTATTTCGCTAATTCTCGCCGAAATATGATCAAATAATGGCATCGCATTGGCTGTTGCATCATCTGGCGTTGCGGCAACTTTATTGGATGGAGGCAGAACAGCTCATTCATTATTTAAACTGCCACTAAATATTCAAAATAACCCAGACGCAGTGTGAAACATAAAAAAACAATCGTCCATGGCCACAGTGCTGAAATAGTGTAAAATTCTTATCTGGGATGAATGCACTATGGCACACAAACATTCGATTGAGGCGTCGAACAGGACATTGAAAGATATAAAAAACAACGACAAACTATTTGGCGGCACTCTGTTACACTTTTCAGGTGATTTCAGACAAGCACTTCCCGTTATTCCGCGTTCAACATACGCTGATGAGATCAACCTTAAAATCATCGTCTTTGTGGCGTAATGTTGAAAAAGTACAACTGAAAGTAAATTTGTGCGTTCAAAAGCTTCAAGATCCATCCGCTGAAACATTCTCAAAACAATTGTTAGATATCGGCGATGGAAAAGTTACTACAGATGAAACTGGATGCATAAAATTACCGACCGATTTCTGCACAATCATTGATTCTCAAGATGCTCTTATTGACGAGATATTTCCCGATGTACACAAACGATACACAAATCATGAGTGGCTGGCAGAAAGAGCAATTTTAGCAGCAAAAAATGTGGACGTCAACGAATTGAATCTCAAGATACAACATTTGTTACGAGGAGACTTGGTGTCATACAAATCTAATGATACAGTTTGCGATGCCACCGAAGCTGTAAATTATCCAACAAAGTTTTTAAACTCATTGGATTTACCAGGCATGCCACCGCATATTTTACAACTGAAGGTTGGATCTCCGGTTATTTTGCTTCGTAATTTGAACCCACCACGGTTGTGCAACGGCACGCGATTAGTCATAAAAAAACTAATGAAAAATGTTATCGAAGGCATCATTTTAAATAACAAATTCCGAGGTGAAAATATATTACTACTGCGAATCTCTATTATACCCACAGATGTGCCAATTCAATTTAAACGCCCTCAATTTCCAATTAGATTGGCATTTGCAATGACTATCAATAAGTCTCAGGGCCAAACGATGTCTGTCTGTGGCTTAGATTTGAGCATATCATGTTTTTCACACGGACAATTATACGTGGCTCTCGAGTGGGCAAACCATCCAGTTTGTTTGTATTGGCGAAAGATGGGATAACAAAAAAAAATTGTACACTCTGTTGCATTAAGGGATTGATATTGTTTTTTAGTAATATTGTTATAAGTAGCGATATGTATATAATTTTAAAGAATTAATTTTAATAAATTAAAAAATTAATTATTGGTGTTTTGTTATTTTTATATTCTTTCACCGTTCACAGAGCTCCATACATCTTCCACTTATATACCACATCCTTACACACTTACAATAAGTTAGTTATTTTTTTCTAGCAAAGTATTCTCTAGAAATAATTTATATGACAAAACAACGTTTGTCGGGTCAGCTAGTATATATATATATGTGTGTGTGTGTGTAATTAACAAAATCCTTTTGAATTAGAGTGTCGATGTAAGTAATCGACACTCTACAATAAAAACACTTTGAAAAGTATGTCTTTGATTATTCATTAATAACTACATGAAACTATGAATAAAAAGTAACAATAATTTAAAAAAATTACTTTATGAAATTAATTTATAAAGATAAAATTTAAGAATTTACTCTTTTATCAAATAGTTATCACTATATAGATATTCTTAGCAGATTTAATGTCTTAACATTTCATTTAGTATTATAAATACTATACTAGTTAATACCTGTCAAAATTTGACGGATCATGTGCAACTTAAATCTTTTCACGGCATAAAGTTTTAAACATTCCTGTTTTAAAATTTCGCATTGCTCTTAACCAGTTAAAAAAAAAAAACCCTGCTGTAATCAATTATATTTTTATTGCAGGGGAAGGAGGAATAAATTTCATGAAATTTCAATATGCAAAATTTAAGCGCGCTTCATATAATAAAAATAAAATCCCAAGTTTTTTCCTTATTTTACTCTAAATATGACCAAAAGAATGTGAGGAGTAATTAAAAGAAAGAATTTATAAATTATGGCAAGAATGGAGAAAGAAAGCACACATCAATACTTTTCATATATATATCTATTTTTAATTTGATCGCTAATTTTTATCTTCAACATACTTTTCTATAAAAAGCATAAGACAAATAGCATGACTCGACAAACATTTATTTAACAAAACGGTATTAAGCGGTATTATCTTTTAAATACTAATTATTGCTAGTGCTTCAATAATTTTGCTGCCGACTGTACATAGCATGAAAATAAAATCTATCGAGCATCGATAACGATAATATTCCATTTCAATTGCAATATGACAGTGGCGCCATCTATAATCAACGATCTAAAAACAAATCTCAGGGTGTTTTTTTTTTTTTTTTATTATTATTATTATTTATAAAAATATTTTTAAAATCACATAATTTAATTTATAATGCAAAATAATTCAATTTAAAATAAATTTTAATAATGATTTGTGTTTTCTTTATATTATATAATTATAATTTTATTTACACTTAGAAGTAGATATGCTACTCAAAAATAAATGAATAACAACATTATAACATTTTATTCTATCAAAATAGCATATTTCAACAAAAGTATACTATTAAATAAATAAATAATAATAATAATAATAAAAATAAGAAGGAATCTAATATTTTAGCAAATTAATTTGCTCAGTAAATTTTTTATAATAAATTATACTATATAAATTTTTACTCGTATAAAATATAAATATTTTAAGGTTATTATTTCTAAATCCTTTTTCCGATAATATATTATGGAAATGAAATACCAGAAATTATAATAATTAGTTTTTTTTTTTTTTTAAACCTTTTTCGATTTTAAATATCTCTCTCCCTCTTTTCTAAACGAAGTTTTCAAGTAGTAAAAGTTAATTTTTAAAGAACAATAAACTCTGAGAATTTGTTAATTTTAAAAGATTATTTTTTTTCTTTTAATGGAAAACAATAATTTTAGGAATATATATGTTTTATATGGTAACAGATGGCGCCACAGTATAAAATCCTGAAATACTATCCTGCGTAATTATATTTTCGGCGAAAATGCACATGACGGTAACCGATAAGAATTTGCAAGTTGGATTATTTTGATATACTACCGTAAGTATGAATCAGTAAATTAATCGTGTGAATTATATTTATGATTGAGCTTTAATTAGGCGTCTACCACAGACATATGAAATATTCATGTCGTCTGCTCGAATTATATCATCGGTATTCGTATTGCACTGTATAAAGAGAAAGGGAAATTCCCGTTCCGGATCGGTTAAAAGGCACTGAGAATTAACACACAGAACCATACAACGGATTGAGCCTAGAGATATTTTACCATACACAAAATTACGTTAAAAAAAAGAGCGTTATAAAATAAATTAAAAGCATTCAAGAATTCAGTTGCTAGAATTTCAAATTTATATTTTTATAAGACACCATAGCCCCCCCCCCCCCCAAAGAAAAAAAAAAGTATCGAATAAGTTAAATGTGCCTTGCAGAATACTAAATTACACATAATCTTTGCATTGCACCGTAAGAAAACACTAAAGCATATGACAAAATAAAAACTCGGCGAGTTTCCGTTGTTTCGAATCGAAAGAAAACACGACCCGTCATCAGGCGAACAAAGTAGGCGCGAGTGCTGCAATCAAAGCGGCAACGCTCATAACCGTTTTAAGTGATGAGTAGAAATATATAAAGATAAATGTAAATATAAATACTGGTGTGATCAGAATTACCAAATAAAAAAATATTATATATTTTATATATAACACTTTATTTTATATATATACTTTATATATTTTTACTCTTCATTTAATGTTTTGTGCGTTGCCGCTTTGATTGCAGCATTCGTGTCTGCATTGTTCGCCTGATGAAGAGTCGTGTTTTCTTTCTTCTCATTTTATTGTGTTTATTCAAAGTTTTGTACTTATTACTTTAAAACGCCAGTACTGCGGTGCTTTTTTTTTTTTATTATACTTGTATATTATTCTTCATTTTTTATAATTTATTATGCAATTGAAAGCTCAATATTTAAATGTTAAAGGCCAGGATTAAAGCATTTGTATTACCCTGTATATAAGCGTTCTTATATAGAGCACTAGGAATATTGACAACCGAATTACAGGTTAGCTCTAAGAATTAGCAAAAAATAATTTTCAGCACCCAGTTAATATTAAGACAAAATTTTTGAAACTTTCATTTTTAACTTTTCCTTAACAAATTACAATATTCTTAAAATATACTTTTGTAATAAAAATAACAGTTGCCAATTTTTTTAACAAAATATTCGAAAAAAAAAAAAAAAAAAAAAAAAAGCTTCTGCTTCAATGTCGAAAACGAAATATTCGTTTTATTTTCATGATAAAAAGGGATAACGATACGAGTATGGAATATTTCTTTTTCAGTTCGCTTCTCTCGCCATTTTGTCTGCTTCCTGTAGCCTAAATGACATTGATAGACTGTTTGTTATTTTGTCAGTGGCCAGGCATTTATAGTATTTGAAGTACCAACAGGAAATATAACTTTGATGCTAATTGGTTCATTTATTTCTGTATTGAGGATTTTCTTTAAACGCGACATAGAAAATTGGGCGGAAATTTATTTTTATTTATTTATTTATGTAGGTACAATACATTCGCATATAAATATTAAAAATTAATGCATTTTGGGGTAAAATGTTGCTTAAAAAGAAAAAAAGAAAGAAAGAAAATGGCAGAACATTGTCAGAACATAAGGATATCTTCCTTATTTTCTCTCTCTCTCTCTTTCTTTTTTTTATTTATTTAAATAAATTAATTAAAATCTAAAAATGCGATGGCATTTTCTCATTTTTAGTATAATAATTACTGCATATACGCCAAAAATCCTTTCTATGAGTAAAATGACGTTATGTAAAAGAAAAAAAATCCTATTATAAAAAATTATTTTTTCTTTGTATTTCATTTTTTAAATAAAATTTTTTACCAAAACAAAATTGAAAAAACTTGCAAAGTTTAAATATTGCTCAGACGTTAATTCTTTAACCATTAATCGTTGTTTCCAATGCTTTTATTTTAATTTTCATTAATTTGTTGGCATCTTCCTTTTGTCCAGTTTCTGTAAAAGTTTTACATGTGGCTACACTGCTTTTTTCTAGTTTTCTCTCTGGATTCCTTGATGATTTGATTTAATAATTTATTTAATTTCTCATTCAAAATGGTTTTGCTGCCTCGATCAGGGCTGAAACAATATAAATTGATATGATTAGCTATATTGTTTTACGAAATCGATGCAGCTTTCACAGCTTTATGAAGTACATGCCCCCTGAAGGGTTTATACTTCTAATTTTAAGCATCTTTATCCAATTATTATTTCTGTGGTCTTTTATTTACTTTCTCTGTCATTAAGTTTAATGGTCCTTTTATTATTATTATTACTCAAGTCGGCGTAAGAAATTTAAAGTGTTTTTGTCTCTTATTGGTTCTTAATCTGTATCGCAACATTTTTGTGCCAGTCTTACCTATAAGTTACAATCAGTTCTATTTTTGTTGTGTTGGTATTGTTTTGTATCTATATTAATTGCTAAATTTTAAGGTTAATTTTTATTACGATAGCTATTATATACTATATATATATATTTGAACCAATGAAATAATTTAGCTTAAAACTTCATCATGAAAATTATCGTTTATGTAGATAAGCGCAGACAAATTTATAAAAAGCATAAATTTACATAAACATAATTTTAATTTAGTTACGAATCGTCTAAATAGTTAATTAAATAAATTATGTCGTTTTAGGCAAATTACTCGCTGATATTTCAGATTTACTTAAAAGCAACTAAACTCAACACACCGAAAGATCAATCAGTAAAATATCCATAATATTTAAGTATTTCTGCATGAGTACATTAATGCGATTTCTTAATGCATGGACAGATATTTTTCTGACAAACACATGTAATACTTTCTGTAACTTTTAGTTCACTTTCAGTATATTGCACATAGTTTCTCCTAAATTGCACTGGTCCAGTAATTTAGGAAAACATCTCGTACGTTATTACTCTCTTCTTGTTGAAACTCCCTGCGGATAACAGAATACTTTTCATCAATAAATTAATATTATACATAACATTTAGTTATATTACGCTTTAATCAAACAAAATCGCTCGTTTTTATTGATAATATAATAGAGTAGTTTAAAATTAATAATTAATGTCATCCATTTTACAACCATTTTAAAATCTTAATCAATAAGCTGAACTATTAACATAATTTTTATTGCATTAATTTGATCATTAACTAGTTAGACAAAATAGGTTACACTGAGGAAAATTATATACCACCTTCATCTAGAATGAATAAGTGGTCATTTTCTATATCCCTTAACTAGAAATATAGATTTCCAAGCTATGCGCATAAGGCGCGGCATTTTTTTTTTTTTTTTTTTTTTTTTGAATAAACTGCGAGTAATCCCCTTAGAAGCGCTCAACATCATTCCAAGAGTGATGAGCGGGGGCTGCTACCCTTTTAAATAAACTGAATAGACATAATGATCGAGAATTTCTAGCTTACATATTTCTGAATGGTGAAAAAAATTCTGAATCTTTTGTATTGTGAGAAATTTTCGCTTGATTTTCTAGAATTGGGTCATAAACCAAGATTATAGTTGCTGAAACCCGCCTCTTGTATTCGCATTTATTTGCAGAGATTTTTAAATAACTTTGCCCTCGAGAATATAGGCAAACGCTCTAGAATTCAATTAGGGGCTTCTAGAACTCGCTTTCAAAGGGGACTAGAATTTATAAGGATGACATGGAACTGTTGTTTCTAGAGCCACAATTTAGATTCTAGATGTCAGTTAAAGAATTTTTTCTCAGTGTAATATAAAATTCAATGCGAATTATTTAAAATGATAAATTTTGAATATTTATAATTACAGTGGAAGTAAATTATATTTAGATTTTAATAACCAATTGAGCAATTTTAAGTCGAATAGATACATTGCTTTATATACCATATTCTTTAGGAGAAATGAGTTATCATATTCTACAGATAAGTAAGCTGAAGACAAAGATGACGTGCCGTAATGACAAACTTTTTATTCTGCAAATACTGAATGTGTAGTACACGTGGCACTCATTTGAAACAGTAGCATGAGTAAAAGTATATATAACTTACCTATAATTTCACCATATTTGTGTCGCAACTATACATTCCCCAGAAGATTGCTTACAGAACTTAAAGGGAGGTCTGTCCAGAATTATCTATTGTTTTAATATTGCATCTCATTTTCAATCTTTTAGATTACGAAATATTGGCAGTATATCTAGTGCTTATTAGGATGGCAGGACTATTGTCTTCAGAGAAAATACGATACCACATAAAAACGATTTTTCTTTTAGCAACACGTTAAAAATAAAACTGAGAAAAAACGTACAAATTTTTTTATGAACCAATTGCATGTTTAGATAACTAAAATTTTTTTCATCACGTTTTCAGCTGCATCAAGTTAAAACGCATATTAAAAATAAAATAAAGAAAACAATTTCTTAGGCGAATTATAGTAACTGTTGCTAAGAAAAACAGTTGTGATATTTAGTTTTTATGAAAAGATAGGCTAAACAAAAAAGTTTTGTCGTCTTAAATTAAATTAGTTTTTTAACAGAATTTTACATCAATTACACAGAAAATTAAATAGGCCTTTTTTTTTTTTTTTTTTTTTTAAAAAACCTTGAACCCATTTTTTTTCAACGTTCATATTATGCAATGAAACTGAAATGCAGTGTATATTACCCACTTCAAAGTGTAGTTACATCTACTGCAACGTGGTGTCTATCTTCCGAAAGACAATTTCCTATAGGAAGCTTTGCAGTCCGCTCCTCGAAAACCTAAATATACAATATCTATAACCGTTTATATTGTGTAGATAATATGAAAGAATTGTGACTCTTACAGATTATTAAATATTTCAAATAACTTAACATGCAGTATTTTATAATTATATACAAATATTGTTTTAATTAGTCCTAAAGTTTAATTTTTTTTACTATGCTTGATACTTATTTATTCAAATTATATTTTCATAGGATTCTGAATATTTTCATACTGTTGATTTGGAATGAAGCACGATAAAAATAAAACACAAAATATACTCTAATCGAACTTCAAAAATGTCAGAAAGTTTCTTCTTAATTACCCGAGACCTTTCATTTTACGGACTAAATATCAGGTAGTAATTGAATGACTCTATCAAATTTCCCTGCGGAAAATTATCGATTATCGGTAATTATATCGGATTAAAGTACAGTTTCGAAGAGGAAATTGATTTTGGACAGATCTGACCTTTTTCTTATTATGAATGTTTGGCATTTCAGAAAACCCAGAGGATATTTTTAAGTTCAGAGTATTTTCTTATTCTTTGGCGATAGTTTTTTGAAAGTTTTCAAATTAAAGTTAAAAATCAGTTTCACTGTAGAAATATTGACTGATGTGCAAATTTTTAATAACATTAATAACCTTGTAAAAGAAAATTTAGAATAAGTAGATTTTAAGAAATATTTAAATAAATCAATAACACTTTTGTCAGTCTGTCATTTATTTTCATATTATAGAAACCTTTATCACAGTTTTTTTTTTTTTTTTTTTTTTTTTTTTTTGTGCTAGGTTACTATAGTACACTGTAACAAATATGTCCAATTTGCTGACAGAAATTCTCTGTAATTTGAGAAAATACGTTCTGACAACGTAATTTTTTTTTCGTAAATTACACGTATTTTCTGAAATTACAGAGAATTTCTGGTAGCAAATTGGACATATTTTTTACAGTGATACAGTAGCTGCAATAAACAATGTTGAATTAAAATATTATACTAAGTAATTGTAGCTGTAACTACATGAAGGTGAAAAATTCTACACTGTAAAAAATATAACCTATTTGCTGGTCAGAAATTCTTTGTAATTTGAGAAAATACGCGTTATCTACGAAAAAATTACGTTGCCAGAACGTATTTTTTAAATGACAGAGAATTTCTGGCAGCAAATGGGACATAATTTTTACAGTGTATGGGGGAAAGGGAGCAAAACGTGATTTCATACAATCCAATATATCTCAAAGAAAAAATAGATATAAGTGAAACTTTTGCTCTAAAATATAGCTAATACAAATAACCAAAAACAGCTTTCTGGAATTTTAGAAGTTCAGCCCCTAAAAGGTGGAGGGGGGGGGGCAAAACTTGATTTCAAATAATCCTTTATATCGCAAACAAATAAACATAAAAAAAGATAGATAAGAGATTTTTGCTTTAAAATATAGCTCACACAAATATCTAAAAACTTATTTTTGGAATTTAAGAAATTCGTCCCAGGTGGGGCTGGAAGGGAGGGACTATGGGTAAAAAAAAAATAGAAATATAGTTATACCGTTCAAAATTGATACAGATAGGTTTCAGAGGCCTGCAAGTCGAATGAGATATTTTCTAAAGTGTAGAGTTATAAGGAAAGGTGGGAATGGAGGTGGGGCGGAGGGTAAAAAAAAATAGAGTTAGACCGTTCAAAATTGGTACATAGAGGTTTTCGATACCTACAAATCGATTGCGGATATTTCGAATTGGTAGAATTTTTAAGAGAGCCGGGAAGGGGGAGGCGAAGGGGCAAAACCATAGAAATAGAGTTAGACTGTTCAAAATTGGCCCGTAAACGTATTTGGGACCTACAAATCGGATGCAGATATTTTCAAAAGGGAAAAATTATTAGGATAGAGAGGAAGGGGGGGGCGAAGGGGCAAAAATATAGAAATAAGAGTTAGAGAGTGAAAAATCAGTATTATTAGATTTTAGGACCAATAAATTGCGGAGATTTTTGAAAGTGTAAAATTATTACGAGGGCGGGAAAGGAGTCTGGCGCAGGGGCAAAATAAAGAAATTCATGTAAACGTTGGAAATTAGTATTATTAGGTTTAAAAGCTCGAGAAAATGATTGCGAATATTTTTGAAAGGGTAAAATTATTAGGATGGGCGGGAACGGTGGGCGAAGGAACGCGCGCACCGTACGTGGATGCATAAGCTGCCAATTAAATAATATATTTTAAATGTGTTTCTTTAGATCAAAACCCCCTTTAGAGCATTTCACCTTGTGTACAGATTGAGGTCCTTGTGAGGAAGGGTTGGTGAGGGGGATTCTCCATACAGTATAAAACAATAATCTTGCTAACATGTTAACCTTCTACCGTTCCTAATACCTGCTCTCGATTTCGTTGATATCTTGATGAAATAGCTCTCCGTGTAGTTCTTCACTCAAATCATTCAGATTTTCCAGGACATAACTTAGATGGGAGTAGAAAAAGTGGAACTCAAATATTTCTTTTTCTTTTTTATCAAAACTGTACATGATGGAATCTTTTGAATAGTTTCTTCTTAATCAGTATCCAAAAATACATCAGAAAACACATCACCTTGAAAAAACAATTTCATCGTCGACCTGGATTATTGGTGCATTGTTTGCTTTGAAACTTTTGCAGTGTCCGCACTCTAGGAGCTTTAGAACCTTGTTCACGAATAAAAAATATTTATTTATTCTTTTGTAGACAATTATTATAAAATGTTACAACGAAATATACATATAAAATAAATAAGCAACATTTTTAAATTCTGGCAATGCTTACTTACATCTGTTGCAATCCATAGACACCATTCGACCGCGTTAACGTTTATTTTTAAGCATTTAAACCTTTATTTATTACATATAAATAAAACAAAAATGCATTTGAAATTTATTTTTTAGTTACTTAAGAGTAATTTTTAAAGATATAATCGATAAGTATTATATATATCACCTAATCCTAGCATTAAATAAGGATTTATTGAGCAGGTACTTTAGGGTACTACTTGTACAGAGAGGTCAAAAAATAATTAAAAAAAAATTGTAAAAAGTTATGCATTTTTTGTTTTTTATAATTTTTTTAAGATTGGTGGTAGATTCTTGAAGTCATGTATAAATTATATTTAGCACGCATGAAGATCGCGAAAAATTCCAATAACAAACAGCAATAGCTTTCTATAAATTCCTTTCTTTAACAAAAGCAACCCCTAGCAGAAAAATATAATCGGCCTTTGAATGGCCTCTTATCGAAGACCGATGAACTTGTGAACGACCGATACTCGGAATCTCATCAACAGCGATGAATCTCATCAGGAGTTCATCTAAAATGTTTCATCCGGAATACTGGAATCCTATGGTCCGAACCCGATGAATTTTAAAAACTGATCCAATGAAAATCCGATGGAAAGACACGATTGCTATCGAGCTTTTACGTGATTTGTCATCGGTTCGATATTTTTTATCGGTGAAATAATCCTCATCGAAACCGATCTTAGATACTTCTCTGAACTATATATCTATGTTAATGCTCGAGCAAATAATTTCGAGGAGTTGAGGAAAGAACAAGCAAAATACAATCGATGAATGTTACTAGCAGTATTGCCAGATGCTCGACAGTCAATTTCCTCAAACAGGCTTTCAATTTTTCCCAAATCCGGTTTTTTTTTTTTTTTTTTTTTTTTTTTTTTCCAAAAAAATCCCCAACTCAATTTCTGCTGAAAAAAAAGTATTTTTTTTTCAAAAACATGTAAAATATTTAACAGATTTACACCCAAATTTTTCTCCACATGACGCTTATTAAAAAAAAAAAAATCCCCATGTACAAAAATAACTTTTATATACATACTAGTTATCGGAAGATTTTAAATCTGCGTAAAGTAATTTAGTGCTGAGCATTATATAAGATGTATAATACTTTCATTCTCAGAATATTCTGAGGACATCTTGGGGAGAAGAAGGAGTACCTCAAAAAGCTCTACATGCTAAAGAAAACTATTAAAAGACCTTACGCGTGGGGACAAATTCCTACAGTTGGCAATGCTGTAAACTTAACAAGTAGACTAAACTTAGTCACAAAAGTTAAAAAATTTCCCAGATTTCTCCCCAAAAATTTCAAAAATCCCCTCGAAATTCCCCACAAACATTCGGTCCCCAAAACTCTTCCTAGAAGTCCAAAAAGTCCCCAAAATGGGGACAAAATTCCAAATCTGGCAACACTGGCTACTAGAGCTGCACGTAGCGTCTAGTGCCATGTAGTGAGATTAAAGCGAGGTATACACCTAGATATAAAAAGATATAAAGTGAGGTGCAAAGTGAGATATACGTCCCATCCTTTTAAATACATTTGAGAATTTTTCAATAATTTTGAGTTAACACGCTTTTAATCTTCTGATCTTTTAAAAAAGCGTCAGCACATAAAGAATTGAGGTAGCTCCGCCATTTGAGAATCCAGTCAACAATGAAATACTCTCGGAGATTCTTTTTATTAGTGCTAAATATGTGATAAAAGTCGAATTTTATCGTCGGATTAGTTAAGTGTAGGGAGAAAACTTTATAAACGATAGAATGGTAAGGAAATCGTTTAAAGCTTCTATAAATAGGGCCTCACGAATATTCATAATCAGGAAAGAAAGGAGTGTTCTTCATTAATTATCGAAGATTTGATCTAGAAAATCGATGAAAAGTTAAAAAAAAAAAACACATGCTTTACGATTTCGTCATTATTTGATGACCGCAGTTAGGAATCACGCAGTGTTCTTTATAGAATTGTAAGCGAATGCTTTAACTTTTCGGAAATTGTGCGCACACCGTGTACCGAAAATGTTTACAAAGGGGCACAAACCAATCGTTTTGGTAATTCTTTGACATTCTTTCAGCGGTGCAGTTAAGAAGGTAGTTTTTAAGCCAGATTGTCACAAGCGACAAAAGTTGAGTGACTTAAGCTGCAATGTCTGGAATAGTGGCTTTCATCATTACCCAAAAGAGTGAAGTTTGAGCAAAAAAAAGTCATTCTAGCAATTCATGTGCAGTGAGTATAGGGACAACAAAGGGATATTGCCTGTAGATATTTTGCCTATTAACGATGAAATCAATTGTACCACATTTTTTGAGACGTTAAACGTACTGCGATATGCAATCAAAAACAAAAGGCATGACATGCTGAGTCGAGTGATTGATTTCTTAATAACAATTTTCATCCAGAAGCGGCTAAACGAACTCAAAATCTCATATCATTATTTGGCTGGGAACAAATTGATCCCGCCCAAACAGTCCTGATCTATCACTATTGACAACAACCTGTTCTTGAATTTGAAAGAAAGCATCTGGGTGGATTTTGCCACAACGACGGTTAGGAGGTAAAAATGGCTGTATTACAGTGGATGTCGAGCCAGGCGGTTGTCTTGCATGAACAGGAGAAAAAATTGGTCGTAATATACGAAAAGTGCGTTAATATTAGTGTCAATTATGTAGAAAAATATGTTGAAGTACAAGTTTTCATATAAAAATAAAATTTATAAGAATATTTGTATTTATTTATTTATTTATTTATTTATTTTCAAAGTAACAGATTATAATAACTTTTATTATAATGTGCTTATCATCCATTAATTAATTAGCATGCCATCTCTATCTTATTAAACTGTCTTTCCGACTTTTTTTGTTTTTATTAATGGAGGATTAAATGTAATTAAAGATTTCAAATATTGAAAAAGGAAAGAAAAAGAAAGAAAAAAGAAATATTTTATGACATTTACAGAAACATTATATTTACGATGAATTCTATTCCATTTCTTTATAATTAATTCATCATTTCTTTGGTAATTACTAAATTATCGTTAAAAAAAAAAAAAATGATAAGTCAATGACAGATTTATAAAACTGCACTTTATTTTTATCTATTCTTTCAAGATGAGAAATCTCGCTTCTCTAAGTAAAAATTCATATTATTTTAAAATTCAAAATGTGCAGAATATTTATACTCACCCGGATAAAATTTTAACTGACTTCTTTTTAAAAGAAAAAGACTTAAAAGACATTTATATATTTTTCTTTAATTGCTAGTCTTAATTATGATTAATGGTCAAATCTGATTAATTTTAAACATCAACGAGATTTATACGCAAAATTTTAGTTATGTTAAATATATATATATATATATCTTAAGCGAACTAAAATATATTTAAAATCGTGAACGATAATTGAATTGTAAGCTTTTGAGTGAAATGATCTATGCGGGTTGAATTTACTTTGTTGTTTTGATTTGATTAATCGATAAGAGTAAAGGTAACTAGTAAACAGTAATACATAGTTCTGTTTTACGTAGGATTGTTAAATCAAGAATTTTCCGTCATATGTATTTTAAGTAATTTATTTATTTATTACTTTATTATTTTTATTATTTTTTCTTTCCAGTTTCTGATAAATAATATATATGTGTGTGTGTGTGTGTATTTTACAGGTTTTTTAGAATATATATATATATATATATATATATATATATATATCGGGTATCACATACGTCTGTAGACATTTTACAAATTCATAAAAAATGAGCGAATTTGCAGAATCGAAAATGGTTTGCGAAAAGTTATTCTCGTGAATGGGGATTTTTCTTTTTTTCTTTTCTTTTCTTTTTCTTTCTTTTTTTTTTTTTTTTTTTTAAGAAATAAGAGTAATTATGTTATTTGTCGACAGATGGCGCTGTTCGTGACCAAACCACACATTGTCATGAAAAACTAATACTTATTCGCATGCAAATTTTTACAGGCCTATAAATCCTATTCCATGTGTCCGTTGTCACCACAAATTAAGGTTTGTAAACACGTTATAACACTGCTAACTGGAGCTTCAGTCGGCGTTTCTTAACTGAGGGAGAACATCTTCACCAATAACGTTTTATATACTAAGTTGGCATCGCAATTAATACCTAATGTATGCACATGTAGGAGACAAAATAAGAAATAAACTGTTCTAATCGCAAAATTGTGCAATTTATAGGACTTTCATTTGCATATTTTTCTTCACACATCCGTGTGAAAAATTTAATTATTCGTCTCACTGTCGTCGACAAAAAATTTAACTATATTTTCTTCTTTACCAAAAAAAAAAATAAATAAATAAATAAATAAATAACCTTTCTACACGAGAATGAGTTTTTTGCAAATCGCGTTTAATTCTATCAATTCCTTTAATTTTTATGAATTTTTAAAATATCTACACACTTATGGGACTATATATATATATATATAATATATATATATATAATATATATATATATATTACATTGGGATACGGAATTTTTTCGTAGGGTGGGAGGGAGGGGGGGGTGTGTCTTGAAATTTTCGAAATGATTCTGAGCATATTGGGGCTGCTGATTCCGTTAATGCCTCCCACTCTCTTCAAGAAACATTAGTTTATAAGATATAATTATAATTACCATTATTATTATTATATTACATAATTACTATTACTATTATGATTATTACTATTACTATTACTATTATTAAAATGAAATTGAACTCAATGAATGATACTGAAGCATCTGCGTTGTCGTCATTCTGTGTGCAGAGCTGCCAACCTAATCCGGCAAATTATTAGAACCGCCCATTTTTCTACACCACTTAATTTTAGAGTAATTCTCTTCAAATATATTTGCGGTGAATTAAAGAAAAAAAAACTCTAAAAATTAAGTGGTGTAGAAAAATGGGCGGTACTATCAATTTGCCGGATTAGGTTGGCAGCTCTGTGTGTGGTAGCGAAGAATTTTCTAGGAAACTGTAAGGCTCCTAACAATGAAGAAGTAGTGGACAATATGCGCACTACTTGATTGTAATTAGGGCATAAAATTGCACAACCTGCACACAGTCATTTGGAGTGATTTCTGCATTGTTACCAGCATAGATACTTTGGTATATAATGTGGATAAACTGAAAAAAAAAAAAAAAGAGTTTATGGGGCATAACTGAAAACATTTTTTCAATCACTGACCCAAATATTATAATCAGAAATAGCTCGAAATTGTTAGGCACCAAAATTCCTGCTGATCTGTATTATTTACTACAATTGAACCTCGTTAACGTGAACATATTTAGTCTGAATTACTTTTAATATGAACTGTTACTACAATTCCCGCCAAAATGAAGATTGGTTACTGATAGCATGATTGAGTTACTGATAGTATGAACTACTGGTAACTTGAATAAAGTTTCCCCCTTGAGATTCAAGTTAAATACGTTCGACTGTGTTATTATTTAATTAACTAGCAGGCTACGCCCGCTTCGCTGGTAATATTTAAAGGATTTTTCAAAAGAATTGAATCGCTGTTTATTTTTTTATATCACATTATATATAAAAAAAAAAAAAACCTACATTGAAATCGCCCTTAACTTTGCTTCGAGTACGTGCTGCCTACGGCAGGTCTTTTTCCACCCGCACTGCATCGGGTCCAGGTTACCACTGCCTGTATTGAAAGGTCTAATCCGGGTACTTTAATTTGGGTATTTATCGGCGAAAGGCAGATTTGTTATTATTTAGGAAGTTTCAAAAATGACTGTATCTCAACATCTATTAAGTATTTTAGTTTCATTAGGCAGTAGCAAAATTTCATTATTCGCATGAAAATATATTTCTTATCTTTTGTCGAAAATAATTAACTGGAAAACATTTTTGGCAACAATTAAATTTAAAACAAATATTTAAATGGCTAATTTTCAAGCTATTATAAGGAAATTATTTTCATATTTTAATTAATTAAAAGAAAAAAAAAACCTAAAATCTAACAAATATAAAAAGAATTTCGAATATCGTTCTAGAATGCTATTTAAAATATTTTGATTAGTTAAAATATTTCATCTCTTGCAAAAGTGAAACATCTACATTTTTCTTTAAAATTTACTTATTGATGACACGTTGTTTTTTTAAAATCATATTTCTGCAAGAATAAATATTTATTTTGTGATTTTTAGGGCTGCAGTGTTTCTTTCTTTCTTTCTTTTTTCTTTTTTTTTCCACTTAAATTTTTATTTTGTGTGTTTTAGTAACTAAAAGAAAGCTTTAAAAAAAAATCTAATCAGAATTTCTTAGGATACTGTGAAGACAATGAAATGTTTTCTTTTACAATTGACATCTTATCTATTAATTATCTGCGAAAAAGAACATAGCATCCGCCACCGAGTATCGAACCCACGACCATCGAATTAACAACTTGACGCCTTAACTGACTGAGCCATTCACCAACATAAAAAAAAAAAAAAAAAACAAAAAAAAAAAAACTCTCATTTACTTTCGAATGAAAACGCCTTTTTTTTTTTTTTTTTTTTTAAGCGTGACACGGAAACACTGGCAAAATTCTATTTCAATAATAAAAAAAAACTTCTAAATACAAGAAAACTAATCAAAAATTAGAAAATCGGGCTTCGAGGTGCAATAGGAGTGGTCATTACGAACCTCCGTGCAAATTTATGCAGCTCTGCCATCAGCCGTTTTACTAAAATGCTCCGGACATACATAATGACTGACACACACACACACGCACACACAAACATCTTATTTTATTATATGTATAGATAATTATAAAAGTAACTTTTTTTTAGGTTAAAAAATTTAATTTATAGGAAACAGTAACAAAAATAGTTATAATAGTGTTATCATACAATAGGTATGAAATATTTAGATATTTTGTCATCTTAATTTTTTGATGCTTTAAAAATATTATGGTGCGAAAAATTCGAAAATCCATAACTAGTGTAGTGTACAGGAGCAGGTTCGAAAGTTTGTTAGTTTGCCAGATTGTTAGACAATTTCTTCGTTAGTGGAAAGTGAATCCTCTCTGGACAAATTTCAATATTATATTTTAAGTCAATGTGTAATTGTTTTCAAAAACGTAATATTAGATTTCAATTAAAAAAAAGTGTTTAAGAAAGAAATATAAGGTCATTGTGCCTAAATGCGACGTGATTTTTGGTAAGTTTATCGCATTTAGGAAACTTATGACATTTTAGTAAACAAATAATTATGACAAGAAAGAAAAAATGGTTGAATATTATACTCATAGCTCTAAACTTGTGTTTTGTGTCATTTTTTTTTTTTTTTTTTTAAGAAATTAAAAAAAATATCAGTAATTTATGAAAATATATACCAGCGTCGCATTTAGGAAATTTTTGTCGCATTTAAGGTACTATATCCTAAATGCGATGTTCAAACTCCCTAAATGCGATAATGCATTTAATGCATGGGAGCTACTTTAATGTTATTAACACTTTCCAAAGAAGGTTGAAAACTGTTATTAACACTTTCCAACAAGGTTGAAAAGTGTTTATGACTACGGTTTGTCTGTCTGTCTGTCTGTCTGTCTGTCCGTCCGTCTGTCTGTCCGCGCTCTAACTCCCGTAAATATTTATGGAATTTCTTGAAACTAATATATGTTATTCAAGATTACTATTGGGCGTTCCCTATTGAAAATGGAGTTCATACCTCTACTAGTTTGTGTACAGGGACACCCGAAAGTATTTCAAAGCATTGTGTTCTATGAGAGGTATTTCTACAAACCATATTTTCTAACCTTTACTGTAGACATATCTTAATGAAATTGAAATATGTTATTAAAGTTTATTATAGGATGTTTTCTGTATAAAATGGAGGAAATATCACCATCGGTTTATGTACAGGGACACTCAAAAGTATTCCAAAGCATCGCGTTCTATGAGAGATATTTCTATAAATCAAATTTTAATAACTTTATTTTCCACGAAGTTTTTGGAAATTTAAATATGGTATTTATATGCACAAAAGAATGCTTTGCACAGAATATAGCATGATTAGCATTAGATTTACAGGGTGGCACAAAAATGTCCAGTTACATTAACAGCTATTAAAAAAAATGGCTAGAATTGTACTTTCGTTTACGTTAAGCATTTTTAACACATTCTAACATTTTTTAAGGGTGAATATGATACCTCTACTGGTTGGTGTACAGGGACACCCGAAAGTATTTCAAAGCATTGTGTTCTATGAGAGGTATTTCTATAAACCATATTTTCATACCTTTACTGTAGACACATTTTAATGAAATTGAAATATGTTATTCCAGATCACTATCGGGCGTTCCCTATTGAAAATGGAGTTTATACCTCTACTGGTTTGTGCACAGGACACCGAAAAGCATTTGAAAGCATTGTGTTCTATGAGAGGTATTTCTATAAACCATATTTTCATACCTTTACTGTAGACATATCTTAATGAAATTGAAAAATGTTATTAAAGTTTATTATAGGATGTTTTCTGTAAAAATGGAGGAAATATCACCATCGGTTTATGTACAGGGACACTCAAAAGTATTCCAAAGCATCGCGTTCTATGAGAGATATTTCTATAAATCAAATTTTAATAACTTTACTTTCCACGAAGTTTTTGGAAATTTAAATATGGTATTTATATGCACAAAAGAATGCTTTGACAGAATATAGCATGATTAGCATTAGATTTACAGGGTGCCACAAAAATATCCAGTTACATTAAGAGCTATAAAAAAAATGGCTAGAATTGTACTTTCATTTACGTTAAGCGTTTTTAACACATTCTAACATTTTTTTAAGGATGAATATGATTTCAGTTTTGTGTATCTGCCTGTCCGCCTGTTTGTCTGCCTGTCTGTCCGAGCTATAAATCTCATAAATATTTATGGAATTTCTTCAAAGTGATATATGTTATTCAAGTTAACTATCGGATGTTCCCTATTTAAAATGGAGTTTATACCTATACTGGTTTGTGTACACGGACACCCGGAAGCATTTCAAAGCATTGTGTTCTATGAGAGGTATTTCTATTGGTTTTACTGTAGACATATCTCAATTAAATTGAAATAGCTTATTCAAGTTCACTACTGGATGTTTCTTGTATAAAATGGCGGAAATACCACCACCGATTTATGTACAGGGACAGTTAAAAGTATTCCAAAGCATTGCGTTCTATGAGAGATATTTCTATAAATCAAATTTTAATAACTTTACTTTCCACGAAGTTTTTGGAAATTGAAATATGTTATTTATATGCAGAAAAAAATGCTTTGCATAGAATATAGCACGATTAGCATTAGGTTTACAGGGTGACACAAAAATATCCATTTATATTAAGAGCTACTGATAAAACAATTCTAGAATTGCACTTTCGTTTACATTAAGCGTTTTTAACACTTTCTAACATTTTTAAGTGTGAATATGATTTCAGTTTGTGTATCTGTCCGTCTGTCTGTCCGTCTGTCTGCCCGCGCTCTAACTCCTGTAAATATTTATGGAATTTCTCGAAACTGATATATTTTATTGATGTTCACTATCGGATGTTCCATATTGAAAATGGAGTGAATATCTCTTCTGGTTTCTGTACAGGGACACCCAAAAGCATTCGAAAGCATTGTGTTTTTTGATTGTTATTTTTATAAACATTATCCCTATAGAATGTTCCCCATTCAAAACGACATTAATAGGTGCTGTACAACTAGTTTGTTTACAGGGACAACAACAAAAAAAAAAAAATGCCAATGCACTACGGTTTAGGACAGAATTTTTTGAAAGTTAAGTCTTTCTACTGCAAAAATCATAAAAATATTGAAATGTATTGTTAATATTCTAAAATAATGTTTTGTATAGAATATGGTATGATTAACTTTCTGATTTAAAGGGCTACACTAAAATATTCAGAGAGATCAAAAGTTGTAATTATAATTTAACGGCTGCATTTTATTTTGCGTTAAGCCTTTTTAACTGTTTCGAAAATGCCTAAGAGTAATTTTAAAATCAATTAGTCTATTTGTATATTTTTCAGTCATTCTGTCTGTTGTGTGATAACGTTGTGAAGTTTGCGTTGACGCAAACTCCATCTTAACTTAATTAGATCACTAAATGGATAAGTAAGAGAACACAAGACTTGAATTAACAATAACTAAAGTTTATTTGAGCAGATTAATGGGGAGGGTGGCCTGGCAATTAAACTAGCTCAGTCAGTATATTAATCAATCAAAATATATATATCAACAATTAAATTAGATTATCTTAAATATCTCACCCCAGCAAGCAATTGAAGGTGTAGCGACGGTTGCACTCGTAACTCCACTGCTGCGACTTCACTTTCGATCAGAGGATTCCCTACAGATAGAAATTCACTTTCACGAGCGCTAGCAAATACTCGTACTAACACTCATCATGACTTATTCCTCACTCCTCTAAATTTCTGCTACTCAATATTCGCCAAAGTAAGACTTTCAACAATCCACTATAATACTCCAATATCCACACTATAATATGCTCCGACATCCACTATAATATCCTCCAACATCCACTATAATATCCTCCAACATCCACTCCCATCTACTAAAACCATCGCCATTTTATACTTCTTCCTACATCCTCCTCTCTCTTCATTTCAATCCGTCCTTTTAAAATCACTTCTAATTTATCTAACATTCAAAATCTAAGTCTTTCATTGCAGCACCCTGCCGACACAAAGCTAACTCGACCTCAACTTTCGCCGAGTCACTGGCGACGAAGCGATTTTAACCGTCCCCACTTTCTACTTTGCTGGATCCAGCTTAATTAAAACAACTTTGGGTACGTTCTGACGTCTCAACCTCACAACGTACGCAAAGAATATTAAAAGTTATTCGATACAACAATTACGTACAGTTGGAATGTGTTACTAATCAATGGGTACTGCATGATTTTTCTTTCTTGTTTAAGTCTTAACGTGTTTTCAATTTCTGTATCTATGTGCCCGAATCTCCATTTGTCTATCTGTCCGTGTACCGCACTTAGCGTCCGGAAATATTTTTTGAATTTTTAAAAAAATATATAGTTTCATATTCACTATTGAATGTTCCCAAATAAAAAGGGCATTAATAGGTACTGTACAACATGTTTATGTACAGGAACGCGCAAAAAATGCCAATGCGTTGCATTTTAGGACATACAATTTTATAATTTACGTTTAAAGAACTTTCATACTGTACTTTCAACTGTAAAATCATAAAGAAATTGGCATTTATTGTTAATTTGCTAAAATAATGTTTTGTATAAAATATGATTTTGTTAACCTTCAAATTTACAGGGCTACACTGAAATTTTCAGATAGATTAAGGGCTGGAATTACAATCGAAGGGCGATGGTTTCTTTCGTGTTAAGCATTTTTAACACTTTCAAACAGTGTTTAAGAATGATTAGGAATTCAATTAGTCTGTCTGTATGCCTTTCAGAACTACTGTTTGTTTGTTGTGTGGTAACGTAGGTACAGAACTTTTAAAGTTATAAGATACAACAATTACGTGCAGTTGGAAAGTGTTAATAATCATTGCGTATTGCATGATTTTTCGTTCTTTTTTTATAGTTTATAAAATACTTAATACCACATAACTATTTCAAGATAAAATGTTGTGTAACTCTATGTGCAACTCTGCCTTTAACAGTGTGTGTAACTCTTCCTTTTTATTAACAGTGTGTGGAACTTTGTGTCTAAATCTGCTGTTAGTTAACAGTGTGTAACTCTTCTTTTTTTTAACAGTGTGTGTGTAATTCTGTGTGTATTGCTGAACTTTTCTAACAGTGTACGTAACGCTATGTGAAACTGTCACTGTGTGTGCAACCCTGCATGCAATTAACAGTGTGTGTTTAGCCCTTCTTTCTTATTAACAGTGTGTGTAACTCCATGTGTAATTTTGTTTTTTATTAACAGTTTTTTTTTAACATTGTGTGTGTAACACTGTGTGTACCGCTGATTTTTAGCAAACAACGTGTGTAATTTTACTTATGTGTAACTAACAGTGTGTGTAATCCTGTACGTAATTAAAAGTGGGTGTGCAACTCTGCCTTCTTATTAACTCTGTGTGTGTAACTCTGTGTGTAACTCTTTATTAACAGCGCCTTTTTATTAACAGTGCATGTAACTCTGTGTATAATCCTGCCTTTTTATTAGCAGTGTGTGTAATTCAATGTTCAATTCTTTTTTTTTTTTTTTTTTTTTTTTTTTTTTGAACAATGTATGTAACTTTGCGTGTATCACTGATTTTTTGCTGTGTATAATTCCGCCTTTTTATTAACAGTGTGTGTAACTCCGTATGTAAATCTCTTTCTTTTTTTTTTTGACAATGTGTGTAACGCTGTGTGTACCGCTAATTTTTTGCTAACAGTGTGTGTGTAACTCGCATTTTTATTAACAGTTTGTGTGTAATTGTGTGTAATTGTGTGTGTGTAACTCTGCATTTTTATTAACAGTTTGTGTGTAATTGTGTGTGTAACTTTGCCTTTTTATAACAGAGTGTGTAACTCCGTGTTTAACTCTTCTTTTCTGAGTAGTGTATGTGTAAATCTGATTCCATGAATATTTACGGGAGATAGAGCACGGACAGACAGACAGACAAACCTAAGTCATTAACACTTTTCAACTTTATTGGAAAGTGTTAAAAACATTTAGAAAGTGTTAAAAACGCTTATTGTAAACGAAAATGCAATTCAAGCAATTTTCCAACAATACCTCTTAATGTATCTGAATATTTTTGTGTGTCCCTGTAAATATAATGCTAATAATATTGTATTTTATGAAGGCATTCTTTTGTGCATATGAATAATATATATATTTATTTATTTACGACTTGTGCAAAGTAAAATTAAAATTTGGTGCTTAGAAATACCTTCCATAGAACGCAATGCTTTTAAATACTTTCGGACGTCCCTGTATACAAACCAGTGATGGTATTTACTTCAATTTACATGGGGAATATCCGGAAGTGGACTTAAATGATATATTTCAATTTCATTAAAATTTGTTTAAAGTAAACGTATCAAAATACGGTTTATAGAAATATCTATCATGGAACACAGTGCTTTGGAAAATTTTGGGTGTCCCTGTAGACAAATCAGAAGAGGAATTCCCTCTATTTTCAATAGGGAACATCCGATAGTGAACTTGAATACGATATATCAGCTTCAAGAAATTCCATGAAAATTTACAGGAGTTCGACTGCGGACAGACAGACAAACCGAAGTCATTGACACTTTTCAACCTTGCTGGAAAGTGTTAGAAAAAGAACGAAAAATCATGCAGTACGCACTGGTTATTAATACTCTCCAATTGTACGTGCTTGTTGTATCGTATAACTTTTAATATTCTTTGCCTGCATTATCAAACAAAGGAGAGAAGCACAGAAAAATATACAGATTGACTAATTCAATTTAAAACCGCTCTCAGTCATCGTTGAAGAACGTTAAAAAGGCTTAATGCAAAAGAAAATCCTGACGTTAGATTATAATTGCTTCCCTTAATGTATTTGAATATTTTAGTGTAGTCCTGTAAGTCTGAAGGCTGATCATATGAATAACATGACCTTTTGCATATGAATAACATTTTTCAATGTCATTAAGATTTGTGCAAAGTAAAGTTATTAAAATTTGGTTTGCAGAAATACCTCTCATACAACGCAACACTTGTAAATCTCCCTGTACACAAAACAGTGAACTTATTTTCTCCATTTCACATAGGAAACATCCGATAGCAAACTTGAATAACATATTTCAATTTCATTAAGATTTGTGTAAAGTAACGGTATTAAAATATGGTTTATAGAAATGCCTCTCATAGAAAAAAAAATAGTTTGCGGTACTTTCCGATGCCTCTGTACACAAACCAGTAGAGGTATTCACTCCATTTTTAATAGGGGACATCCGATAGTGAACTTGGAAAACATATATTAGTTTCAAGATATTCCATAAATATTTACCGGAGTTAGAGCGCCGAAAGACAGACAGATGGGCAGACAAACAGATACACAGATACACAAATTGAAATTATATTCACACTTAAAAATTGTTAGAAAATGTTAAAAACGCTTAATGTAAACGAAAGTGCAATTCCAGGAAACTTTTCTTAATAGCTCTTTATGTATCTGAATTTTTTTTTTGTTGTTCTGTAAAACTTATACTAAACATACTATATTCTATAGAAAGCATATGAATAACACATTTCAGTTTCATTAAGCTTTGTGGAAAGTAAAGTTATCAAAATTTGGTTTATAGAAATACTTCTCATATAACGCAATGCTTTGGTATGCTTTCAAGTGTCTCTGTGCCCAAACCAGTGGTGGTATTTACTCCATTTAATATATAAAACATCTGATAGTGAACTTGAATAACATTTCTCAATTTCATTAAGGTTTGTGTACAGTAAAGATATTAAAATATGGTTTATAGAAATATCTCTCATAGAACACAATGCTTTGTAAAAGGTTTGGGTGCCTCTGTACACAAACCAGTAGAGATATTAACTCTTTTTTCAATAGGGAACATCCGATAGTGAATTTAAATAACATATATCAATTTCAAGAAATTACATAAATATTTACTGGAGCTAGAGCGCGGACAGACGAACAGACAGATACTTAAATTGAAATTATATTCACAGATGAAAATTGTTAGACAATGTTAAAAACGCTTAATGTAAACGAAATTGAAATTATAGCAAATTTTTATGAACAGCTCTTAATGTAACTGAATATTTTTGTGTGGCCCTGTAAATCTAATGCTAATCATGCTATATTCTATGCAAAGCATTCTTTTGTGCTGCATATGAATAACATATTTCTATTTCATTAAACTTTGTGGAAAGTAAAGTTATTAAAATTTGGTTTATAGAAATACCTCTCATAGAACGCAATGCTTTGGAGTACTTTCGAGTGTCCCTGTGTACAAACTAGTGGTGGTATTTATTCCATTTTATATATGAAACATCCGATAGTGAACTTGAATAACATGATTCAATTTCACTAAGATTTGTATACAGTTAAGGTATTAAATATGGTTTACAGCAATACCTCTCATAGAACACAGTGCTTTGGAATACTTTCGGGTGTCCCTACAGAAATTAGAGCGCGGACAGACAGACAGACAGACGGACAGAGGGACAGACAAGCCTAAGTCACTTTTAAACCTTGTTGGAAAGTGTTAAAAAGGAAAAAAATGCTTAAACTTCCCTTAATATATCAACTGTAAAAATTGCCGCATTTAAGGGATAAAATTTGTCGCATTTAGGAAAATGGTGTAAACAGACCCTTAAATGCGATAAAAATTTAAAACCCCTCTTTTAAAAAAAAATGTAGTATTTTTTTTTATTTTCTTCTGGTAGGTATAAAGGGTATTCAAGCACATGACGTAACAGTGGTTATTTGACCTTGAGAGATGAAAGGATAAAATTATAGTTACTATTTGAAAATATTTCATCGCAATTAGGAAAAGATGAGGGAAACCCATAATGACAATGTTTAGAGCAAAAGTAAATTCTACTAGAAAAAACTTTTAAAATTTAATGAAAAGTTTCGCGAACCATTCTTGAAATGTGTATGTTCCATTATGATTTATAAGTTTGGGATTCAAGCATTTAGATTTTCAGTAGAAGAACTTTGGCGCATTTATGGGTTATCGCATTTAGGCACAATGATCTTACAATCTTTAATTATTTATTTCTTTATTTTCCTTTTTACTCAATATTTTTATAAGATAATAGGATACGTTGCTAAATCTACTGAAAATCCACAAAAACCTCGTAAAAAGCAAAACAATTATAGCTTTCATAAGTTATGAAAGTTTCATGTATATAACATCGCTTTTTGAAGTTATAAAGAGATTAATTAAAAAAAAAAATTGTGTCAGGTTCCATATTTACTGACACATTGTTAAGTTTATCAATAAAACAAAAAGTCTGGGACTATTTTAGTAAATATTGAGAAGGAATTATATCTTTCAAGGTAAGAAAAAAATCGATTTATCAATAAAATTTCTGAAACAAATAACATTTTCAAAAATAAACTTAATTTCTAATTTTTCTCTAATTTTCTTACAAATAGATGAATAAGTAAAATATTTTTTTCTCATGATATACACATATTAACAAAAATGGAAATCTTTTAAATGAAATATTTTAAACTTAGACTATCATAGTTTTTCCAATCTTTGATTTTACACATTTTGTTTTGCATATTTCCATAAAGAGATATCTAAATATATCGCAAGCACACATTATAAATGGTTCATCATATTAGCACTTCTTATGCGACGATATAGTACATCAAAATTTAATGAGTATACATTTTTAGCGAGATATAATACAATACAAAGATTTACAAATAAAAATACATTAAAACTAAATATAAAAAAGTAACTATATATAAAAATCTGTGCATCTTGAAGTACAGTATTTCATATATGTTTATGATATACATGCTTGCCGACCGATATCATACCTGCCAACATTCTAATTATCAATCGGAAGGTTTTATAGTACACGCCCTTTTTTCCACACTACTTTATTTTTAGAGTAATTATCTCCAAATATAGTTATGATTAAATAAGCATAAAATGACTTAAAAAAAAAAAAAAAAAAAAAAAAAGAGTCGTGTAAAAATAAAAGGCGGGTACTATAAATCTTCGGATTATTAATGAGACGGTTGGCAGGTATGCAATATGCGGATATTATTCTACCAAAAGGCAAATCTTGTTAAAAGTACCAAAAACCTTCGAGGAAAATTAGAAGCCAGTGCTGATTTTGATTTTTTGATATTTATTTCTTATTAACATAGAGGAAATTAAAAATAGAAAGTAAAAAAGAATTATTTAAAACCTTTTAAATGCAGGATATTTTTTTTTCTTATGTAGAATAAAAATTGCTCAAAAAAAAAAAAAAAAAAAAAAATCGGCTACCAGTACGCAACAGAACAGAAATACTAAATTATCTCTGACGTTTATTGAGATATAGTTATTTATCGAAGCAGAAACAAAATCGACTTAATTCTATTAATAGAACAATGATTATCTAAGCATCTTTTTATTTATAGAACTCCTTGTCATTAATAACATTCCTGGCAAATACTGAATAAATGTTCCCGGATGTTTTTTTTTTCTGTATTCTGTTTTTGAAATATTAATGATGTGTTGTGAACAAAAATATTTATATATCCAATTATCGCCAAACTAAAACAAGAAAAGAAGACCATGCGTTCCGCATTGATTATATGAAACATTTTCCGACAGGTCTTAACGTATACAGTATAGACAGAAAGTTATGCATACTTTTCAACATTGCCCACTGTAGGGATTTTCCCCTATGTGTAGAGACTTTAAGAAAAAAATTCAGAATGTAGGGACAAATTTTGAATTCGTATTGAATTTTCAGGAAAATTTGGAAAGAAATTTCATGAGTTTAATGAATGGATTATGAGTTTTGCGCTATTTTTTTTCATGATTTTTCACTAAAGTAGGAACTTTTATCATCAGTATAGGGGAATTTCGAGCTGTCATTAGCGACATGGCAAAATTTGAGTTGAAAACACTGTTTTTCAACATCATTCAAACGTGTACAAAACGGATAGCATGGTTGAAAATGCATTTACATAAATTAATTCTCTTAACACCAAATACCATTACAAAGTTAGCCTAAATTATTCACCAGGTTTCAAATCATTGTTTATTTACAAGTATACGACGCACAAAGACGGAGGAATATATATGAAAAGATAAATGCACTCATCAAATTTCTGGTACATTTTACAAATATTCAGCGTGTGCGCCTTTGGTCGCCTGGCAAACACCTAAACTAGTGTTATCAACTGAAATTTTTCCATATACATATGGACAGCTTAATGGCCTTACAATGATAATAAAAATTCCCACTCTAAAGCTGAGAATGACCGTAGGACGTACTTTCATTCTTAATATAGCCTGAGAATGTCATTTGGAGAAAGGGTACCTCCAAAAAGTCTCTTTTTCGTCCCTACATGCTGGAAAAAACTACGAAAAGCCCCTGCGAATACGGGCAAATCCCTACAATTGGCAACTCTGATGTATACGGTAATCCAGTTTCGTTCAGTCAATGTCCGCCATAGAAACGTTGTTACCATTTAGGGTACATAAGCACGTTGTCCTTAGCGTAATCCCAGAAGAAGTCGCGTGGCATTAGATATGGAGACCTGGGACATAGACCTTATATAGATAGATTACGCCACCAGTAGGTCTTCCCATTATAGTGAATGTCTTCAACATGAGGGTGTAATCTGGTACCTTCATCCTTCTCATTTTTGTGAGAATTCAAACAAAATATTATCCCATTCAAAAAGGTTTCCCATAAAATATTTTTTTTTATAATTAATCTATGAAAATTTAGCTTTCCAACTATGTGTAAATCTAAGGGTTTAAATTAGTAGTATGTGTACAATACATAAAAAAAAAAAAAAACTCCTTTCTTTCTAATGCAAGAATAACATAATGTTCATTCTCGTCTCTCTCTCCAGGTCCTTATCACGTGGTCCTTTAGCTGGGGAAGCTAACTCTAGTCAGGAATAGATAATGAGGGGGGATGCGTGGTCTATCGATATATAAGGACTAGGACCTGGGAGGAGAGGGGGCAGGGCAACAGAATAACAACATCCAGATCAGCGCGCCTACTCACCGATGTATGTTAAGACACTGCTGCCATCTAGCGTGTATGCGAGTCATGAGGTGGAATTTTTAAATTTAGTGGGTGTATCTATCTTTTCATGCATCACCAGTTTTTGTATGTTGTGCCCTTGTCAATAAATAGTGCTTTGAAACCAGATGAATAAATAAGCTAACACTGCATTTCAACCTTTAAATGAATAATCAATAATTATTTTTCCCTTTTCTTTCAGAATTTTCTTTTATTGTATCTCAAAGATCTGTGTTCTTTTAATTGCATATTTGGCATTATAATATATGGTTAATGATTATAATACAATGGTGATATAATATATAGTATTTTGCGTATTGAACAACAGACAGTTCTTCTTCTGAAAAAATTTATAAATAACAGTATTGTACTACGTAAAATCGAATATATTGGGTTGTTGGGGAAAATAATTTCGTTTTTTTCCTTTGAAAATGAAAGACGGTTTTTTTTTGTATTGTATAAATATTTTATTGAATTATACATATATTCTCCACTTTGATTGGTTTCTTAGCGATCTCACGAGTTGTTATTTGGCAGTTTTCATAAATCAATACTTTATTTTGTCTTCATTAGCATAAACTGGTTTTCCAGAACGTAATGCCTTTTCAACGTCAAAATTGCCGGAAAAAATATTTGATAAAACAGTTTTGACACTGGCATACATTAAATGAATTTTCTGTATATACACATCGTATACTTTTTCCTTGTTTTAACAGTATTTTCGCCTTTTTGATAGCAAAAACAAAATATGCCGAAAACGTCGCTTCCGATTTTCTTTATTTGATAAGGCACTAATCAAAACCTATTGAGCAGAATAAAAGGAACTTTTTCACAAGAAAACCTTGCTATATCAACTGACACAATATATAATGATAATGCAGATTAATTGGGAAGATGGTGTGAAAAAAATACAATTAAGTCCTTTGCTGAGAAAAACGAAATCACTTTTCAAACAACCCAATATTTTCCAAAACTGCGAAAATTCTGCTTAAGGTGTTGTTCTAATTATCGTCACCGCAAGCCAAACCTAGTGTTTCAAGCAAAGCTACTGCAAGCCAAAGTCAGCAATCCCCATTAGAAATAATTAATTAATACATATTTTATTTTGAAGCTGTAAAATTCGAATTTTGACAAAACGAAAATTTGCATTTTACGGATTTAAAAAGAATTCGAAAGGTAATAATAATAATAATAATAATAATAATAATAATTCAGGGAAATGATAACCAACTTAAGAATTGTGAATATTCTGACCATGAAAATGAAATTTGAAAATATATTTTAGTTAATGTGTTTTCACTATTTTTTTTTTCATATATTTTTTTTCCCCATTTTCTTTTCTAGCTAAAAAATAATAAAAATGCACTTAATTACTTTCTCAGATTTCTAAACTCAAAATCAAAACATAAAAAAAAAATAAATAAATAAATAAATAAATAAATAAAAAAAAATAAAAAATAACAAAAACAGCTACCAATTTGACGGTTATGAATTTTCTAAATGTGAAAACGAAAAAAAAAAAAAAAAAAAAAAAAAAATGTGAAGACTAATTGTTAAAACAAATTTCCCCGTAGAATAACATGGACATTGTATACTTTTAAGGTAAAAAGGTATGTTGAAATTAATTGTTTTTGCCTTACACTCTTATATGATGTAATATACTTAAATATATAGTTCTTATGTGTACAGCATATAAAGTAGTACAGTTATAGGATAAAGTTAACAAGTGTGAAATTTTAGGAGGCAAAATGCGTAAATATGTAGGACAAACAATAATTTTAGAGATGAAAATGCTTTTTTTATATGGTATTTAATAGAAAGTAATGCCCAATTAAAAAATGCTCTTTGAGACTTTTAAGCTGTTTTAAATCTCCTGTTATTTAACCATGAGTATCTTGTATTTAACTGAATATATCTGTAGCTTTTACTTTTTTTATATCACAGTTATAGAATCAGATTTAAAAAAAGTGTAAAAGTTTTCTGATTTTTTTTTTCTTGTAACTGAACTACATAAGTAGTAGTTAGTAATAAAAATAATGATTTCTCAATTTCAAAGTGAATGTCCAGTTTTGTGATATATACCTTCATTAATATTCATGCAATTTCTTAAAAGGATTGGACGAAAAGGAATTCGCATGGAGCAGTATAAGTAACCGTTCAATCCGGCAATCTGAAAACCGAAAAGAAACAAAATTGAGAAAAGAAAATTTTGTAAAAAGTTTTAAATAATGTTTAAGGAATTGTAGTATGATATTATTTAAAAAGTGTTTTATAACTTCGTACATTCTATAATAAAAGTCCGGATATTTTACCATGCTTTTATTAACGTCTATTCCTGTTTGTTTATCCGGTACAAATCTTGCAATTGATTTTTAACTAACTTCTCTATTAGCTAGACATTTGAAACTTTCAGAATAGCTCAGAACACGACGACAACACAATACATAGAAGCTCGATTTTCGAACTTTTGATTAGTTTTCTTTTAATTAACTGAAATACGAAAATAATAACCTCCCAATAGCTTTAAAAATAGCCATTAAAATATTAGCTATAATTTAATTATTGCTAAAAAAATTTTACGAGTGAATTTTCTTTCGACATAAATATGAATACGTTTAATTTAACGTGACCATTAAAAAAATTTAAAAATTAAATTATGCATCTACAAAAATTGACGTCATTATCACTTTAAAAATTGTATACTCATTGCTAAAGTGCTAATGTAGCTATGATTCAACAGAAAATTTAAAAACATGGTAAATAAAAAGTTTTTTATCTTAATTGTAATTTTAATTGTAACGATTGTGAATTGTTTTTATCCTCGTTTGTCCTTGTAATTACGCATATTAATAAATTTAAATTATGATTCAGGTCAGTACATTTAGAAATAATTCCACAAAAAAATTTTTACCGTCTTATTTTCAACTAGTTAAAATTTCTAAGATTTATCGATTATTTTAACATATTCAAAATATGTTGTATTCTACTTTCAACCTAAATCCCATTTTTTTTTTTTTTTTTTTCTGTTTTTTTTTTCTGTTTTTTTTTTTTTTTTTGTGCGTGTGTAAATAAATACGACCTTTCCAAACAATTTATATACTTTACAATATGAATTAAAATCTGGCAAAATGCTTTTTATATTACCTCATAAATAATATAACAATAATAAAAAAAAACCCTACTTAAAATTATATTACATTAACCTCCCCTTAAACAAGTATTATTATATTAACCGAATTAACATTTTATTCTTTTGGAAGGTATAGAATATGGGTGATAATAATTAAAGTTAACGGTTTCAAAACGCTTTAATTTTAAAACTACCCATCAGGAAGATTTGATATTTTACCAGAGCAATCGTGAGGCAATGGAATTTTGTTTGGAGAAGGAAAAAAGTAGTTCCAACATGTTCCTATAGATGGCGTTGTCAGGGTAATGTCAGGGGAAACGCCTAAATGGACTCATTAAACACATGAATGTTGGCAACACGATGGAATAGCGGGAAACAATATACTTCAAGGGTTTAATACATTTTTTAGCAAAAAAAAAAAAAAAAAAAAAACAAGAATATGTATTTACAGCGGAAACAGTCATAGTGAAAAGAGAAAAAGAGGAGCTTCGTGAATCAAATACTTTACGGATAATTAACGGCACATTTTGGAACCATTTTCTTTTCTTTTGCCAAGCAAAATTTCATTGCCTCACAATTGCTCTTCTAAAATATCAAATCGCTCTGATTTGCAGTTTGGAAATTATATTGTTTTTAAAGCGTAACTTTAATGGACTTTTTCCGCGTTACGTAATAAACACTTGACACATGATTATTACAGGGAAAAATGCAGGATTATAATGTTTACATTTATGCTTTATGGGGAAATGTCTGCATTGTGTAGGGAAATATCTGTATCTAGAGGGAAATTCATAGGAAATCGAGAATCTGAAGTCAAATATTGGGTATGATTTAGCCTCGAACCGAGGAAAACGAATATTGTCCATTATAATCACCTTGTACTATAGTTTTGTTTCTCATTTCTGTCAGAGTATACTAATAAAAAATATGAAGCATCATAGAAGAAAGTTTTGTTTGATACATCTTTTGAAAATATATAAGATCTTTAAATAAACTCCAAAATAAAAACTATAAGTCGGATACGTTTAATTAAAATTCTTTAGGTTAAAAATTATTTTTTTAAATAAGGGATAAATTATATACTTTAATTTATCATATCACTGTGATTTGCTTCAATAAACTGGTTAATCGTATTAATAAATATGCGTATTTATGCTATAAATATTTAAATAAAATTTTTTGTCATACATTATATATATTTTGTTATATATCGCAATGTCAGATTATAGATTTAATCTCATGTCTGTCGCATGATACATTCAAAAGATTAAGTGGCATCAGTTTCGGATGCCACAATTCGTTCATTAAAGTCTGCCTTAATCCATTTCACAACTATGAAAAGCCTTTGATCCAGTTTTATTCATTTCATCGTAATCCCGTAAAGAATCCTTCTTGAACTATTTTCATGGATTCAGGAGTATAATGTTACGATTTGAAAGCTGCTAATGATATTTGTTGACATGGTATGCGTGAAATTAAAGTAATAAAATAATACTAATAAAAGATTTTAATACGGTACTTTTTTTTTTTTTTTTTTTTTTTTTTTGGAAATGCTCAAATTAAATATCGCAAGAATAATTTATTAGATATAGCTTTGAAAATTAGTTAGTATTAAAATTAAGACTTGCTTGTTAAACTACAGGAAAGCGCATCAAATTTTAGCATATTTTACTGAAATTCCTATTTTTATTATAGCTTAATAAATAATGTTAAATTTTTTAATAATAATAGAAATCTATAGCATACGTATCTATATATAATAAACGAAGATGTGTATGTGCCCAACACTGAGAAAATATTCTGTAACTGACATCTAGAATCTAAGTTGTGGCTCTAGAAAAAAATAATTCCATGTCATCCTTATAAATTTTAGTCCCCTTGGAAAGCGAGTTCTAGAAGCCCCTACTAGAATTCTAGAGTGTTTGCCTATATTCTCGAAGGCAAAGTTATTTAAAAATCTCTGCAAATAAATGAGACTAGAAGAGGCGGGTTTCAGGAACTATAATCTAGGTTTATTACCAAATTCTGGAAAATCAAGCGAGAATTACTCGCAATACAAAGGATTGAGAATATTTAGAGTATTCAGAATATTGCTTCACCATCTAGAAATGTGTACACTAGAAATTCTCGATCATTTCGTCTATTCAGTTTATTGGCGTGTCTTACGCGCATAGGTAGGAAATTTATATTTCTAGTTAAGGGATTTAGAAAATGGCCACTTATTCATTCTGGAGGAAGACGGTATATTTTTTTTCTCAGTGCATATAAGGCAATATATATTTTGACAAACATATAATTTTAAAGAAAAAAATTACGAAAGTAAATAAATTTACAAAATATTAAAACGAAATAGATCTGTCTTTTGAATCAGCATATTAATACTGTATATCATTTCTGAAAACGATATAAAAATTTACAGTACATGTATATTTTTTTATGTTATAATACATTAAATTTATAGTTATGATTTTAGATACTCTAATGAAGGCATAACTGTTTAACTCTCTAGCCTATATACTAACCAATTGAAGTTAAGTTTATTGCGTCACATACTGTAGAAAATTTAAGTTATTAAATTTCGATGATTTTTAAATTTCATTATATAATACAAATTATTTAAACTAATTATTTCATGAAAGTGAAAATCAATGAAAACTAATTAGCAGACTTTTAAGATTTTTATGGAATACTAGATGATAAAAAACAAGATTTTTAAAATGCTTTGTGAAATATTTTGTTTGCATTAACTGGTAAATTTGAGAAAAGTTTAGTTTCTCTAGAGAAATATATTTTTGAAAGAGAGAAAATTAAAAATCATTGGACTGTAAAATCTGCTGAAAATTTATTTTTAAATCGAACAAAATGAAAAGAATTGTTCATGAAAATAAAAAATTAAATGATGGAATGAAATCGTAAGCATTATTTGAAAATATGCAAAGTATTAGTGTTTCTATAAGCGTTTATTATGCTTACTTTCTTCATATTAAATAGAAAAAAAAAAGAAAGAAAGAAAGAACAAACTCCAAAAAGCAATTATTACCCATTTTTCAAACAACTAAAATTTTTTTATTGTTCATGTGAATCAAAGTAATTTTCAGCTGTGTTTTTCAGATGCTAAAGCAATATGTACATTTTGTATAGAATTTGATTTTTGTATTGAATAAAAGTATCATTTTTTGTTTAAGTTTGCGCCGACTTCAAAAGTTATGATTAATTGTAGTGTTTAGGTTCTCGGCGAGAAAATTTATTTTGAATTTTTAAGTGCAATTTACAGTTTCATACTCTGATAATTTTCTTTTTCTTTTTAGTTGTTTGAATAATATCTGCTTTTTAGAGTAGGTACCATTTTGTTTACAAAAGTATTTTATTTTATTTTTTTTTCTTTTCATTGAAAATGTATTTATACAGCAGAACATGAGATTAGCGGTGGCAGTTTTTTATATCACAACCCTCAAACAATTTGACACAACTCAGAAATTCGTAATTTCGAGTTTATATCACTGAAAAATATATGAACTACTCACTCTCAGAAATAATATACTCAGTTTTGACGATTCAGACATCCTCGGGATTAATTTCGTTGTTTTTGACAACCATCTCGTCAAGCGATCACGTGATTTTTGAGCAAAAGTGAACTCTCAAATATTTGACGAAACTGTTTACTCACAATAGCATGTGCTAGCTTTCATTTCCGCCATATTGGTTTTTTTCCTGTGTTGTTTCGACTTTACGTTACAATGACTTTTATTTGCCAGCCTGGTGGTTCGGTCGGTACACTGTTAAAAAAATGCAGAAAAAATACAGAAATTCTCTGTAATTTCAGAAAAAAAAATCGTAAATTACGGGAAAATTACGTAGACAAAACGTATTTTACGACTTTTTTTCTGAAATTACAGAGAATTTCTGTATTTTTTCTGCATTTTTTTAACAGTGATAGGGCGCTGCCTTCTGGATTCCCAGGTCTCGGTTTCGAATCCCGGTGCGGGCATGGATGTTTGTGATGTTCTATGTCTACAAAATATTGTGTGTGCTTGTTTCTGTGAATTTCTGTAAAAATGTGGATCAGTTGAGACATAAGTCATTGTAATTATAGATCTCAAAGCTGTCAAATAAATTTCCAAATGACATTTATTTGTTTGCTCTGTTTTATTTATATTTTCATTACATATAATTAGTATTTACTGTCTAAAGCAACGAACTTCCAGGTAATTTTATAATTTTATAATTTGTATTTTATTCTGTATCACGAAACTAGGATGAAAAAATGTATCTTTACTTTTGACGAAATTCGTATGTCCAAACAAGTGACGAAAGTAATTTTCTCAATTTGACGAAATATTCGCTCGGAGTATTTCCCTGGAAACGGTTTCGTGAAAATTAAAGAAAATATCGTGAAACTTGAGTATTCATTTCTGAGAGTACTTCATTGTACACAAAAAAGTTGCATCTCCAACTCGAAAATTATTTACTCGAAAGGCAGTTGTGTCAGTTTCAGTCTAGTCAATACCTTATCTTTAAGTTGATTTTTATCAAATACAGCATTTTTAAGTTTTGTCAAATCTATTATTTCTATGCGATATGAGAAATAAACAAGCAATCTATCTATTAAATGCATATACTTTAAACAAGAAATCTTTAGAAATGTAAAGAACAAATGTGCTGCAATTGTAACTAGTAATCGTGCTTGGCACATAGTATAGAAGCACCCAATATCAGTAAATATATGAAATATAAACGTTCCAAACAAAAGCAACTTGAAAAATATCGACGACTCTCTGTTTTTCATATTAGGCTGTCAAAAGAGGCCATGGAGAAAACATTACAGCGTATATCTTTAATAGATTAAAAGAGACGTAGAAACGATATAAAGATAACCTCAACTGCAGTGCTCATCTGGATTCTGACTGAATTTTATAGAGCGTACTTGTCACCCACTATGCTGGAATGTGCACAACGTAAAGTTCAAACAAGAATACAAATATGCATTGCAGCTGACGAACAGAAATTTAAACATCGAAATAACGCTCTTTTTGATTTCTAAGACCGTTTCGCACGATACAGTGTAGGAAACTGCGAACAAACAGATGCACGTTTAACATTCTGTTTTTAACATTCATGTTTACAAGGGGTCTTTCCGTACTAAATCAATGATGCTCTACAATTTTGTAATTATTTTGTCCCCTACCTTGCACTGTTTTCGAGATAGAATTGCTAACTCCGCTATTTTCTACCAGGTGGCACTGTAAGTGGACGCATCTTGTCGCGCATGGCCACTTCACTATACTTGCATACTACGTGTAGTAGTGTAGCTGCAGCCATTCAGGAGTTAAACGTGTGAGATCGGACTTTTGTGAGCAACTTGTAATTCGTTTAGATCTTAATGGGACATATTTCAGGCCAAGGTATTTACAATAAATACATAAATAAATAAATGAAACTGGAGCATCTCTCACGAATTCATAAGCTAACATCAACAACAAAAATCGTTTAAATTGAAAACCCCCTCCTTTATGAAGTCGGTTAAAAACGACAACGACTGTGCGCTAATTGTTGTGACCGCTTACAGTGACTGCACTTTGAATTTCACATAGCATACGTGTCACCCGCTACGCTGCACAACTTGTGCAATGTAGTTCAAGTGTGCACAGTGTAGGAAACTGCGAACAAAGAAATGCACGTTTTAAGCGTTCTATTTTTAACATTAATGTATACAAACTGTCTTTTCGTATTAAATTGACGATGCTGTACAACATTGTAATTCACTTTTCTCCCTACCTTGAACCGTTTTCGAGATAGGAACACTAACGGAACTGTTTTTCATCAGGTGGCGACATAAGCCGTTGAATAACGTAGCGCATGGCCACTTCACTGTACCTATATATCACTTTGTGACTGTTGCTGCAGCTGTTAAGCAGTTAAAAGTGATGGGTGTGACTTTTATGGGTGTCCTGTATATATATTTTTTTTTAATTCGTAAAAGTATTACAGAGTTCAGAACAAGACTTAAAAAAAAAAAAAAAAAAAAAAAAAAAAAAACATATGTTTGAGAGTTTTCTCCTTTTTAAAGTCGGTTAATGAAATCTTTGAAATTCACTAACTATTAAAAAATTATAACAAACTCTAAATTTTTTCTCATTTAAAATCATCTGTTTAAATAAATACGTCATTCTTTAGATTTTTAATATTTTCTATATAAGTATAGTATTGAATTCCTAAATTTTTTGTCTTCCAGTTTTTGATGGATTTACACGTTATGTTCTGAATATGATTTGAATATATATATATATATATATATATATATATATAGTAGTATTGATCGATTGTATTTTGTTCGTTTTTTTTTCAAAAGATCGTCTTTCGATGAGGAGAATTTCACTGAAAAAAGATATCCAATCGATAACAAATCACATGAAAACTCGATGGAAATCATATATTTCCATCGGATTTTTATATCAGCTTCTAAATTTCATTGGGAACCGACCATCAAAATTATCTATTCCCGATGAGATATTTCGGATGAATTTCCGATGAGATTCATCGCTCTTGATGAGATTCTGAATATCGACCGTTCATAACTTCATCGGTCGTCGATAAAAGGCCATTCAAAGGCCGATTACATTTTGCTTTTTAAATAGGGAACTTGGCAGAGTGAGCATTAATAACATATATTAGTTTAAAGAGATTCTGAAAATATTTGCGGACTTTAACTTGCGGACAGAAAGACAAACAGATGTCATAAGTACTTTTCATGTTTGTTAGAAAGTGTTAATCTGCTAGAACGGTTTAAACGCGGTTTCTTACAAAATGATCCACGCTATCGTAAAAGGTTTAAAACTATTTAAATCCTCGATCTCACCAATAGAAAGAATGTTAGAGGCCCAAATGCCTAAATAAAATTCTTTCAAGCCGCCATTTTGTTTCTTACATCACATGTGCCTATCTTTCATCGCCTGGCCGTATCAATTTGAAATTTAGGCAAAATATTATTTTTTCCTCTGTATTATATCTCCACCTTTTAAGCTTGAATTTGTTTATTTCGTTCCTCGTGTCAGTCTTTCCTGTTAGGGAATTTAACGCTTTAAAATCTTCACTAAAATACTCTGCCTCTTTATCATAGTAAGGCTTCGGCACGATTTTCATTCTCTAACATACCCGGGTAGCGCGAAAAACGCTGATGAAAGCAATGAGGTCACCAAACCAAAGTTAATATGTGAACTTGTTTCTTTCTAGGCGCGAACAGCGCTCCCCTGTATGTCGTTACTCAGGTATTAGGGTTTCGAACGCAGTATATTACGGTCATTGGAGAAGCAGACGAAGGCAGCGACGACCCATGCGGAAGAATGGACCGAATTCACTGGAATTTTTTTTCCAGAATTTTAATATTTTAGATTTTAAAGTATATTTAGTATATTTGTTATAGATTATTTAAAGTAATTACAATTTTCTTTTGAGATTCTTGTCTTAATTTGTATTGTTTATTAACCCTTTTCTTCTCTCTCTCTGTCTCTTTTTTTTTAACATTAACTTTGAGTTTAATTTTAAGAAAGCCTATAGAAGAGTTAATATAACTAAACTTAAAGCAAACTCAAAAGCAATTCTTTTAAGTTTTATTAGCACGTAGAAGCATGGAAATACGTATCGTAATGAGTAGAGTAATTTGTTTTTTACTGTGTAAACAAATATACAGACAAGTAATTTATTAAAGATACTTTAAAATGAAACAAAGTTTGGGGAATTACATATGTAAAATTTGGAAGTGAAACTCAGGTTATTTATTGTGTGTGTGTTTTAATTAAATTGAAATGAGAGTGTTAGAAGATAATATTCTTTAATAAATAAAAGAATGTGAAGGCAAATGTTCGAAATTTCTGAAATATTTAAGCAAAAATTCAAATGTATTAGTTTTCTGTTTCTTTCTTTCTTTCTTTATTGTTTTTCACTTATTAAATCATTGTATTTAATTTTTATTTTAAAGAAAATAAACTTTTGTTGGTATTAATTAAGTCAAACTGAAAGATTTTCTTTCCTTTTTTTTTTTTTTAATGTTAAGTTAATGTCTTTTAACATCGATTTACGGCAATCAATTAAATTATCAATGTACAATGTAAAAATGTCTCATCACAAAAACTCTTAAAATGAGAGAACGAAAATAACTCAACTTGAGTGAATTTTCACTCTTTTGCCTAGAAGAAACGCACCCACTCTGTGAGGATTGAGGTTAGGTGAATAGTAGATCGCCGCGGGTAAGCGGTGCAATCAATAATACTTGGGAGTTAGGATGTAACGCCAAAAGTCGACGGTGCAGTAATTTGGGTTTGAGTGTTTCTACGCAAGCGTGGGGTTGCTAAGTGGTTAATAAGATTCGCGCAGGTTGCGTGGAGTGAAGAATATGAAAGGTTTTTGGAGATTTTTGAAAAGTGAAGCGATCGGAGGTGCTTGGTTTCGGTGTGAATAAATAGCAGAGTGTTTTACTAGCAGGGGGTGGTGTTGCTGTGTTAGATGGAGCAGCATAAGGCTGGAGATAATTCTGTGGATAGTTTTTGAGGGAGAGTATCGTACTTTTAAGAGTTGACGTTTAGTTGAGTTCTGTGCGAGATTAACCTGCGTGGGAATCGTAATCATCTCTTCATAGTGCAAATCTAGTAGCGACGAGTCATCCTTGTGAGAGCAGCCACAAGTTCCGTATCTTAGAAATTCTCAAGGGTGAAAGCCAATCCTTATATTCTCCTGATTCATTTAGTTGATCTTTATTCGAGTGTCTCATTGGTACTACCCTTAAATTACAAGATATAATCAGGGTTTAACCTGGCAAAAAAGTTTCTTTAGCATTTTAGCTAAAACATATAAGTAGTATTTTAGTTTTTTCGAAAATTTATTCTTTGAATAGTATTGATTTCTTTTTCTTAACTTGGTTATCCCCAATTTTGTTTTCTGTTTGTTTTGTTCACTGACGATTCTAACCAAGCATATATTGCGATTTAAGAAAAATGAATCAGTAAAATTTTGTTTCGATTTCAACAAACGCAGTACTAGCACTGATAATACATCTATGAAGCAAATTCTTAATTATGTTTTTAAATATTTTTGCATTTAAATTCAACTATTAAAAGTCGAAATTAAATCCGAATATACTAATTAGATAATGATTCCCAATATTTTCAGTGGTTTTGTAATTTCCGTCCACGAATATTTGTATAAAAAATTGAGGTCGTTATATAAAGTTATTTTATGAAGTAATCTAGTTTTAGTTTTTTAGCGAAATTCTTACTGACATAGTTTAGCAAAACACAATATCTATTAGCAAAATGCTAAAAAAAACTAATGGTAGTTTAAACCCTGGTTGTAATAAAATCTTATTTTAATTTGCATTTATGTCTCGTGCTCTTCTATTACCTATTTAGTTATGTAACTAGTTAAGTTAAGATTGAGGAATGGAGACCACAAATTCCTCACAACTCATCTTGAGTTAAAATCAGTATACTGAAAGAGTTAACATAATGCACTCAAACTTGAGTTATTTATTGTGTTTGAGTAATTTATTTATTTTATTAATGATTTTAATACAAATGATTTTAATAAACTGATTTACTTTACAGTGGCGTTGCCTGTTTAATTTGCTTGCTACCGAAGAAATACGTTGCGGCGAGAGCGATGTTGGCACTTACAAGTGGTTGAATGAGCAGAAATAACTCAAGCTTAGATAAAAAGCTACAAATTAACCCGTTAGAGCCCAGTGTCCTCATTTGAGGACAGCTAATAAAATGACACGTATATTTTTTTTTTGTGGTTTCTTGGAATGATTTTTGCTTTTCAGTGACAGTTGATAGCGTCACTTTAAATGATCCCTGAAAGTTGTATGTGCCTACTATTAATTATTATTTCATAATTTGGATAGTCATTTTATGATTTTTCATTCGTCGCTCATATATTTGCTTTTTGCGCAGGTATCCTAACTTAAATGAAGTTGAACAATAATATATGTTATAATACTTTACTTTCGAGATCTTTGTCAACATATAATAGGAAAATAATCTGTTATCTCAAAGTTTTCTCGCTGGAACACTAAACGTCAATAAATGAGGATAGGCTTTAAATTTAAAACTATCAGAAGAAATGTTTAATTTAATATATTTACTGTCAGTTGTCTATATTAATTAAGAAGTGAAATAATCAGCTAGTAATATTTTGAAAAATTAATTCGGGCGTTAACGGGTTAACTCAAATAATTGCATTTTTAATTCAAGTCGATTTTAAAAAAATAACTCTTACTTGACTTGCTGAATTAACTCATTTATTTTAAGAGAGAAAACTTCCGAATTACAGAATCAATTCAAACGAAAGTTTCACAGTGAACTTATCTTAGAAATAACTTACATCAGTTCATCAGCCAGTTTGATTTACCAAATTGTTTCAAAATGGCGGCTTCTTGGAAATTTAAAACACACATAAAAACGTATTTATGAATTGAAACTCGACATGTACATAACCCATATCAAAGCCCTAACCAAGTTTTCTAACCAAATTGGTACACTATATTGTTTAAAAATGATATCCATTTAAGTTTTTTAATCAAACTGTTCCGCCATTTTGTTTCAGAATAGTAGCATCTAGAAAATTCAAAACTGACATATAAAAAATATCTATATGAACCCATTTGCATGAAACTTGCCCATCTACACAGCCCGTACGTATAAATATCGACCAATGTTGTTAATCAACTCAAGTATCTATATACTTTCTTATATAAATTTGACAGATAAATCCAACTTTTCTTTTGAATGAACCAGAAACGTTTGTTTTATATAATTTAGAATTATTTCAGCAACAAATTTCATTTTAATTATCTTAATAATTAACGCTTGATTAAGATAAAACTTATAAAAAGTAAAGTTACATTAACAATTGTTTTAATTTCCTCTAGCACATAAAAATCTAGAAGAAATTTCTTTATTGATTAGATAAAATAAATTTTTGTCACTGCAAACAAATTTTCAAACTATTCAGTTAATCTGGATTATTCAAACTGAAACAAAGTTTGTGGAATTACACGTGCAAATTTCTGTTGTTTCAAAGAAAAAGAAACATTAAAAGTTCTTTTGTGTTTAAATACAATTGAAATCCGATTCTCGAAAAAGATTTTCTTAAGAAAAAAAAAAGTAAAAAGTAAAACAGAAACTAATGCAAATGTTTAAAATTCCTTTAATCTTTAGCAGAAAGTTGCATAAATTACATTTTACTTTTTTTACGTTTAAGAAGGCGTTGTGTATAAATGTGTTTAAATAAGAAGAAATCTGTTGCTTAACATACTAATAGTTCATCGAAAATAACATTTTTCTGACATTACGAAGATACTAAAAAAATATTTTAATTATCCTAAAACAAAATTTTATCGCTTCATTTATATTGTTAAATTAATAATTTAACAATTTTGTTTTACGAATAATTTAATAGTACATTTTTGTTGTTTTCTAATATTAATGGAAGAAAGCATTGGAATCGTTAGGAAACTTCCACCTACCTACTTCGATGGACTTACAGTCAGTAACAAAAGTGTTCGAACACGAGCAAAAATTCCTATGTAAAAAAAGTACACTTCATACGGTTTTCTTAAATAAATCCTTGTTGAAACCTGTTCTTATTCAGTGTAAGAACATGATTCGATAAGGATTTATTTAAGAAAACCGTTAAGAGTACTTTGTTTACATAGGAATTTTCGCTAGTGTTCCGACACTTTTGTTACCGACTGTACACATACTGAAGTGTTATGATTACGATTTGAGCATTTTTAGAAAATGGCCGTCAGCCTGTGACCAAAGTTTTGTGTCAGCTTTAGCTCGAGAGCTATTACAGGATCTCATAACAATTTATGTCTGTTGCAACGTGAAACTAATACGTGACTGTCAAATTCAGGAGCAAATTGTCCGACAGAGGGCGCTGCCATGCACCAACTTCTTCCATTTCTGGCGAATTACATAGATTTTATTCTATATAATTTAACAAATTCAATGTGCGAAAAACCCCTATAAAACAAATTTGGGTGCCTATCGGCAGACATGTAGTGCTGCTATACTAGAAATTTCCTGGTATATGTGAAGGCTATATCTCAGTTTTTGTAACGTATACATGCACCGAAATTTGCGTATGAAAAGGCAACTATCAATGAGAATGGTTATTAAATCTGGGAGTAGATAGGTTTATCAATTGGCATCGCGATAACTCACTTTCTGGGATTGTCCATATGGCTGTATCGAGGCATCTGTTGTATAAAATTACACCTGACTGCATAAATGAAATATTGAATGACAGAAACAGGGATCAAATATTTGCTCACGTTAATCTTTAAGTGGTGATATATAGAATTATGTAGAGGAAAGTGTTCTGGTAGACAAAGGGTACTTGTATAATAATAACATTTTATTCTGAATAAGCAATTTGTTTAAAACGATATTTCTGTACTGATAAGTATAAAGGATTTTAGTCCAAAGATGTCGATTTTGAGTAAAGTACATAGTAAGACACAGAAAAAAATTCTGTATCGATTGGTATAAAAGATTTAAGTCCATGTCATTTAGTTTTTGAGATAATCCATTGGATAAAAGATTCAAGTTAGAAATTTAGCATTCATGTTTGTATATATTATATATGTATAATACATTACGTAAATCTGTTAAAAATAGACAAACTTCAAAATTAAATATATGTAGTTTATTCACAAAATTGTATATTATGATAATATCCTGGTTAAAAGTGTATTAAACAGAAGTTTATATACAGAATTTTTGGAACTTTGTTTTTCGTCGCCTGAAAAATCATCAACATGGACTTAAATCCTTTAAACGTATCAGTATAGATTTATAAGTTGAAATTCTACTAACATGTAACATAATTAAAAAAAAAAAAAAATAAAGGACACCCATTTAATTATTTTAAAAATCATTAGAACGTAGATGCTAATAAAGCAAGGTTCCTTTTTCTCAATTTTTAATTTTATAGATTATTCAATATAAAATAAATAAAAGTAAAATATGTAAATCTACAAAACTTTAGAAAAATAGATTTTTTATTTAAATACCAAATTAATATTCAGAAAAAATGAATTAAAAAAAAAAAAAAAAAAAACTTCTTAAAGTAATCATTGTAACAATTTAAAATAAAAGTTTTGTGGATTGTGTTTTTAAAGAGTTATTGTGTAGAGATGTGTAAATTATAGATTCTACGTAGAACTTTAACATTTCCTTGCTTTTTATTATTCCGTTTTTCATCTTCTGTAGTAAAAAAAAAAAAAAAAAAAAAATACACCTCATATGTTCTCTGGAAATGATTTCTCCATAAAACTAGTATGTTGTGGCCACCACATGACTTTCTTCTATATTTTCCTATACACATTCACTCAGTAAAAATAATTTATTAAAATTATTATTAAAAAAAACTATCTTCCTTGATAATGCAGACGATTTCCATATTAGAGAAGTAGATAACACTAAATATCCAAAAAAGTCCATTTATTTCTCAATATATTAAAAAAAAAAAAAAAAAAAAGATTTTTTTCTAAGTTTTTTCTTGTTAAAAGTAAAAAAAAATCGATAAATTTGTATTAAATTATCACAGATCTATAGTTCAACCATTCGTTTTAAAGATATTGACGAGACCTTTCGAAAGATACCCATCTTGAAAATTCACTCCCCCAAGGGAGGAAGCGATGCCCCAACATGCACAATTTTTTTTTTCCTAGTTAACTACTACTGTTATCAATAATTCATATCAATTTTATAATCACACGATTAAAATAACTCTCATTATGTACATTTGTGAGGTTGAGGCGTTAGAACGTCACCACAGTTGTTTCAATTAAGCTGGATCCAGCAAAGTAGGAAGTGGGGACGGTTAAAATCACTCTGTCGCCAGTGGCTCGGTGACGGTTGAGGTCGAGCTAGTTTTGTGTCGGCAGGGTGCTGCATTAAAAGACTTAGATTTTGAATATTAGTTAAATTAGAAGTGATTTTTAAAAGTACGGATTGAAATGTAGTGAAAGGAGGGTGTAGGAAGAAGTATAAAAATAGAGATGGTTTTAGTAGATGGTGTGGATGTTGGAGGATCTTATAGCGAATGTGATGATTCTTATTTTGGTAAATATCGAAAGTAGAGTAGAGGAGATTTAGTGGCGTGAAGTTAAGTAGCGTTGAGTGTTGGTGAGTGTCTACTAGTTTTCGGAAGGTTCAAGCTGGGATAGAAGGGAATCCTCTGTCCCATAGTGAAGCAGTATTAGTGAAGTACGAGTGCAATCGTCTCTACACCTTCGGCTATCTGCTGTGGTGAGATATTTAAGATTATCTACTTAAATTGTTGATTCATATATTTTGATTAAGTAAAACGTTGACTGAGCTAAGCTTTAGTACCAGGCCGCCCTCCCATTAATCTGCTCAAAAAAACTTTAGTTATTGTTATTTAAAGTCTTGTGTTCTCTTAGTAATCTAAGTATTTAAGTTAAGATGGAGTTTGCAGGAACGCAAACTCCACAGTGGCGCCCAACTCAGTTCGACATCCCCCCCCCCCCCACTCGGGTTTATTTTACTGGCTCAAACAATGTACTTAAATTTTTTGAAGATCTTGAACAGTATTTTGATATATGTAAAATTGACGAGAATGATAAATTTAATTTATTAAAATACTCCTTAAAAGGAGATGCTAAAATCTGGTATGAAACCATTGCCTCTAGAGCTCTAGGCCAAAATCCTACGTATGAGGATTTGAAGCTCAAAATTAAAAATTCATTCTCATCTATTGTGGATAAAACTAAACTCCGTCAAGAACTTTATACGACAAAGATGTCGTTTTATGACAAACCCACCACATTTTTATTACGTAAGTTCGACATTATAAAGCAGCTGGATTTAGTTTTATCTTTTGCCGCTGCAATGGAAATCATAACCCCGCTTTTGACTATTCCCATTCAAGATTACCTTGATCTGAAACCTGTCACCTCTTACGACAGTCTGTTTCAAACCTTAGCTAAATATCAAGAACGACACCCTCCAAGGGCGGAAAACACCTTTAATCGCCAACGGGGTAATGGAAATATGCAAAATTCTAGGCGTGAAAATTTCACTCCCCCTCAAAATTTCAATCGCTATCAACAAGAACGTCAATCACCGTAGCCAAGGCGTAATAACTTTCAGAATTCTCGGAACGATCGTTCTAATCAAAATCAGTCTCAAAACTTTTCTCGAGCTGATAGAAATAACAGAAATTTTCGTAACTCTCGTAATAACCAGAGTCGTCAGTTAAACGAGTAAGTGGCTCTTGTGAGGAGGGTCAATAGCCACTGAATAACTCAACCACCTCCACATGTTTAGACACAATTTGTATCAGTCCGGTGGACCTTCCTAAGTTGAATGCAATAATTCATGATACTTTCATACCTACTTATTGGGACACTGGTGCTGAACGCTCCTTTCTAGCGTATGAAACTTATAAAAAGTATTTTGACTTTAAACCTTTAAAGCGGACAAATTTAAATATTACAACGGCTCAAGGCAAGTCCTGTGTTAATAGAGGCGATGTCAGCCTGAATGTTAAAATTCATAATTTAAGTGTTAATTGGCCTTTTTATGTCATCGACAATCTTCAGCATCCCTGCATTATAGGGTTAGATTTTATGAAAGCAAATAATGTTGAAATTAATTTTGCCAATAAATCTTTACATATTGATGATTCTAAGTCAAATTCTAAACCTGTCGAGCCGACAGAGTTAATTGTTAATTTAGAGGAAAGTGCCCTCACTCATATTGAAAAAATTGATTTTGTTAATTTTCTTAACCAGTTTAAACAGTTATTCTCTGAGACACCTGGCTTAACCCATATTGTTTGCCATGAAATTGACACTGGAACTAATAAACCAGTCTTTAGTAAGCCTTATCGTTATGATCAAGCCAAACAAGATATTATAAATTGGCATATTGATAAAATGTTGCAAAATGATATTATTATGCCTGTAACTTCTCCTTACGCATCTCCTGTTGTTTTATGTCGTAAGAAAAATGGTAAACCTGTTACTGACCCTGAGGCATGGAGATTTGCAATCGATTATCGTAGGCTAAATTCTATTACACAATATCCTCAGTATCCCTTGCCTATAATTGATGATTTGTTAGCACATATAACAACGACAAATTTTATGTCTACTCTCGATCTGACATCGGGTTACTTTCAAATTGCAATGAAACCCGCTGATATATCAAAAACAGCGTTTATAACTAAAAATGGCACGTTTGGTTTTAAACGAATGCCTTTCGGATGTTCAGGGGCTGTGGCGACATTCCAAAAAGCCATGGAAACAATCCTTAAACCTGTTTTGAATAAATTTGTACATGTTTATCTCGATGATATAATAATCACGTCCTCTTCTTACAATGAACATTTAGATCATTTAAAAACTGTTTTTACTCTACTGCAAAATGCAGGATTAACTTTAAATTCCTCTAAGTGCCATTTTGCACGACAGGAAATTAAGTACCTAGGCGTCAAAATAACGCCTGCTGGTATTTCTGTAGATAATGAAAAAGTTCAGCCAGTTTTAAACATGCCCCCTCCTACTACTTCCAAGCAAGTTTCGAGATTTCTAGGCATGTGTGCTTGGTATGGGAATTTTATACCTAATTTTGCTCACATATGCGAGCCCCTCTTTAAACTCAAAAGGAAAAGAGTTAAATTTCACTGATCAAATGAAGCACAAGAAGCATTTGATAAGTTAAAAACTATACTTAGCGCTCCTCCTGTACTAGCTCATCCTAATTATAATAATAAATTTCAAGTAGCTACTGATGCTTCTTCGTACGGCATTGGTGCCGTTTTAAGCCAAGAAGGCCGTCCAATAGCATATGCGTCCCGTACGCTTAACACTGCAGAAAGAAATTATCCAGTAACTGAACGTGAATGTTTAGCAGTGCTTTGGGGACTGCAAAAATTTCGTTTATATTTTACGCAACTTCCAGTAACAGTTGTTACAGATCATGCGGCATTAACTCGGTTAACAACTGGAAAGAATCTCTCCCCTCGCATGATTCGATGGACTCTTAAGTTATCTAACTTTAATATAAACATCGAACACCGACCTGGTTCTGACAATATCGTAGTTGACGTTCTTTCACGTACTATTCAAACTCAAGAAAATAAGATTGAATCTAATTTTACAAATCAATCCCTTGCTTTAAATGAAAAGAATGATCAGTTAAATTCTACTGTTAAAGCCTCATATATTTATCATTCGCATTTAAAGGCTGAACCGGTTCAATCCGAAGTATTAGCAAATGTGACTGAAACTTGTGTAAAGGTAATTGAAAGTGAACCAGTAAACCAAGGTGCGTCTACAAATCTAGTCACTACTTTAAACGATAAATTCGTATCTGATCAGGAAAAAGTAGCTTTAGCGCTTATGCCAGCATCTGTGTTAAATTCAAGAGATCAATTAATCCAAGAACAAAAAAATGATCCCGAATTTGGATTAATCTATAAGTATTTAGACGATCCTGAGTCAGTTTCATTAATTGAATCAGCCATTGCCTTAAACTGGTCCCAATCTTTTTCTTTAATCGATGGCTTGCTTTTTTATTCAAAATTATTATCATCTTATGGCGAATTACGAGTTGTAATTCCCCAATCTCTTCGTCAAGCCATCCTATTTGAGTTTCATGTCTCTCCAATTTCGGGGCACTTTGGCATTAGGAAAACTTATAAAAAGCTCAAAGATGCCTGTTACTTTCCTAAAATGAGGAAGTTTGTTAATGAATATGTTTCGAGTTGTCGCTTGTGCCAGCAATATAATTATAAAAATGTAAAGCCGGCCGGTGAATTAATTCCTATTAAAGTTGATTTTCCAAATCAAATTCTTGGACTCGACTTAATCGGTCCTTACCCCCTCTCTAAACCAAATAGATTTCGTTATGTGTTAGTTATAGTTGATTATTTTAGTAAATGGGTTGAATTTGTGCCTTTACGTAAAGCTTCGGCACAAGGAGTGGCCACTGCCTTCTTTAATAATTATATTTCTCGTTACGGCGCCCCTCTTCAAATTGTAACGGACCATGGTCCTCAATTTATAAGTAATACTTTTAAGGCACTTTGCGATACACTCGAAATTAAACATGTCTTCACGGTTCCATATCGGCCGCAAGCTAATCAGGCCGAACGTGTCAATAGAACTTTAATTAACATGATTGCGACGTTCATTGGTCAAAATCATGAAAATTGGGTTCAGTTTCTCTATCATTTTGGCTATGCAATTCGTACAGCGGTAAGTGATGCAACAGGAAAATCTCCCGCTGAATTGTTTTTGGGCAGAAAGATTCTGACCCCCTTTCAAAAACTGGTATTGGTGCAGCAAAACGCATCTCAATTTATTACGCGAAATATTGAAGAATTGCTACCAGAAGTTCAGAGAAATTTGAGAAAAGCTCAAGAGCAGCAGGCTGTATATTATAACTTAAAACGTAGAATTTTAGAAGTAAAAGTGGGAGATAAAATACTCCTAGAATAACATTTTCTTAGCTCTAAAAAAGATTCTAAAGTAGCTAAATTTGGGCCAAAATTCATTGGGCCTTTCTCTGTTTTAAAGATAGAAAATAATAATTTGACAATTGATTTTAACGGCACCCCAACGACCATTAATGTTGATCAGGTCCGAATATTTAAAGAGCGCACTCAATCATATACTGAAACTCTTGATAGTGATAGCGTGCCGGGTTCAAACCCACCTGACGAACAGTCCGTCCTTACACCTAACCTCACTCCCCAGCCTAGTGCTCCTGATTCTTGTACAGCTGATGAACTACCTACTCCTACAACACCCGAACAATCTGTTCAGGGCACTTCCGCTGACCAATATAGTGTTAGCAGAACCGTCGCACAAAAGCGAGCTCGTAGTGGGTCATCAAACCATTCTAATGTGAAATTTCCTAGGCAAACTGGTCGCAAACGCGACTATTCTTTTACTAATGGCTCTTTTATACCACAGATTAAAAAGAAAAAGGCTTGGAATAAGTATCTAGAACGGCCACAAGCCCCCTCCTCAAAGTCCTCTGGAACACATCGCCCACAGAAGGTACTAGCAGTTCCAGATTCAGTGCACACCGACACTTTCCGACCTAGGAGAAAGGCAAGGATTCGAAAAAGACCTCCACCCTCTTCATCAGCTAGCGGACGGCACATGGAGAAATTCCTAGCAGCTCCTGACTTGATCGGCAAAGACGAGTTCTCTTCACACCACCGATTCAATACCCGGCGTCAAGCCAGACTCCGACAACAGGCTCAGCCATATGAATCACCTGCCGAGCAAGCCTTTGTACAAGCCTTTTGGGATAACCCTAGACCCCGGTCGGAAAGCCTGCAACCCTGTGGCCTAGCTGACGAGCACATCCACTAAGACCTCTAACCTTGCTGAAGTTACAGCTGCAAATTCACATCAGGTGATACCGTTCTCTATTTTTTTTTCGATTACAATTGCATTTCTGTCAGAGCTGTACAAAATGTTCGACGTACCTTGAAGCCTTTTTGGGACTTTATATTTTAAGAACTCTTACGAAAGTTATGGACTTTCCCAAACTAAAAATACAAAATTTAACTTAGCCATGAACTTTCAAATCAAAATTAATGTTCTGCTTCAATGTCAACATTTTTGTTCTCTCTTAAATATCTATTTTATGTATGTATTAAGTTCTTTTACCTTGTAGCCATCACCTGTAGAAAGCTGGTAATATAAACTGTTTTTTTGGCCCCTTTGTAAATTTCCCTCCCTTTTTCTTTTGTCTTTCTATAAATGATGTATTTATAAACTGCATATTTGTATTTGTAAAACTTTTGAATATTTGTCTAAAAGTTTATCTGTATGTACTTTTAGAGGGGAAAAAAACTGTTTTTTTTAGCTATAAGCATAAAAGTCGTGTTTAACTATATAACATTAAAAAGACTAACTGCTCAGTTTTTTCCGCTTATGCTTTAGCTAAGGAGGGAGAAATATTTCTGTATGTAACCTATCTATTATGTTAATAGAGACGAACATGTCTCAGTTTCTTCCACAGATGAATTCTAACTTTTTTTTACTAAGCATACTGTAAAAGTTTTTCCCATTTCAGACACACTCTGATGGACTATTCCTCTTAATCTGATATTAAAAGTATTTTTATCTGAAGTGAAAGATCTCTTAATTTGATGTCAAAAAGTTCTTTTTTCTGGATGTGGACAGCCTGCCCATTCCGACGTCTGCTCTAGTATGAAGAAAGTTCATCCTATTCTTCGTTTAGTCATCTCCCTTGCAGACGTAAAGCTCCAGATACCAGTCCAGCCAGTACACTCCTACTAATAAAGATTTTCTCATGTTTTTCTTTAAAAAGAACTATTATTCTTGTGATTATAACAAACTTTAAATGTCGCATTGGTCCCAAGCGACTTACTATGTAAAGACACGCAACATCAAGTTTGAATTTAATATATTGCCTTCCTGGCCTAACAGGGAGACGTGTGTAAATCCTACTATAAGCCTGGTTTTAGCTCAGTCAGAGTCCCGGAGTTCTCGGGGTAAATGTACGCCTTTTATTTAAACTTTTAAATTATTTTTTTTTGCGTCGCCGAGTTTTCGCTCAGGGACTTAACAAATTTTTAAGTTTTTCTCACCCGGTTAAAATTTAAGTGACGGCTGCACTCACACTTCAGAGATTTGAGATAGTTAGAGAGGGAATGAAGCTATTTAAATTTAATCGATCAAACCCGTTGGGGATTTTCCCGACTAAATTTTTTTCTTGGAGGGGGACTGTGAGGTTGAGACGTTAGAACGTCACCACAGTTGTTTCAATTAAGCTGGATCCAGCAAAGTAGGAAGTGGGGACGGTTAAAATCACTCCGTCGCCAGTGGCTCGGTGACGGTTGAGGTCGAGCTAGTTTTGTGTCGGCAGGGTGCTGCATTAAAAGACTTAGATTTTGAATATTCGTTAAATTAGAAGTGATTTTTAAAAGTACGGATTGAAATGTAGTGAAAGGAGGGTGTAGGAAGAAGTATAAAAACAGAGATGGCTTTAGTAGATGGTGTGGATGTTGGAGGATCTTATAGCGAATGTGATGATTCTTATTTTGGTGAATATCGAAAGTAGAGTAGAGGAGATTTAGTGGCGTGAAGTTAAGTAGCGTTGAGTGTTGGTGAGTGTCTACTAGTTTTCGGAAGGTTCAAGCTGGGATAGAAGGGAATCCTCTGTCCCATGGTGAAGCAGTATTAGTGAAGTACGAGTGCAATCGTCTCTACACCTTCGGCTATCTGCTGTGGTGAGATATTTAAGATTATCTACTTAAATTGTTGATTCATATATTTTGATTGAGTAAAACGTTGACTGAGCTAAGCTTTAGTACCAGGCCGCCCTCCCATTAACCTGCTCAAATAAACTTTAGTTATTGTTATTTAAAGTCTTGTGTTCTCTTAGTAATCTAAGTATTTAAGTTAAGATGGAGTTTGCAGGAACGCAAACTCCACACATTTATACGAAATTTTGTCGTATACTGCCATGTTGAAAGTTTAGAAAAAATGCGATTACAGCGCCACCTGTTGAGCGAATGATCCTCAAATCTAATCAGCGCTAGTTTATGTCAGGATCCAACTAAATACCTAGTTTGGTTAAATTTCGTTCATTGCTTCATGAGATACAGCGTCCACAAAATTTCTGACACACATACACACAGACAGACACACACACAGACAGATATGTTTTAAAAACTATCAAATCGCGTTTAGGACATTCCAAAAAGTGTAAATCCATCGAAAACCGGAGTTCGGAAATTTTCACGAATCCAATACTTTCTCTATATATACATATAGAAGAAATAAATAATTCATATTAATTTTTAAATCACACATACAAAATAACTCTCATTATGTACATTTATACGAAATTTTGTAGAATACTGCCATGTTAAAAATTTAGAAAAAATAAATAAAAAACATTAGCGCCACCTGTCGAGAGATTAATCCCCAAATATAGTCACCACCAGTTTAGGTCAGGTTCCAATTAAATACAAGTTTGGTTAAATTTCGTTCATTGGTTTGCGAGATACAATGTCCACAAAATTTGTGATACACCCGAACGCAGACACACTGGCATACATAAATTTTCTATAAACAGTTAGATCGTTGTCAAGACATCTCAAAATGTCCAAATCTGTCAAAACTGGAGTTCAAAAAATTCCACCAGCTGTGAGTGTTATCAATTTTACACAAATTTTCATCATATAAATTGACACCTACTGCTCATTAGAAACTGTTTAAAGTGATATCACTCTTCAGAAGTAAATAATGGCCATAAATAATTACACGATAAAAAGAACTTTTTATTTACAGTCGGTAACAAAAGTGTCCGAACATTAGCAAAAATTCCTATGTAAAAAAAGTACACTTCGTACGGTTTTGTTATATAAATCCTTATCGAATCATGTTCTTACACTGACTAAGAACAGGATTCAACAAGGATTTATTTAACAAAACCGTATAAAGTGTACTTTTATTATATAGGAATTTTTGCTAGTGTTCGGACACTTTTGTTACCGACTGTACCATGTTTTTAAGTGTTCTGTTGAATCATTAAAACGCTACCGAAAACAGCGGGAACCCGGAACAATTGGCTAAAAGTATTAAAAAATTCATTGCTATCGTGTTTTAAGCAAGTTAAAAGAAGTTAGTTAAAAATCGATTACAAGCTTTGTACTGCTAACGCTGCCGAAGGCAGCAGGGTCCTGAAGCTGTAAGTTAAAAATATTTTAAAAATGCATTTTCACGGTGTTCTGAACTATTCTGAAAGTTTCAAATGTTTAGCTAGACCTGAAGTTGTTAAATAAATTTTCTGTCGAATCATATAAGCACTGCTGAAGGCAGTATGGACCTGAAACAGTTGACTAAAAGGATTAAAAAAATGTATTGCCACCGTGTTCTGAGCTGACCTGAAAGTTTCAAATGTCTAGCTAGTCGGGAAATTAGTTAAAAATCGATTGCAAGATTTGTACTGGACAAACAAACAAACAAGAATCGAAGTTAATAAAAACATGGTAAAATAGCGATTAACATTCTTCCTCGAAAGGGAACGGAAATTTTAACTAACTAATCTTTTCAAAACTAATAAAATGGGAAGGATACATTTATATATTTTATCTAAAGAATTTATATACACGCTTAACTGCTTCATTAAAAGGAACACCAGAATGACACACAGGTTTTTTTTTTTTCAATTAAAAATATTAATAATGATAATAATAAATTGAATTTTTATTTATTTATTTATTTATTTATTTATTTCTTAACAATTTGTCACAAATACTTTTTAAGTTACCAATGTACTCCGTACTTACGAAATCTTATCCATTTTGTAATGTTCAGTAAAAAAAAAAAAAAATGAACAAAGAAGAGAATTAGAAGCAAATTTGAAAACAAATCTTGGATGTAGAGTAACTTATTATTTGTATTAGGGAGATATAATTAGTTTTAGGGTTATTTTTGGATGAGATAAAAAATTAAATTAAAAAAAGCGGAGCAATGTGTTTCAATTTTCCCTACAGTCCTATTCATTTTAGTAAAAAACCAATCGATTGTTTACTTTTCATCTTCCGCCTGTTGCCATTCTGCGAAAAGAAATAGCTTTGCTCTTGTGACACTCTGCTTTAAAACAGATGTATTATATTGCAGTTTAATATGGTACATAAGAAGTACTAAATTTGATCATTTCTAAAATATTTTTAAACAACATTAAAGAATAGTTAAACGTTTGATTGACGCATCATAAATCGATTTTCATATATGACATCTGACATATTACACACACACACACACAAATAAAATTAGAAAATAAAATAAAATAAAAATAAATATTTATCCAAATAGTTGTTCCAACTTACATTATTATAACGTCTTTTACTTTTATATATTATACTCAAAAGGAATTAAAAAAAAAAAAAAAACATTTCAGAAGAATAATTTAAAATAGTAATAATGCACGAATTGTATTTCAACGTATCTACATCGATAAATATTATAGTTATTTCATAATTATTTCATGTTAAAACCACTTCATAGTTATTTCACGTATTAAATATGAAAAAAATTCATTATATTAAGTATCGGAGAGGAATATATAAAATAAATTTTATGGGTTTTTGCACTGTTTTATCAACATAATGTAGTTCATTTTCTTAAAACATGTACTCTAAATCTATTCAGAAGGAAAAATACATTTTTTTTTTTTTTTTAAGAACAATTATTATAAATGCTTTCCTCTGTATAAACTTCCCACTTTAAGTACCTCAATTCATTTACGTATTGCAATATTTTTAAAGGATCATAAACTAAATTTTACACAAGTTCTTTGCACTTTAATTCTACAGCATTCTAAAGAAAAAAATCATTACCGGAAAATATTTTAAAACAGTAATAATACATATGTTTTACTTCAAAGTACTTACACGGGAAAACAACTTTCAAAAATTCATTATAGTTATTTCACGTATTAAATATTGATAAATTTATTATTTGGAGTGGCTTGTATAAGGAAATGCATAAGAGAAAATTTGTGAATCTTAAGCTGTTCTTTTAAATTAAAGTATTTCATTTAGTTTAAACATTTACCCTAAGTCTATTTAAAATGCATCAAATATTAAAAAGGAAAACAAAGAGTAATTATAATAAAAGATTTCGTGACGTAGTCAATGATTTTAGCATTTCGGATTCTTAAATCATTTTATTAAAGTGAATACCAAATGCATAATTTAGTTTGTTCTGCCTTCTGTTTTCAAATATTTTACATCTCAAATTTTTAAAGCTACTTTTAAGGACATTTTTTTAATCCACCAAATTTGTTAAGGATTTTTTAGTAAAACATTTTAAGAACATAAAATAATAATAATAATAATAATAATACAATACAATAAATAAAAATAAATAAATAAATAAAGTAAGAATATCGCAAAGAATTGCATAGATCGAGTTTGTATATGTAGAATTGTAATAATTTTCGCAAAATTATATTATACATGCCTTTTATATTTCTGCAAATATTATCAATACTATATCCTTATTTTCAAGATGTTTTTGAATCATTAATACTCCGCTGTACGCTTTGGAAGCAACAAATATTGTAATAAATAAATAATTATTTATATTCTTAAACAGTAATAAAACGAATTTAAGAAAAACCTTGGAAATTATTGAATTTGGTCAAATCATATTAATAAAACTATAAAAACTAAATAACATAATTATATTTTCATTAAGAAAATTTATAAAGTTCAACGTGAAAAAACCTTTTAACTCAAAATACGTTTTTATAGGGTAAGTGCACCAGTGACTGACACTTTCAGAGCAATCTCTGATGTTTTTAATGTTCTAGTCATCAGAAAATATTTTTAGAATTCTTAAGTTAGTACATATGGTATGAAAGACATTCAGAACTACATATATGTTAAAATATATACATTTGGTAACGATTATTTTTTTTTATGAATTTTTGTTTGACACTCCACTCAACGTTCCAGTAATTGATACTGCCAGTTTTTCATTTTATCGGTAATTGGCACCCTATGTTCCAGTGTTTGACACTGCTAGTTATTCATTTTACCAGTTATTAGCACCCTATACTCCAGTGTTTGACATAAAATGTTAAAATTCTTATATGCAAAATATATGAATTTATTATTATTCATTTTTATTAATTATTTCGGGATAGATGTCAGTTACTGGAGCACTTACCCTACAAGATTACTAAATTTAAAATACGAAATGAATAATAATAATATAAACGTTTAATTTAGATAAAAAAAATAAGATTCTAATAATTATTCGAGAGTTTCTACTCAGCTTTCTAAACATTTAATAATTACCAGGCGCTTCAAAAAATCTAAATTAGTGAAAAATTTAGCAAATAATCAAAAGTGAAAAACATAATAGGGAACTTGAATATATCCTCAAGTTCTAATTATACTGCTCATCATGAAAATTGCTCTCAGCACCATTTTAGTAAATCCTTACGTAAAATGTTCTTCTGAATCCGAATATGACAACCATTTTGCCCTATCATCCACTGTTTTTTTTTTTTTTTTTTTTTTTTTTTTTTTTGGTAATGCCTCCCTATTTTTACCACTTAAATTTGATTTATAGCGCAGAAAAGAAACGTTTTAACTGTTAAATATCTTCTAGGGGCCTAACGAGATGAAAACTTCTATAAAATGAACATTTGCAGGAAGGGGAAGATTTAGCGGGGGAATTGTCACTGAAGTTATAAGTTTAATGTATTTTATTAATCAATTGACATTATCACTTATAATGCATTATACAATTTCTTTTTAAGAGTTAAAATAATTCTTTTCCATTCTCCAAATCAAATTCATGGCCATAAAATTACCGAAGAGTGATAAAAATTGGGGGAGGAGTTGAAGTCCCGAGAAAACTGGGAGTGATGGGGCAAAATGGGAGTCATATTCGGATTCAGGAGGTCATTTTACATAAGAATCAGCAGCAATGGTATCAGGGCTCGAGAAAAAAAAATCTGGAGTGACTCCACTCGACTTTCCGAACATTGAGTAACTAACAGTTTTGTAAATAAAATAAAGAAAGAGGAGTTGCTAAACAAACAAAAAAGAGAAAACCATAACAGAGTGTTTGAGTACTTTTCTCCATATATCACACGAGGTTTTATTTAACGCTACTGAACTTTGAGCCTTTATATCATAAGGATAAAGAATTTTTCGTTGTGTCCCTGTAAAAATCTATAAATGCTAGGTTCACCAAAATGCTTATAGTTAGTGCAACAGTGATTTATAATATTCATACAAATTTTCAGCTCAATTGAATAAGGCGTTTAGATGCTATCGCTGGTCTCATAGGCCATAAAGATAAAGAATTTTTCTTTGTGTCCCTGTAAAAAAACTGTAAGTGCTAGATTCACCAAAATCTATACAGTTGGTTCAAATGTGACCTATAACATGTGTACAAATTCTTTGCTGAGATTAATAAGGCGTTTAGATGCTATCACACTTTTAAAAATTTGGCAAAGAATTTTTCTTTGTGTCCCTGTAAAAAAACTATAAGTGCTAGATTCTCCAAAATCTATACAGATTGAGTATCTGTGACCTATAATATGTGTATAAAGTTTTTGCTCAATTGAATAAGGCGTTTAGATGCTATCGCACTTTTAAGATTTTGGTCCCTTGGCCATAGTGATAAAGAATTTTTCTTTGTGTCCCTGTAAAAAAACTATAAGTGCTAGATTCACCAAAATCTATAGGGTTCGTACTATGGTGACTTACAATATACGTACCAACTTTCAGCTTATTCGAACAAAGCGTTTAGACGCTAGCGTGTTCACTCACAGACATACACACATACATACACACATACATACACACATACATACACACACACATACATACATCATCGTAAAAATAGTGAAAACGGACTCGTTGGACCTCGAAACGTATAGAAACATCAAAATCTCGAATTCGGATTTTTGACATGATTACAATACTTTCCTCACTATAGTGTTCGGAAAGTAAAAAATTGCAGTGTAGTGTAATCATATTTGTATTTATTTAGACTTATGAAAAAAAAAATATATTACAAAGGGAATATATAAAAACGTACATGGATTTTAATGTCTTATAAATATATTACCGAATTTCTTCAAATTAATTGTAATAGAAAGTAACGTGAGCAAATTATTAAAAAAAAGTAATAATAATAATAACTGTAAAAGAAGTATAAATAACACACACATCACTTCTTTCAATATTTATATTTTAGCGAAACAATGTTGCAAATATGTGGTAATTCTAACCACTTCACTGATTTTCAGTCCAGAAAGTGCAATGCATGCGAAATTATCTTTGTAAAAAAAAAAAAAAAAAAAAAAAAAAAAAAAAAGAATAAGAATAAGAATAAGAAAGAAAAAAAGAAAAAAATCCTACAGTTATAATATTTTATCTAGTTTATACCCTCATGACCTTTAATATGCCTGGACATTTATATTTTAAATGAGTCTAGAGATTATACTTTAGCGCACTCCAAAAAATTTGACCTTTCTTTGTATGCAAAAAGACCTTTCTTTGTATGCATGTAAAAACTAGTTCCACAGTCAACAAAATCTACTCGTTGTGCGACGATGACTGATATCAAACCTATCTAGTTTTACCTCAATCAGATAAGGTATTTATTTGTTATCGCACTTTAAATAAGGTTTACTGATAAAGAATATTTATTCATGTCCCTGTAAAAGAACTTCAAATCTCATACTTACCAAACTGTATACATGTCTGTGACGGTTATCTGTAACGTACTTGACAACTTTTAATTCAATAAGGTAGTATGTTTCGACGCTATCAGTCTTTAAATTATTTGTGTCCGTAGGCCATAATTATAAAGAATTTTTTTTTGTATCTCTGTAAAAAAACTATAGAGTCATATACTCATAAGAATTTATATAAGTCGTGCGAAGGTGACCTACAGTACACCTACCAAATTTTAGTTCAATCGCATAAGCGTTAAAACACTACTTTATTCATTCGCAAAAACACGCATTTAAAAATAGTAAAAATAACAGTAAAAATAGCAAAAATAATAGTAGGAGACTTGAAAACATATAGATACACCAAAGTTATCTAGTCGAACATTTTTATGATTATAATACATTCCTTACGTAGTATATGTTCGGAAAGTAAAAAGAAAAGAAAAGACCATGGATTCGTTAGAATAATATATAAATTATAAAAAATATAAATGTTTAATTCATATTTAAAAAAATGTATTAAAAGGAAAATTTAAAAAACGCAGATAACGTGTTCCTAAATTAAATTGCCTTCCTCTTAAAACTGTATATATACATCTTTATCCACAGCGTACCTTTACCAAAAATTTAATCCCTTTTCCTAGTATGAATATGTTCGGAAGAAATCTAAAATCAAGTTGCGTGTTTAAAAGCCATTTTTAGGAAATTTATGGCCTTTAATGCGTTGTACATCTCCTTTACTTTTTCTTTCTTCATCCGTTTTTAAAGTCAGAGAACAAATCTCTCTCCTTTCCAATACATCTTAATTAATAACCACCTGTTGTGCTTACCACGACTTACTGAAGTTTTTCGAAATACAATCGATAGCACAAGTTACAAATGAGATTAAAGAATAATTAAATTTTAAATTAGCTTTTAATTAAAGTGTTGAAGGAATGAGCATGTAACCGTTTTCGCACTTTCTGTCTTCATTTTATTGTTACAGACTATACTATAAAATTTATTTAATTATGTTTAAACTCAGTTTCTACATTTTTTTAGATGTTTTCAATTTATAGATGATTTTAATTTTATTTATTTATTTTCTTTTTTTTTTACCGATACATATAAATAATTAGATGTTTTATTATTTTCATGTAGTTTATAATAGTTTGTGATATTTCAAACATAGCATTTAATAATAATAATAATAACAATAAAAAAAAAAAATCTGTCTATAATTTTCAGATTAAATCTAAAGGTATTATCTTATTAAATTACTCTGTAAACAAAACTGCTAAATTATTAATAAACTTTCTCTATAATTATATTTACCTTAAATTAATTAATAATGGGATGAACATACAAATTTGAAATTTCGAATCAAAATTTTAGAAAACAAAATTTTACATATCATATAATTTTATAAGTATATCAATCGACCGTTTTTCAGAAGTTTTATTTTTTATTATTTTTAATGTTAACACATCGTTCAATAAGTCCCGGGACTAATCCCCAAATAGCGTCGCAAATGAAATATTTCTGTGTGAGTAGAGTAAACCTAACTTTCAAAAGATGCACGTTAAAGTTTCACGATATTTCGATCGTTTGTTGCCGAGATATCAAAGTTTTAGTGACCCTACTTTTGATATTTTCAAAAATAGGGACAAAGCTAATTTCATGAGTTGATTAATCATTGCTTTGTGATAGGCAAAAACGTTGTTGAAATTTAGCAATGGCATAACAGTTTCAACAATATTTTTGCCCATCAAAAAGCAATGTTCAAACAACAAATTCAGCTTTGTCCCTCCTTTTAAAACATCAAAAGTAGGGTCACTGAAACTTTGATATCTCGGCAACAAACGATTGAAATATAATGAAACTTTAACGTGTATCTTTTGAAAGTTAGGTTTACTTTACCCACACAGAAATATTTCTATTGCGATGCTATCTGGAGATTAGTCCCGGAACTTATTGAACTGTGTGTTATAATATAAGGTTACAAGGGTTAAGTTTAAAAACAGTCTCAATTTAACCCCCCATTTTGATCGGTTTCTTTTTTTTTTTTCTTTTCTCTTTCTTTTTTTTTTTTTTTTTTCACTTCTGAAAAATTTTAGGTGTATACTACAATTTACTGTATATATATAAATGATAGATAACGTAATAAAATAAAATTTAGCAATTAATAGAACTAAAACAATAACAACACACAAAAATATAGAACTGAATATATATATATATATATATATATATATGAGCTTTACGTAATTTAACAATGTGGCAATTAAAAACTAATGAGGAGAGAGAAAATTTTGAGATTCGTAGTTTTATTTGCCCCATGGTTAACCTCGGCCTACTATAGCCATATACAGAACATTAAGTTAAGTAAATCGTGATTCCTGTGAAAACTCATGAATATGGGCCATTTCTAATTTTTTTAAATATCTGGATTAATGAGTTGCGAACTTTTCCGGATGCTTCCAATACTTCCAAAGAGGGCATACGAGCAATCCAGCCCTAGGACTCAAGTGAAGTCAATCGGCCTTAACACCAACGCCAACACCATACACCTCTAAATATGTCTTAAACATTTTAACACACCAACGCACCTAAATAAAAGACCAAGATATTTGGTTTCATTAAAAATAAAAATACACACACACCAAAAGAAAAAGAAAGAAAGAAAGAAAGCGTACAAATGATCCAGTTAAGCAGCCGGGGATAACTGTAAAAACATTGATTACACTTGTTGGGCATACATAATTCCAGGAGAAAGTGTATCCACTATTAATAAAAAAAAAAAAAAAAGCGTACAAGTGATCCGGATAATGAGCCGGAGATAACTGTTAAAATCTTGATTACACTTGTTGGGCATTCAGCATCCCAAGAGAAAGTGTATCCACTATTAACAAAAAAAAATTTAAAAAATGAGAGAGAGAGAGAGAGAATAACTAAGTAGCTATATTAACAATCTACATATGAAATTCCTTTTTTTTTTTTTTTTTTTTTTTTTTTTTTTACCAAAAAGTGTGGAGTTTAACTTACCAATATAAAACAATGGCAAACCTTTGAATTTTAAGAGGGGTCAGCAAAATGTAAGAAATTTTCAAACTTCAGAAAATATCACTTTTTATGTTTTATTTGTTTTCCTAAGCCGAACGTAACAAAAATAAAGAAAGAAAGAAAGATTTCAAACAGAATAATATGAATAATATCAAAATTTAGTTTGCCATTTAAGGTTTAAACCGAGATTTTGTTTCCTCCAAGTTCACTCTGATAACTTTTCGATATTTGAAAGTTAAGCTATAAATTTGTCTTCGAACTTAAATAGCTGAACGTGGGTAAATCAATTATATATGGTAAAATGACTTAATATTAGAAAGAAAAAAAATGAATAGTCTACATTCGTACATTTAGCAAGACTTACAAACGATCGTTTTTTTTTTTTTTTTTTTTTTAATTTAAAGTCTTATTTCTAGATGAAATGATTTTAAACACCGGATATGAAAAAAAAAAAAAAAAAAAAAAAAAAAAAAAAAAAAAAAAGATTCTGCCTCTTTTAGTGACGATTAGGTTATGACAATAATTAGGGGGTCGGAAAAAAATTGAGAAAATCAATAATGTTTGCGATCACCCTGTATCGTTAAGTGAAGGAAATGATCTGTATCTTTAGGATATGCTAATATAGACCCATTACAACTTGTGGATGAATTTGTATGACGATAGCATGTCAAATAACGGAGATATAAGCAATAAACTTAAAAAAAAAAAAAAAAAAAAAAAAAAAAATGGTGTGAAACAACCACACGACTTCTGTTACCCATTTTTGCACGTATTATATGCATTTTTGAGAGATAATGGGATCAGGAAACATAAAAGTTACCTCAAGAAGTAGAAACCTAAAATTTTTCCCGTAAGAGAAACTTATAAAAACATATAAAACGAAGCCTCCATATAGTGAGGTAAAAAATAAGAGAAAAAAATGGTCGAGTAATTTTTTGAAACACAAATTTCCGAGATTTGAAGATGACCTACCTAAGCAGGAAGACTGTTAATTTTCCTCTAATAACCACATAATACACGAGAAAGAAATGCATTTATATAACAATTAAAAAAAAAAAAAATCGTTAGAGCCCTTTTTGAGATACCAACATACCAACTTGTACAAAAAATCAATTATTGACAGGAAAACAATAATTACATACAAAAGTATATTTAAACGTGAGTTAATAGGGCGAGTTTGAAAAAAATCCGTACAGCCGTTTTTAAAGGAACGCACTTGCGAGACCTGAAATTGAGCTATTTATACAGGACGCCTATCAATTTTCCTGAACTAACCAACTATATCATTCGTAAGAATATCTAATATAGTGCTTATATAGCAAATTTGAAGAAAATCGTTAGAGCCGTTTTTGAGATACAGACTTCCGGTTCCACTTCCGGTCTCCGATGTCCCATTTCCGGTTTTTCAATTTTCACCAAAATTTGGAAAGTTCATCTGTACACCAAACCTGTCTTAATTCTGAAGTTTTTCAGTTCTACCTTTATTAGTTTCGGAGATATGATAGCCAGAAGATTCCACACATACATACACACATACACACACACTGACCAATTGCCAAAAACCACTTTTTTAGACTCATGGGACCTTAAAACGTGTAAATCAGTTGAAATATCGATATCGAATTTTTTGACCAAATATTTCTATTACCTACGGTAGTAGGGTAATAGAAGTAAAAAAAAGCAGAATGTTTTTTATTTATAATATACATAGTTTTAAATGAAAATGATTCCCACTTTCAGATAAATAATAATAATAATTAAAAAAAGAAGAAAAAAAAAGAAGAAGCAATATACTGCAGTTGCATACAAATATCTTAAATATCTCATGAAATATGAATATTTCCATGAAAAACATTTTCATTGCGCATACGTGAAAGATAGAAAACATTTTATTACATAGGTTGAAAGCTATATTGGACAACTTTTGTCAAAACTGCGATATTTTTTCTGGTTGCAAAAAGTGCTCAAGGGACTATTATATATACCAATTCTATGTAAATGATTAGCCAGACAGTCATGTCCGGTTTCGAAGGGAACGCCGCAACTGCTCCAAGTTATAATTAATGTAACATTATTCTTAACACCCACATCCTTGTAAGCAATTCAATTTTCCGACGGCCAAATAAAATACAAATGAGCCAAATTAAACTGTTACAGATTATCTTTCGTTGTTTGGTTCATTTATTATATTATATTATATATATAGATAAATAAGAAATTATACGTAAGATTAATGCTTACATATTTTATAATCTTTAAAAATTAAAAAATTACTATATTTCAATGTCGTATATTTTGAACTAAACGATAATTTACCTTAATTATTTTCTTCAAATTCTATCTTAAATTTAATCATATCTATTTATTTTAATAATCTACAGCAACTGATCCTAGAAATAGTTGGTTAATAACAATATTAGAAAAGTAAATAAGCCTGATGAGAACCTCATACGTGATGACAGATTTCTTCCGCCTAATCTTCAATCTAAACAAAGTAAGTTGCTTGGTCAAACAGCTTCAAGCAACGACACTTACAACTTGCTGTTTAATATTGAATTTCTAGGAATTTTTCATATGATTTTACATAGAATTATTAATTTCTTGAGGATAATTCCAAAAATTAAGGATAGGTTCAAAAGTATTAAATTACATTTACATATGAGTAAATTTCTTCAAAACTAACTTATTAATGAATGAAAAAGTATTGTGAATTATTAATATCGATTTTAATTTTAAACTAAATTTCTCATAAAGATAAGAAAAAAAAAAAAAAAAATGTTTATAGTCCAAATATTAGCTTGTGAAATTTGAATGATTTAAACAGGGAATGTTTAAAAAATTTATAATTTCATTATAAATAGCAAATTAAAAATAATTAAATTTAAATGAAAAAAAAAATAGATTATTTTGTAGGCAATATAAAATTAAACATAAGCAACGTGTTATTTATTTACTTATATTTTGTACGAATTTTTAAAAACTAGAAGGCTACGCCCGCTTTGCTGGGCACTAAATTTAAAGGAATTTTTAGAAGAAGTGAATCACAATTTATTTTTTTAATCGCATTTTGGGCTTTGTAACATAATTAAAAATTCCTTTTAAGGTCAAAAAATCAAAATAACATATTGAAAATTAAATTAAATAAAACATTTCTTTCGTTTTGCACTCGTTTTACAACAAGACTCTGTGGTCTTATGTGAATGATTCTCAAGAATGAATCAACAATTGTTTGCAAATTTAATGGATTATGTATGGGAAATAAGTACGCAGTAATTTAAAAATTGGAGCTCTTAGAACTTCAAAACTGATAATTTCTAAAAAGTTATTCATTATTCTTTAATATTAGACTGCTTTTTGCTTAATATTAAACTCTTATTTTAAGATAAAAGCAATCGAATGATATCGCATTGTGAAACTTTGCAACGTAATATCTTTAAATCTAATAATTTGATGTATATAGTTTCTGCACAAAAAATGAACAATTTTTAGAGCTCTTTTAAAAAAGTATAACATCTATGCAGTATCTTTTTAAAAAATTCATCACTTTTTACTAAAAAAAAAAAAAAAAAAAAAAAAAAAATGGCCGACTTTCGTCACCAAATTAATTAAATCTAGACCAATAAAAAATAAGAGTGGTCCCCTCGGATGTGTTACGCCAAGAGACTCTTTGCTTCATTTATATAGATGCAATTTATTTAGAATAATTTAACATGTTTTGTAAATTAAAAAAATATATGCAGATTTTATTTATAGTCAATTATATCTGTACTGATAAGTATAAAGGGTTTAAGTCCATATTCTTGATTTTTCAGGAAACGAAAAATAAAATTAAACTGTCTAAAAACAAATCAGAAGAATCGATTAGGGAAAAGGGATTATGTTGATTTATACACTTTATACCATTCAGTGATTGTCAACCTTCATTTAAAAACAGGAAAAAACTGAATTAAATATTTTATACCATACATGAATGGTAAATTTCTGATTTGAACCTTTTTTTACCAATCGATTTTCTCAAAGACTAAATGACATAGACTTAAATCCTTTATACCAATCGATTGAGAATATTTTTCTGAGTCTGACCATGTACTTATCTCAAAATCGACATTTTTGGACTTAAACCCTTTACACTTATCAGTACAGTTATATAGTTTTTAATTATGCAAAAATATCAATGACTGCTTATTTCTAGTTATGCATAAATGTCTATTCTATTTATGTATATAAGATTATATTGTTAATACCTTATTATATTATGTAAAGTGTGACGTCATGCAATTTCTTGAGGATTCAAGTTCTCAAAATTGCTTCTAGTTGTCGATGGAGTGGTTGATTTTAGTGGTGATGTGGAACGAGTTTTGAAGACGTTGTGAAGCGTTTCGTGTTTAACTGAATATAAGTAATTTTAGGATGTATATTTTACGAAAAATAAAGTGAATCATTCTCTATCTTATTTCTTTAAAATAAGACTTTCAAATTAATGTTAGCTGGTATATTTTAGAAATAAAGAATTTTTATGATGCTAAGGCTAAAACTTCGGGATGTTGCTGAGTAATTCAGAATAAGTTTGAAGTTAATGTATACAACTGTGATATTGTGTGCGATATGAATTCCAGGTCTAATTCAAGTGTGAAAGTTAACTCCAAGTCTGGTGAGTTGAGGATGATGATGATGATAATAGATGAAAAAACTACCCCTAAATTTAATATGTGGATAATTCATGTGTGGACGATTCATTCATAAAGCCGATAAAAAAGTTTAAAATATCTCCTGCATGTCGCTTTCATTAAAAAACTAAAAATATAACGAAGTGAATAAATTATAAAAAAATAAAAAATAATAATAATAAAATAAAAAAATAAACATCAAGAATATTTGATTTCGAAATTTCAAACGTCATCCCAGAAACTCATTTCTGATAATTGGAGTGGAAGGCTGATTTTTATGAACATATGTGAAAGATACCAGAGCCGGGAATCGAACCCGGGCCTTCCGCTTAACGCGCGGATGCTTTAATTCGCTGAGCTACCCTGGCTGATAACCAGCTCGGCACGTCTCACATAATATATGTTGGCAAGGGTCACCGAGTCTGCATTACAGCAGCTATATCAAGTGACAAATTTTGAACATGGCACAATTCCAATAGGCCACGAAATTCTGATTTAGAAATTTCAAACATCAACCCAGAAACTCTCACTTCTGATATTGATTAAGCTTTTGATCCTAAAACAAGTATTTCTTTTGGTATAAATGCATTTAATTATTTAAAGCACTATCTGGTCTATATTTTTATTATTATTTCTATTTTCTTGAGCGCATCTCAAGAGTCGTCTACATACCAAATTTTGTAATATTCTGATCGCTGGTTTTTGCTGCGGTATACTGCTTATACTGAAAGTTTAATATTAATTGTCCTATATCAATTTCTAGACAGGAAATATAAATAAGCCTTTAACAACACACCAGTCATCCAATAGTTATCCCTGGGATTTTCTTTCATCCTTAGGATCTCCTGAGTTTGTCCTTGTGAGAAGATGTGGTGTTAGGAAAATTTATTAAAATTATATATTTTATTTAAGGTTAGTTCCTTTTAATCATGCTTAGAGATAGTTATGCTTCCTCCAATATTTTCTAACATTAATCACAACCTCATTTAATTAATAAGAAAAAGTTGTTGACAATGAACGATAAAGGTTTTTGCATGACAATAGTAGTAGGAAACCTTAGCCTTCTGCGTGACTGACCAACCTTCAGCCAATGAATTATAAACCTGCAAACTTTTTAATTTATTCCTTAAAATTGTTACTACCCACCTTTTTTTTTTTTTTTTTTTTTCTTCACCACATTTTCTGCAATACGTAGTAAAGACTAAATAACAACAAAATTGATCTACAGGGGAAAAAAAATGGCGGATGCTAAAAGTTTTAAAAAGTTGGACATCTAGAATTATCCTTAAATAATTTATGTCACAACTTACTTATTAGCGTATTTCTGCAAGTTATCAGAATATTGTTTTACGTAATTAGATTGAATACTTAATTTATTCGAATCTAAACACAGCTATTCTAAAACAAAATTTGAAAACAATAAAATCTGTTGATGACGTCATAAGAAACCAAAGATTTCTTCCATTTCATCTGAAAACCAAACATTGAAGTGTCTTGAACAAACAGCCTTAGGAAACCTCACTTAACGGCCCTCTTCACTTACCGTCGCCGGAAGCCCGAGCCAATGTTATTCTATGGGGAAATTTTCTTTACAAATAACTTATTAACTAATACATATTTTTAAATTCTGTTTTCACATTCTGAAAATTCCCAACTGTTAAATTAACGGACCTTTTTTAAAAATGTATTTTTTTAATTTTCAATATTTTATTTTGAAATTGCAAAATAAAAAAATTCACATATTGAAAATTCGTATTTTGCAGCTTCAAAACGAAATATAAAAAAAAAAATAAAAAAAAAAAAAATTAAAAAAGGTCCGTCAGTTTAACAGTTGGGAATTTTCTGAATGTGAAAACAGAATTAAAAAATATGTATTAGTTAATAAGTTATTTGTAGAGAAAAATTTCCCATAGAATAATATTAGCTTCGGCTTCCGGCGGCGGTGAGTGAAGAGGGCCCTTAAATGTTTCTGACACCGGAAATTTATGATGTTAGTGAATTGACATGATATTATAGATTTATTGCGAGAACTGCTAATGAACTTTTTTTTTAAATCACGTTAGGTATTTTGTCAAAAATGAAAATTGAAAAGTTAAATGTGCCTTAAATGCAGAGTATAGAGAAAATTAACTTACTTAAAACAAAAGAATTTACACTATCTACCAATAAGTATTTGGAAATATTCGAATTTACATATTTTGTTAAATATCTAGAAAAACTCTTCACGAATCAACTTGAAACTTTCTGAGTATAAAAAAAATGTTATATATAATTCATACATTTCATCAAAAGTTTAGTCCTAAAACAAAAAGGTGACCAATAAAAAACTAAACAATAATCAAAATGTTTTTGATCACCCAGTAGAAAATAATGCCTGAAATGCATTTGGGCTGTAGCATGCGATTAGGAGAGTTTTATGACCTTTAACAAATCGTTAAAAAAAAAAAAAAAAAAAAAAAAAAATGCCAATTTTTAAATTATAACACATAGGATATTTAAATTATAACACATAGCTAATTTTAGGAAGCTTGGCATAATACATTAGGCACAGCATACTACAATCAAAAGGGTGATTCTACAGGGTGTTTCAGAAAAACAGAATTAAAGTTACAATTTCAAAAAGGCTATAATTTGAAAACTAACTGTCAAAATGACTTGATGTTTTATCAGAACAATCGTGAGGCAATGGAATTTCGTTTGGCGAAGGAAAAAATTATTTATAAAATGTGCCTGTAGATGGCGTTGTCAAGGTAATCTGGAAAGAAATGCCTAAATAGATTCATTATACACAGGAATGTTGTTAGCAAGAGCACAGAATAGCAGGAAACAATAGACTTTAAGGGTTTACGAGAACTTTTTTAGCAAAAAGACAAGAATATGTGTTTACAGCGGAAAAAGAGATAGTGGCAAGAGAAAAAGAGGAGGTTCATGAAACAAACATCAACATCTTGCGAAAGATTAGCGGTACATTTTGGAACTTACTTTTTTTTTTTTTCTTTGCAAACAAAATTCCATTGCCTAACTAATTGTTCGGCTAAAATATCAAGTCATTCTCAACAGTAGTTTTAAAATTATAGCGTTTTGAAATCACCCTGTATTTTTGTATTTGTTTAAATTTTTTATGGTCTTCTTTTTCTCTTTAGAACAAAACTTTTGCTTGGTATAAGATGTTCTTCATACTTCCAAAGTTTCAAAATGATTCCTAAAGAATTTTTGTAGATATTTAAGAGACGTCTAAATACGAAGTTTTAAAAAACATATTGGTAGATAGTCTATAAAGAACTCTTCATAGAAAATGTATTATATTATAGCCCTAAACTACCCTTTTTCATGTGCTTTTATCTCAACCAATCGAATATTTTGTAACCAAACAAATACTTTATAAAATTTAAAACACATATGAAAAATATCGGTTTTTATTCTATTATAAATAATGGCAGTTTTTATCTATCAGTATTAATATAGAACTGAATGTTATTTACATTTAAAAAATTAATAAACTATTGGAATGGCCGTTTTACGTAAACATATGTTTTATCAGAATAAAGATGTGATAATATAAATGCTAATACACTGTTTCGCAATAGGTATTTATACACAGATCATCTAGGAGAATAAACATAAAATGATTTAATTCCGTTTGACTCATAATCAAAGCTGCAATGTAAGATTTCGTTTGTATGATTTCATTTGTTTCGTTTGGGAAATATCGTTAAATTTCACATTGAAAATGTAAATAAACTCCCTTTAAATTTGTACGTATGTTTCGAAAATTTTTTCCAGCTAAAATAGTTGAAACAGATTATTGAATAGAATCTAATGTATATAACCATATCGAAGAACATTTAAATTTTATATTCTCATTTTCTAAATTCTCATAAAATAAATAATGAACACCAAAGATTATTCAAATTTGTAATTTTACAAAGCTTTAACAATTTTACTTGCAAATGATTATTGTTTAAAATAAACTAACTAAACACTCAATAATACATTCCGAAAATGATTTTGAATATTAAAGATAGAATTATTCAAAATAAATGCATGAAGATATTAAAAAGAGTTTAGTGTGTAAACTTATAGTTATGTAACAGAATTATATTTTAAGATATGAATATCTATATATTTTGCACATTCCATATAATAATAGTTTACAATAAAAGGGAATCATTACTATGTATTAATAAGCAATCATTAAATTTGTATCGAACTTTTTTACCTATATTTAAAAAAAGGAAGAATTTAATGTGGTATACTAATTAATACTTGACAACCATCTCATTAATAATCGTAACACTGTCTATGCCCCTTTCAAAAACGCCTCCTTTTCTACACAATTTTATTTTTAGAGCAAATTTTTCTATATGCAATTACGAATAAATAAGAATAAAATTACTCTAAAAAAAGACTGGTGTGAAAAAAAAAAAAGGCGGGTACTAAAAATATTACGATTCATAATGAGATGGTTGGCAAGTATGCTAATTATGCATACAAATGATTGTTTTTTAAAATAAACTAACAAAATACATAATAATACATCCCGAAAATGATTTTGAATATGAAAGTCAGATTTATTCGAAATAAATGCATGTAGACATATATATATATATATATATATAAATAAAATAGCGTGCAAACTTATATTTATTCAACAGGGTTATAGTTTAAGATATTAATATCTATATATTTTGTACATTCCATGTAATAATAGTTTACATTAATAGGCAATCATTAAATGTATCGTACGTTTTTATCTATATTTTAAAAAGGAAGAATTTAAATGTAGTATAATTTGAAAGATTTGGTTAATATGGTTTGCAGAAAAAATTTTCAGACGTAGCCAGGACAGCAGACAAACATACCTTTATATTTTTACAATTTTTCATGTTTATTGAAAACATGTACAACAGATTTGTATCAAATCTTCGTGAGATAATAACAGATAGCGCATGACAGAATTCAGGGGTGTTTGCGTTCCGGATTTTTTATTTTATTTATCACCAGTAATTTTTTAATAGCGATATTATTAGTAGTGTTCTAGTAATGTTTAACAATTAAATATAGCCAAAAATACAATTCGTAATTACTGGTGGGAAATAAAATAAAAAATCCGGAACGCAAACACCCCTGCAGAATTACAATACGAAGAAATGGTTGGTTGGTTGGGTTTTACGTCGCATTTGAGCTGCGCACATGGCCAATTGGCGATGGTATGGGACTCACCCCTAGAGGTGGTCCGGAGACATGCCATCGCAATTTTGATCCTCCACGGAAGGGATTGCTCTCCCTCTTCGATGACCTCCAGAGGTATAATTTTTCAACGAAGAAATGGAAAAAAAAAACACCCAGGGCCAGGAAGGGAATCGAACCCGCTCACCTACGCTCGAAGCCAATTAGCAGTGTGGTGACATAATCACTTGGCTAGGAAGGGCCGCCCACAAATTTTCATTTCATACACGTGTAGCGACTGCATCTCCTGGGCAGTTCAAAATAGGAAAATGTTAGGTGCTGCCATCTGTTGTCTCGGAGTGAAGATGATAATTTGTTAAGTGTTTATTGCAGTGCCTAGATCACCAATGTTGCGACACTAGGGACGTTGTGCAAATAGATAGAGAATTTTGTATAAATATACAGCGCCATGTAAAAAAAAAATAAATAAATAAGTAAAAATAAATAAAATAAAATAAAATAAAAAAAATGTTGATATTGATTTATTTTTTGAAGAATAAATTAATTACTAAGAACATTATTTGTGCAAAAATTTCTTTTATTAACATTGTACTCCAATTTAAAAATTACTAAGGCACTATTTTATAATCATTTTCAAATAAAATTAGCAAGAATTGTTATTTCACACCAGAAAAAGTTAATTTAATTTAATTAAAGTATTTATTTCGTAACTGATCGGTAACGTTTATTGGAAATAAATTAGAATGAGGCGTAAAACTTCTATTGAAGCAGAATTTATCTTTGATCATTTTATATGAGAGAACATGTAACTCGATACAGTAATGACAAAAAATCTCAAATGATTATCGTCATTTTCTCGAACAATAACTGGAAATTTTATCCGTAAATTGATGGAAAACCGTAAATAAAAGGCAAGATGCATTATTATTATTATTTTTTTTTTTTTTTCAGGTTTGAGTTTTTACTAATATGTCATTTTAATATTTAGTTTAAAGCACAGCCTTTATTATGACATTTTTATTTAAACATTTTTATTTTTATTTTTTTTTAATTTAAGTATAATGAAATTGCAAATAATTATACATTTATAATGTTGAAGCTTTAAAGCTTTAACTTTATAAATGCTATTGTATTTAAATTATTTAAAGGGACTTGGCACGGCACTACTGAATATTTTACAAAAAAACTTATATTTCTATTTTATATTTATAAATTGAACTATATTAAATTTGTTCAATCAAATATATATTCAGGCAACAATTCTTATTGTTTTTCACCACAGCCTCCTAAAATAGATGTCTTCTGCGTGGCTTGGAAACTTGGCAACAGTTCAATCGGTAGATAGCGCCACCTGGTACATATTGCCTGATTTTTAATTCAACTGTCACCAATAATTTTAAAAAATGATATATGATATATAAAATTGACATTTCTTCGATTCTATTCGCCTTTTATTTATATGAAATCCAACTTTTAAAAATTTTTGGTGGCTGTTGAATAAAAAAGTCGCGCAATCTGTACCGGGTGGCGCTGTCTACCGCGAAGTTTCCAAGAAATGCGGAAGGCGTCTAGTTTAGGAGTCTATGTTTTGACATATTTCTTACAAATTTGAAATATTTAAATCGTGCTTTCTCATTTTGCATTTTTTCATGATTTCATGATCTTTAAATTGCTAAAATTTCTAAAGATATCTAAGAAAAGACATAATATTTTTTCGGATATTTAACAGAAACTGCTTTAAAATATTAGGCACTGATTATAAAATTTAATAATCAGTAGTTTATGGGGGAAAAAATAAAAAATGCATGCTTATTTAAGAAGTTATTATAATAATAATGATAAAAAACATGATTTACAATACCGCTCCCTAATTATTTGAAATAGGTTCAGTTAATAGACCTGCTAACTATGCTAGTTTATCTGTAATGTCATTAGGCCCGTATTTTTTTCACACCAGAATAGCTGTAGAGTAATATTAAGCAATATGTTCTCATGATTAAATAAAAAGACTATTGCTCTACAACTATTCTGGTGTGAAGAAACGGCGTGGCTTAATACCATTACGGATAAACTAGTTAGCAGGTCCAAGTTAAACATCCAAAAGAAAATCATTGACTTTTCTAAAATACCTGTAGAAAATTTAGAATTTTGAAGATCATGAAAACATGAAAAATCGCAAACTGAAAAAATGCAATTTCATGATTTTAAATCTATTAAATATCCATGAAAAACCATAAATATTCTTGCCTGAATGTATATTTTATTGAAAAAATCTTAGATATAGTACAATTTATAAATATTAAATGGGAATGTAAGCTTTTACCTCTAAGCTTCAATTGTTTCAAGTCAAAGGTGCGAAGTCTATTTATGAAAGTCTAAAATTAAAGTTAATATTATGCATTATAAAAGTTTTATGATAAACTTACTACAAAACACTAGACGCAATAAGCAGTATGTAAATTGCTTGTAAGCAGTATGTATATACTACTTACAATATGCAAATAAACAGTACAGAAAGTGCTACTATTACCGGTCCTTTATTTTTACAAATGTCTGTAAAAAAAAAAAAAAAAAAACATGCGTTCAGTTAAAAAATGACATTAATAAAGTAGGTAACGATTTTTTAACATGAAAAAATCAATAAATTTAATTTTGTAAACATAGTAATATAGATACCTGATTCCCAGATCTCTACGTTTTTATATTTGAAAAAAAAAAAAAAAAAAAAAAAAAGATTAATAAGAGAACATAAAAAAAAAAAAAAAAAAAATCATTTTATTATTAAAACTAATCAAGTTCTTTCATATCAAAAATTAAACTGAGATTTCGTGGTCGTAACCAAAGGCAAAAAGAAACTATGAAAACTAAACAGTAAAAGAAAAATCAGAGTACATTTGATTTCCACTGTCAATAGATTTTCTTTTCCCCCCATTCTACTTAATATTATGGTTTATATTTTTTATTTGTTTTATTTTCTGGATGGTAAGCGTTCTTCTTAATATTTTTTAGAATTTTATATGTATGTTTTTTGGTTCACCCTGTATATACATATACGTAAATGATAACAAAATGGGTTTGATCCTAAAGCCGAAGTTTTCTATGGTTGGGCATTCGTTTAAGCACAGCGGGATTGTCCGTTAAGATGCTACGTGTGTATAGCATGTTCTAAAATTTTATAATGTGTTTTATTCTTTTTAATACGTGTCTTACTAAAGAGAGAAAATTTAGAATTTGTATCAATAGGGAATGTGCTTCGGTATTGTGACAACAAATGTTAGCTGGATGATCAAACAAACTGAGAAGACTGGCTATTCTGAACATCGTCCAAGGAGCAAAAAAATGCAAGCCATCAACATGGCAAGGTTTTTTCTGAACAGGATGAATTGACTTCACTGAAATTTCAGAAGTTCTATGAGGAGGAAGAAAATTGCCTTCAATGACGATATTTTATGTGAGTCGGCCTGCGGAATTGCCAAAGAACATATTAAGGTCAAGTCTTACCTGTTTAAAAAAGTTCAATTTTGTTGAAGGATGATAACAGACACGTATGACGTCGAGCATGTTGTCACTTCCTTCGTCGTTCAGCTCCTCTTTTGTGGAACCGAATTTTGATCTCAGATGAGAGGCTTTTCATCGACTAGAAAGCGCACAAATGACAATATTTTGTATATTAATGCTCAAAGTACTTTTACTGTTCTAGACCATTGAATTGAACAGGGGAGCAGCCCCGGCTCACCGCTCGAAGAGCGGTGTTGAGCTAGACCATTGTCAAAACTTATGGTCTGTGATGGTTTTAGACAGAATTTGTCCAGTTGGAATATCCAATTGCTTTTTATGGATCTGAAGATGAAAGCCAATTACACATTTTACTGACTTACCATTTTCTTAGCCATTGTCCTTCTATGGGACAATAAACATTCAAAATTTCGAATTGGTTGTTTCAGCAAGTTTCTGCTCCAATGCATAGGGCAAAAGCACACTTTCATGATTTTATCACTTTCACGAAATGATTCCTTACTCTCAGAATCTTAATCTAATGGATTACAGTATGTGGTCAGTTTTAGAGACAAAGCGTTTTCTGAACTTTTAATATAGTTTCTACATTGCATCTAATAAACAAGCGATTTGGTAATGAATAAAAAATTTCATTATAAAGTTTTATATTTCACCATCGGAATATATTTTGGGAAGTCTTATCTATGCTTTGAGAAGTCTTTGAGACGACATTGAGAAGACTTATCTCTGCTTTAGAAACTGCAATATCTACCACAATAATTAATCTTACTGAATTATCTTAAGCGTCAGAAAATGATGTGCTAGAATTAATATGAAAACTAACTGACATACGGAATAAATTTTGATTTGTGAAACTATTGAAGTTATCATTTTACATTTTATATTTCTTGAGATTTAGATTATTTTTAAGTACTTAATGTCTTTTATCAGTAGTTAAATTTAAAGAATCATTTAGATATAAAATAGAAGTTAACGTTGAAGTAGGCTCAATTTTTATTTTAAAAACTATATAAAAATAAGATTTTACTATACAAACATTTAAAAGCATAAAGTCATTTAGTATATCTTTGATTATGAAGAGGCGTAAATTTTATAGCAATGCTTTTAATGACAAAAGTATTTCATTTTAATAACTTGAGATAACATCATTATTTTCAATATATAATTTTCTATATTTTATGTTTAACGATTAGTCTTAAACTAACACTTCTATTTTAGCTATTTGCAGATTTTCTAATCATTGACAATTTTATTACTTTTCAATTTTGTTCCATAAAATTAAAAAATAAATATAAAATAAAATAAAATAAAATAAATAGTTTTTTATACCTAAAAAAGAATGATTAATTTACTGTTGACATTGATTTTTTTGTGTTTTTATGACATTATTTCCAAATGCTATTATTTTATTTTCTATAATTAATTAATTAATATAATACTATTCGAAATAGTAATTTAAAAATTTGGGTAATATCGTGAGCTATGCTTTTTAGATGTAATTTCTTATATGATATATAATTTAATATACATACTTGATGCATAAGTATGTAAAACATCCAAACTTTCCGTTGGATTGGAATGTTTCTATAAAAGTAAATACTATTTGAATATGAGAATTAAGTCAGCATTAAATGAAGTTAAAATATACTCTCTATAAAATTTTTGGAGTGAAAATTTCACTCCTTAAAAAAGTGACCACTTTTTTTGACATCAATTAAGGTTAGAAAACACTATTATCGCTCTTGAAGATGTGACATCTCTTATTTTTCGCGAAAGAGTGGATGTAGTCACTCTGTCACAAAAAGTGAAGTCAGTATCTGTTGCAAGATCAACCTTCCGTACAGTAAGAAATTGCTGGCGCCGTCTGTAAACGATATTTTGAATGAAATATGAAGATCAGTTTCTAGACAATCTAATGCATGCATTTGTTTAACAGAACTTATTTAACAGATTTTTGATGAATCAAAAAAAAAAAAAAAAAAAAAAAAAAACATTTATGTTAAACGATTATTTGGCATATATTATTTATATTATTATTATTATTATTTATATGATTGGCAAAATCGAAAAGTTGTTATTAGTAAAGAATCGAAAATCATAAAAAATAATCTGGTGTGTCGCTCACACGACTTTCTCTTACCCTGAAATTTAATACTATAAATACAGGTTGGAAATTAAGAGGTAAGATAACGAGTACTGTTATGTGAACCTATGTTAAAAAATTCAAATTAGGCTTCCGAAGAGTTTTATGTGATAATTAGTTCTGTGTGAGGGGGGCTACCGCCGCCCTCAAACCCCCTGTTTCATTAACGCATTTTTTTTTTTTTTTTTTCTAAATGAAAAAAAATCTATACCTTTATTTTAAATTATCGCAGATCGATGGTTCAACCATTCCTTTTAAAGGTATTGGCGAGCTCTTTTGAAAGATACCCATCCTGAAAATTTACTCCCCTCGAGGGGGGACTTCCCCCCAGGGCGGGAGGCGAGGCTCCCACATACACAAAATATTTTCCCAGTTGACTGTCTCTATTACAAAAAATGTATATTCGTTTCATTTTGTTTAGTGCAGTCTATAGATGTTAAACTCTACTTACCTGCAATTTCCCCTATAGTATTTGAATAATTTTGAGTGTCCCTGTACACGAACCATTTGCTTCATCTCAACAAAAAACTTAGTTTAGCATCCCTATATGATACGCATTTAGAATACCGAGTTTGGAATTTCTGCTACTATTTGTTCTTGATATATGCTGATAACAGACACACTAACATACACACAGATAGACACGCACACAGACCATTCGCTAAAAACATGATTTTCGTATTCAGGGGACTTCAGAACATGTAGTAAATATAACAAGAACTCACATTCAAAAATTTGACCTTAAAATAATACTTTATCTATCGTAAGGGTAAGAGAAAGTAAAAAAAGATCGAAATTCGTAATAGAAAGTAAATAGTTTTATTCACAAATATATTTAAAGTATAAGAGAAAACACCAATGCAAATATTTATTGCATAATGCCTTAAAATTTAAAGAAATTTATATTTTCACCTAACATATGTGAATTATGTAAAAATTTCGCTATAAAATTTTGCTGATAATTAAATTCGATAGCAAGATTTATACTTCTGAACAGAAGAGTTTTCCAAGAAACTCTGTAGATTTTTATGCGAATATTTAACTAATTTTTTAAACATGTACACCCGAGTGACTTTTATTCCCTAACTACTTTAAAAATAATTGTATGTCTGAGGGAATTTTTCACGTATACGTTTTGGTTTTAAAATAACAATAATTTTAGTAATTTAAAATAATTTTAATCTTAAAATGTTCGTTAGAATACTATAATTTTACGTTTTTGAAAAATGAAGTAAAAGTTCATAAGGATGATTAATGTCGTATGAGAATGATTTACTAATACAAATTAAGCAAATTGTCTATGCGTTCGGTGGTACAGGCGTAAGATATTCCGTTGCTACCGAGACGGTCTGGTTTGATCCCCGACAGTTATAGAATGCATTCTTTACAAGGTTGAAAGTCATTGTACAAGGAAAGAAATGATATCATCTAGTATACAGGATTTTTTTAAGGAAAAATAAACAGTCAAACTTTTTGAATTACTCGTAACAATCTCACCCTTAATGGAGAGTGAGAAATCTCACTCTTTTGAAAAGAGACTTTTCACTCTTTAGAGTTTGTGAGTATGTTGAATGTCTTTGCATTCATGCACAGAAAATACATATCATCACATGATGAAAAGGCAGAGCATACAAAAATATATGAAACAAAATGGAATATTTATGTGAGAATGTTGAATGTCTTTTCATTCATGCATAGAAAATACATATCACCACATGATGAAAAGACAGAGTATACAAAAATGTATGAAACAAAATGGAATATTTATGTGAGAATGTTGAACGTATTTGCATTCATGCATAGACAATACATATCACCACATGATGAAAAGACAGAGTATACAAAAATATATGAAACAAAATGGAATATTTATGTGAGAATGTTGAATGTCTTTTCAGTCATGCATAGACAATACATATCACCACATGATGAAAAGACAGAGTATACAAAAATGTATGAAACAAAATGGAATATTTATGTGAGAATGTTGAACGTATTTGCATTCATGCATAGAAAATACATATCACCACATGATGAAAAGACAGAGTATACAAAAATATATGAAACAAAAGGGAATATTTATGTGAGAATGTTGAATGCCTTTGCATTCATGCATAGAAAACACAAATCATTACAGTCGGTAACAAAAGTGTCCGAACACTAGCAAAAATTCCTATGTAAAAAAAGCACACTTCATACGGTTTTGTTAAATAAATCCTTGTCGAATCCTGTTCTTAGTCAGTCTGAGAACATGATTCGATAAGGATTTATTTAACAAAACCGTATTAAGTGTACTTTTTTTGCATAGGAATTTTTGCTAGTGTTCGGACACTTTTGTTACCGACTGTACATGATGAAAAGACACAGTATACAAAAATATATGAAACAAACTAGAAAAATTTATGAAAACTCACTCCACCCTAAAGAAGTCCATGACGCACTGACGAAATATACTGGTATTAACAGTTGAATTAAATGTTAGTTTGTGGAATTTAAAATGTAATTTTTTTTTCGTCCAGCTTCTTACTTCACGTAAACCAATAAAAAGTTAGGAATAGAAATCTCTCGTCGAATACATTTTAGTGGATTCTGTCACTTATTCATGTGGCGCCATCTGTTATGTGAACATGTTGAATGACTTTATATTCTTTCATAGAAAATACAAAGCGTCATATGATGAAGAGAGAATATAGCAAAATCAATGAAACAAAATGGAAACGCCCATAAAAACATCACTCCAATCTGAAAAAGTCTAGGATACTATGACGAAATATATTGATATTAACAGTGGATTAAATGTTAGTTTGAGTAATTTGAAATGTTACCAGGGGTCGTACTCTCCGCCCATTTTTCAGGACACTCTCATGAATGAAATTTTTTCAAATTTATTGCTACCACTATTTTTATAAATTAATCTGTACCCTGTGTAATCATGACACATTACTATAAATATACCTCAAGTATTTCTGCATGGAATTAGTGGTGGCAAAAACGGCGGAAATTTATCATATTTGAGAGTGTCCTGAAAAAAGGGCGGAGAGTACGACCCCTGTGTTACTTTATTTTTAGATTTATTTTCGCCGTCTTTACTTCTTACTTCACTAAAATAAATTAAAAGTTAAGGACAGAAATCTCTGGTTGAATACTGTCCAGTACAGTAATACAGAAAAGAACGAAGTGAAAAAGAAAAAAAATAGAAGTAATCCAACATACTTTTGAATCTTTAGAAATTGTAATAAGAGCCAGTGCGTCTTTCATTTTCAAAAACTTATCTATAAAAAAATTTATCGTAGAAAAACATAATAAAATATTTTCTATTCATTACTTTTTTTTTTTTTTTTTTTTTTTTTTTAATCTTAACAATGTCTGTTGCTTTCGATTTGCTATAAATTCAAATATATACTTGGAGATCATGTTTTTTCTATATTAGTTATAAAAGTGAAATTTTCGTACTTCATTTTGAAATTCTTGGTTTTTCTTTGAAAAACCTGGTTTTCCAAATTTACAGCTCGTTCTTAACATTATTTTTTGAGTTACAGTGATATTTCATTTTTTACTGTTGTTAGGGTCCGTCACTTATAATAATTTGTATCATCTGTGAGTAAATATCTGTATATATTTTGACGAAAAACTATTTTAATTTACCTTAATAGTATTCTAATTGTTTTCTAAGCAACATTTCAATGATTTTGATACAAATTGGATTATTTTTTATAAAATTATCGTAATGCAAGCGAGAAATTGTGAAAAAATTCCGAAAGAAATGAAGCCCCGCCTCTATATTGCGGAAACAATATTAAAAAGCTAGTTTCTGTATTTGTATGTGACTCTCTATGTGACGCTGGTATGCATACATGTCAATGGCATCTACTACATCGAATGCTGAAAACAAAATTTGAATGATTTATTTGGAAGTATGTAAAATAATTTTTTTTATAATGTAAAGTTTTAGAAAAAATGTGTAAAGGCGGGGCTTCCGTTGCAAAGAGGTGTATACTCGATTCTGAAATGTTAAGTCTTTGTTCTTAAATATTACATAACTTTTCCTAGTTTCTCACTGCTAAAATTCTATTTTATCCCTTTTGTCTTTTGTTTTTAACTTGAATATTCTAGGATTCGTGCACCTCAAGTTAAATATTATGATTTAGAAAACGCGGTAAGACGAGGATTATTATTTGAAAGAGCAATACCCAGGAAACAATACTTTTGTTTTTTCCATTTTTTAAATTAATATAATTAATTTTTATTAATTTTTAGCAGATTTTTTAAAACAAATTTTCTGTTTTAATTTTTTTGTGACATTTTCGCATCCGTTTACCCTACCGTTTATGCTATTTAAATTTTATCGCATGACGTAACATAATAAAATATAAAATTTTTATTAAATGTTTTTTAAATACTGAATAATATAATGGTATTTTTTTTTCGTTTTTAAGAATCTATTATTGAAACAAAGCGCAATATTATTTATTTTCGATTATTCAAATCACGCCGTAAAACTGGCGTCACATTTATCACGGAAAAATAATTTAAAACAAAGTAATATGTCTTATTACTTTTAAAGATATAGATTTTACACATTTAAAATTAAGAATTCAACTACAGTAGACTACTGCAAAACGGGGAATATTCTTTCTAGGCAATAGGAAACCGTTTTTTCTATATCCATATTTATTTTCATATGAATATCAGGAATGGAACCCGGGCGCAGAATTCATACCACTATCAATGTAAGAAAATTTTCTACTTCTTAAATCAACGATATTATAGGTAGAGAAATTTCTTAAACGGATTCCGGTATGAATTCTGCGCCCGTGTTCCATCCCTGGAATATGCATAATAATTATACTCTTTCTAGTGAAAGTATTTGTATTCATGCTATTTTGTTTATATAAATATGAGTATAAGGAATATTCTTAAGAAATATCGTAAAACACTAATTGTGAAAAAAACGCCCACTGGAGGAGTTACAGATTTCCAAATGACATGAAACTACGTCGGCAGTCGCGAAAATGTTAAATATCCTTTCTCAGATTTTAGTTTAAATCTTGTTATTTATATTTTTGTATATTATCTATTGTTAGTCTGTATGCCTAAAATTAAATTTAAAACTTTATAGTAACACTTTCATGCGGGGCTTACTGTATAAAATAAAAATATACCCAACAAGAAGTAGATAATTCTTTTTCTTAAATATTAAACACTTTTTTTTTTTTTTTTTTTTTTTTTAACCGCTATTGATATTATTATCATTATTACTATTATTCTTTTACTTTGGTATCTAGTTGTTTGTAATTCAACATTGTAGGGTTCATATGATTCAAGCTATTTAATTTTCTTCGTATGAAGTGACGTATTTAACTATTCAATGTCTAATAAATAGAAACCAATAAAAATCTTTTCATTTATAAACTAACATAGAAAGTTCGGCAAATTAAAATCGTTTTTTATTTTATAATTAACATTTCTGAACATTTCCGGTGTGAAATTTAATAAATAATGCATATTGGGTGGTAGATCACGATTTATTTTTTCTAAATGTATAGACGGTCCCCGAACACATTTTCACGTGTAACTCTGTTTAGAATTGATTTGAAGTACATAAATAGGTAAGATTTCTGAACTGCCTTGATCTCAGAAATCTGAATATGAGGTCAAAAATAGGGGTCGTCATTGAAAAAAAAGAAAGATGCCAAACAACTTTTTCGGCATCAAAAATCTTTGCTCGTTAACATGGGGATGATAGATCTATGTAAATTACTATATCTATGGAAGTAATAGAATAGATCTATTACATATTTAAATGTAATCCACGCACACACACAGAGAGGTAAAAATGCAACACAAAACATGCATACATAAATTATAAAAAACAGTAGTGTATAGTCAAATATGTCAAAGTTTTTCACTCCATTTGTCAAAGCCTACGTCTCCACCGGAACGTGGCATTTTTGAGACTACCTCGGTTAACCCAGAACTCGCTCACTCAGGGCTCATATAACCGAGGCTCTACAGTACTAAATTCGTGAAATATTATCTGAAAATTTGTGTAGGCCACACAATATTGCTACAGTCTGAATTTTTTGACTCTTCAGCCACTATACACGTTTCCTCGATTATTGAGAAAATTTGCTACATAAATATAATGGTGGAAAAGTCAAGGACAAAAAGCGGATACTAACAACCCTGGAAATGTAATATTCTTTTTTTTATTTTTGTAACATTATTTTGTTTTTATTTTCCGAACATACATTTGTAAGGAAATTATTGTAATCATGTAAAAAATCCGATTTTGAAATTTTGGTGTTTCTGTAAATTTCGATTTCCCCTGAGTTCATTTTTTGCTATTTTTAAGATAATGTATGTATGTGACTGTGCATGTGTAAGTATGTGTGTGAGTGAACGTGATAGCGCCTAAACGCTTTGTTCGATTGAGCTGAAATTTTTTATGTTTGTTATAGGTCACCATACCACGAACTCTATTGATTTTGGTGAATCTAGGACTTACAGTATTTTTACACGGACACAAGGAAAAATGCTCTATCATTATGACTCATAGGCCCAAATTGTTTAAAGTGCGATAGCGTCTATCTAAAAACGCATACACATGTTATAAGTCACCGTCGCACAAATTGTATAGATTTTTGTAAAGAGGCCCTTATAGAATTTTACAGGGCTATAACGAAAAATTCTTTAACATTGTCTCAAATTATTTGAAGTGCAATAGCGTAAAATTAAACAATTGAGAAAAATACTCAAAAACCTATTATAATTTTCACTTTGTTTATATAACGACTTGTCTTGCTTAATTTATTTTGGCAACTTGTTATTTCTTAATGTTCGGAAAGTCGAGTGGAGTCTCTCCAGATTTTTAGGTACATAATATTTCACATCATAATATGTAAAACTATACATAATTACGTATAATTAAATTAATGAAATAATTGAAATTCTTAAAAATTAGATTTTGCTTCTCAACGTAAATGAATTACTTATAAAATGTAATAAGTACAAAACTTTGAATAAATACCATACAATGCAATAAACTCGCAACAATTGTTTCCGTTCGAAAGAACACACGACCTTTCGTCAGACGAACAAAGTAGGCACGAGTTTTGCAGTCAAAGCGGCAACTCACCTTTCTTATTACTTATAAAAAGTGTTTGTAACGTATATGGTATTACAATATTGTATATTTTTCTATAGCAGAATATTCATCTGAAATTTATTTTTCTGTGTTATCAAATGTCATTTTTCAAACAAATATAATCCGTAACTCTTTAATTCTTTGGAGCTTAAATACTGAAATAAAAGCTTTTGAAATCTAAAGCAAATATATTACATTATTGGAATGTCAATTATGAATTATAGATGTAAATAGTTTGTTTGTTTAACTTGAGTCTGTTTATGAAGTATATATATATATATATATATATATATACATACTTGCCAACCATCTCATTATGAATCGTACAATTTCTAGTACCCACCTTTTTTTCACAACAATAATTTTTTAGAGCAATTTTAGACTTATTTAATCATAACAACATTTGGAAAGAATAATTCTAAAAATATAGTGGTGTGAGAAAAGGGGCGTTTTTTTCAGGGGGCGTTAACAATTGTACGGTTATTAATGAGATGGTTGGCAAGTATGATACACACATATATATATATTAGAAGCAATAATAGTTTGTTTACAAAAACACTCTGTTTCGAGCAATTTGATTTCTTTCTCTGCATTGATTGAAACTATTATATATATATAGATAATACATCATTCATTTATTTTATTTCAAGACAACAAACTAAGTTTTCTGAAATATGTGTGTATTGTTGAAAAACAGATGTGTGATAACTGCATAACTGTCCTAACTATATATGCTAATAAGTTATAGGGGCTATATTCTAAAAATAATAACAACTTTTTTTCTAATAACCATAGTAACTATTATGCTATTTAGTTATGATAATTAAACTCTATAAATCGTACAAAACAATGTACGTGAAAGATTCATTATAAACACTGCTGATTTAATCTATATGCATAGTAGCTAACAGGAGGAGCAACGTTTCTGGAAATTTTTCCATGTTCAGAAATTTTTTCCATGTTCAGAGATGCCAAAATCCTGAATTTGATCTGGAACATTTTTAGCCCCGCCTTTTTTCATACCACTTATTTTTTAAGACTATTTTTTTTTCTCATTTTACCGTAGTTATATATTATAGAAAATTATTTTATAAAGTATGTGGTGGGAAATAAAGGCGGGGCTAAATATACTCCGGAATAAATTAATGAACTTGGCAACTTTGTATCTGTTTTTTGTAGCATATAAGTGCAAGAAACTTGTGAGACAGTCATTAAGAAAAAATAAGCTGATTTAATTTGGGTGAATATCGGTTGACAGATGGCGTTGAAATACTGCATTTTCTTTTTCCATTACCAGCAATATATCAATTTGTATATATATATAAATGCATCAAGTCTGATACAAGAGATACATTTTATAATGAATTATCTTAATTCAATTTGTGCATATATCGGCTGATAGGTGGTGCTGCTGTTAATCATTATCTGAATTCACTTTCAACGATACGCATTTTTTAGCGTCTATTGATTAAATTCACACAAAAAATGCATTTGTAAAATGCAAGATGTTGAAAACAAGAATCATGCGGATTATTATTATTAGGTTTTTTTTTTCATTTTAATGACAAGTAGCATTATTATATAGAATAGTATTTTATTTATTTATTTATTTTTCTCCAATAACAGCATGCATAATTTTTATCTAATGAAGAAGAATTATGCTTAATTATTTTGGCCAGAAACAAATGTTGTGTGTTTTTATATTTTTTACACTGTCTTACAAAATTTCTGCTAAACTTTTTATAAATTAAAAATGAAAAAGAAAAAAAAATTATAATGTGCGTAATTCAATTAATAATATTCGACGGATGAAATTTGTGAAACTTTTACTCGATTTTACACGAAAAATTACTCGAAAGTTAAAGGTTTTCATGTCTTCACATCATTTTCTTTCTTTCTTTCTTTTTCTTTTTTTTTTATGTTAAGCTCTTAAATTCGAAGATATTGCAAGAAATATTTTTTATTAGTAGTGTATCTTATTCGATTTCTACGCCTTGATAGAAAAAAAAGTGCTTTATATTTTGCTTTTATATTTGGACTTTGTAGGAATATTTTGTAAATATTGAAAGGAAAAAATTCAGTCGAACGCCAATAAAAATTTCGTGTATATTTCGTTTGAGGATAATATTCGTATTCGAATGAGGCAATGGGAATGCGGAAAATAAGTTTTTTTTTTTTTTTTTTTTTTTTTTTTAAATGGAAAATGAGATTTTACTTTGAATAGAAATTTTAAAAAGTCCAATATAAGATTTATTTATCTTGCTTTAGAATCAACGTATGCAAGCATCTATATATATATATATATATGCATCAAATATATATATAGAGAGAGAAATCGAGTTATATATTTAAAAGGGAAAAAAAGAATATGTAACTTATTGAAAAAAAACAGAATTACAATATTTTATTTTTACTTAATATGATTTAGCATTAAACATCAAATGAACACACATTCGTATACTAACAATTAATCCAGTTGCTATGAGAAAAAAATAAGTTTTTTCTCCCATTTTAGTTTGGGTTATGGGGATTAAGGTCTACTGACTAAACTAGGATCCTGGACCTAAAGATGGATTGCTATCACTAAGGTTCTTTCTAAGGGATCCTAGCCCGTATTTGAGTGAGTTTTGGAGAAAACCATGAAAAAATTCCAAACGGCTAGGTCAACGAGCATGATCTGGGATCGAACCCGTAGTTACCCGTCTACCAGCTTTGAGCAGCCCTTTTATATATTAAAATGAAAATAATTTTTCAAATTTGCGAATAAATATTAAATATCTATAAATATATCAATTACATGCGATAATGTAATAAATTTAATCGATTTTTTTTTCATCCACTTTAGTTCTATTGGTAGAAGAATTTATTTAAATACATTTAGAATATGATTGAACGATATTAACATAGATTAAAATTATTACTTTAGAACATTTTTATTTTCTTCTATATTTATTAAAGAAAGTAAAGAATTTTAGTCTTTTGATTTTTGATGATTATACATGTTTTTCAGACATCCCAAATATTCTTTAATAATTTTAAAGATAAATCTTCTAACAAAAACATTTTGTTGCAGTTTTAGATCAAAAACTAATGAACAGAAATTAATAAACATTTATTTTTATGTGCAAGTTGACATCGTTTGGTATCTAGCAAATTTTGGTGTATACGTCCAAAAAAGTACTTCTGCTAGGGTAAGATTTAGTCCTTTATGGAAAATAGTTGAAGGGACCATTATAAAAATGTATGTGCTGATTCAATTTGCCTGCATATTTGCTATGCCGTGCTGAATTTTCTCGTTTTGGTGAAGGCCAATTCTTGTAATGTATAAATTCACGTAACTATATATGTCACACTGCGTTAGCAACGCAGTGTTACTTTTATTTGAGGATTACCACTATTTTTGTAGAATGGTGCGTGATATATGTGATAGTGGATTCGACAAACACATAATTAGACATACATTATCATTAAAAATTAGTTATGAATGTTGAAAAAAAAAGACAATAATAATGCCTAATGACCGTTAAAAAGAACAAAAATGTTGATTTAATTTGGGTATATATATATATATATATATATTCTGTCAGGTGTCATTATTATTACTCACCTTCTGTGATTTACCGTATGGCAACATCCCAACATACTTTGATTACAATTGCACCATAGTGCATATGTAAAAATTTTATTGCGAGAAAAACTATGATTAAATTTTCATGTTAACAACTAATTGATCTCTTTTATTGAATATTATAGGAGAAAGTTTGTGGAATTCCTCTGTCAGTTTATACTGAGTGTGCTATTAATTGACACTAATTATTTTTATAAAATTATATACTGAAGGTTATCAAATTTATTTTAAACTAAAGTAGAATTTATGCATTAATTGCGTATTCATAAGCTTTTAATATGGTTGTATGATATTTCATAGAATTTTTAATTTCTTGAATGAATAGATTTTAATAATTTCTAAAAAAAAAAAAAAAAAAATTGAAATTCTGTTCCAGTGATAGAACTAGGATATATATATATATATATATATATATATATATATATATATATATATATATATATATATATATATGTATATATATATATATATCAGATATATAGATATCGAACATATTTAAAATGTAATAAATAGAAAATATTCTAAAGAGATTTGAATTAGCTCACTTTAAATATAACATATAAGCTGTAAAAATTAGCTTACTTTTTACGGGGATCCGGATCTTTCCCCCCCCCTGCACCTCACCCCCGACATTTCGCTCCCAGCTTTTCGCCCCTGGGAAATTTTGCCCCCAGAAATTTCGTCCCCGAGTAGTGTGAAATACAAACGTCATGACAAATAAAATTATAAATATACATACAGTACTTACCGAGATATTTTTTTTTATTCATTCACACTATTTTCCCTCTAATTTCAATATAAAACACAAGAATTAATATAAGGTTTTAGATTGAAATTTGTTTGATGATATTTTTATGTCTGGTAATTAAATGAAAGTTTAAGTGTAGAGGAATATTATTTATTAAATTTTAAGTGTGCAGCAAATTTATTTATTTACCAAATTTATTTTATTTATTAATTTATTAATTTTATTTTTTATTGATAAATAATAAAATAAGACTACTGAACTAAAATATTTTTTTTCAAGTATCTATTGATATATTTTAGTTCAAGTAAATTTAAAATGTAGACAGGTGATTAATTTCATATTGCTCTTCGTACACTTATACAGTTGATTATATATGTACTGTATAAGTGTCCAAAATAATTGTATAAGTGTCCAAATTAATTGTATAAGTTTCCAAAAGTGTCTTAACCGATTATGTATGTAAAATTTTAAAGCTCTTATATTTTCTTGTGTGGTCTTTTATTACTATCAGTGTTTCAATATGAAAATATAAGGCCTTTGTCGATGAAATAGAGTAAATGTATTGGTTGAAAAATCATGCGCGTAGCTAATACAGAATTTAAGTTTATTAAGCTTTGAATCAATAAATGAAACATGCAGATTTTATCAAGAATATTTCATTGCAATATAGAATATTATTCAGCAATTTCTTATTGAAATGAAATGAAATGAATTAATAATAATAATAATAATAATAATATAATAATAAAACTACGTAATTTAGGAAAAAATATATAGATATTTCTAGCATTAACTAATTATTTTCAACTTCAAGTAATACAGTCGTCATATTCAATTCAAACGTTTACACATCTAGTTGTAAAATTTGTTATGATATCTTGGTACAAACACACACACACACACGCTATATATATGTATAGTTATTTAAATTATATGTATACTTTTTTTTCACATTTTCCCCTTATTTTTGAATACTATTTTAATTTAAAAAGAGGGTAAATGATAAATTAAATAAAATAAAATAAAATAAAATAAAATAAAATAAACTATTTTTTTTTTTTTTTTTTTTTTTTTAATTAAAAGAAAATTGCACGTTACCTAGTTTCTTAAATTTCCTTCTAGATTTTGCATTAGTATACAGCTTTTCAATATATTTCGATATTCTTCTTATTATTATTCATTTATTAAATCCATTTATTTTCTGTTTATTTGGATTAAAACATATCGGTCGATACTTCAAAATTTTTTTCTAAGTGCTGTAATCTTATTTACTTATTTATCAATAAAAAATAAAATTCATTAATAAATAAAATAAAATAACATAAAATCGGATAAGTTGTGTGCACTTAAAATTTAATAATTAAAAAAATAATATTTATGTACTCTTAACTTTCTTTTGGTTAGCAGCGATAAATATTTCATCGAACATTTTTTTTTTTTTTAATTCGAAAACCTTATTTTAATTCATGTGCTTTATACTGAAATTATAAGAGAAAATAGCGTGGATGAACAAAAAATACATCGAGAAATACTGCATGTACATGTATTTTTATTTGTCATTACGTTTATATTTTACACAACTCGGGGGTGAAATTTCCTGGGGGCGAAATATCCGGGGAGGGGGGTTTCGAAATTTTTTGCGGGCGGAATGCTGGGGACGAAATGCGGGGGCGAGATGCTGGGGGGCGAAAGTTCCGTAAACCTTTTTTACGTTCTGTTAAGAAATGTACATAGTTATTTTTTACCTGAAAGACCTGATGTGTGTCTTTGCAATTTCTTGTGTTTGATTATAATATCCTCATACTTAATCATTCATTATTTTCGATGAGTTTTATTTCACCTTGTATATATAGTTGCTTTCAATACAATAGTAAATATTCTATGTGAATGCTGCATATTAGGAAGAGAAAATTATGTCTTTTATACAGAAACATAATAGGCCTTTTATCAAAGATTAAGTTCTGTATAGGACAAAACTTTACTATTGTACTTCCATTCAATCTTTCTTTTTTTATTATTATTGTTTTTATTTTCACAATAATTTCAGACAAAATACTACAAAAGAGTTTATTTAATCTGTGAAAAATGTTGCATTTTTTTTTTTTTTTTTTTTTTTTTTTTTTTTTTTTGTAAATGATAAAGATAATTATCACTCCTATATAAAGATAATTATCACTCCTAAGATAATTATCACTCCTATGGAGACTTGAAAGATTTAATTTATATTTCATTAATATAATTTTAACCATTATTTTATTTAAATATAGAAAACACGAATTTATAATAAATAATCTTTAAAACATAAGTTCATTTTTGGCAACATATTTTATTTCCAATTCATCTTTTCTTTAAGTGAAACTGATAGAGTCATTGAAACTTCTTGAGCTTCATAAAACTCTTTTACACACGAATGCAAAAAAAGAAAGAAGATTATTGTCTGTCCGTTGTAAGCACGTGTTTCCTTTTCCTTAAATAGCAATTGTCTCCATTATTTCACTCATCTGCCTTTGGGTATGATGACCTCTTGAAACATCCATCATTTTCTTAACGAGTTTGATTCGAGACAGCTCTGAAAGAAATTCTCATCTTCCAAGAAAAGTTGCGTTACAACGATTTATTTAAATTACAATACATTCTTAAATGTCAAGCGGTAGTGTTAGTTTCATAAAAACTTGCGTAGTAATGCAATTTTTGAAAACTACGTAAGCAGTTTGTAGAACTTCTGTTCAAGTAAGCCGAATTTGGAATTTAAATTATTGTTTTTAGTTCCGTATCGTACTATGTATGATGTAGACTTTAATATACGTGAAAAATATTCAACCTTTTTTTTTTTTTTTTTTTTGTTCTTTCTCTTATCCATAAGGTAGATAAAGTATTGTTTTGGGGTCAAATTTTCGAAAGTGAATTTTTGTTATATTTAAACGTTTTGAGGTTATCTGAACATGAAAATCATGCTTTCAGCGGTTGGTCTGTATGTCTGTGCGTGTGTGCGTTTGTGTGTCTATATATCCAAACAAACAGTAGCAGAAAGTCCAAACTTGGTATTTTAAATGGGTATCATATAGGGATGCTACACGAAGCTTTTCGTTAAGATGAAGCAAATGGTTCGTGTACAGGGACACCCAAGACAATTTAAATACATTAAGCTTATGGAAGAAATTGCAGGTAATTAGAGTATAACATCTACAGATGACTGCACTAAACCAAATGAAACAAATATATATATATTATATGCGCAAAAATATATTTCATGCAGAATATGGTAGTGAATTCATTCACTTTTCTTGTACAGCGCTACATAAAAGATCTAGATTATAGTGCGACAATAATTGAAAATTGATTGAAGTGTATTTCAGGTTGTGCCCTGTATTATTACTATAGGAATATAATTAGGTGCACCATGTGGTCTGTACATAGTCTTCAAAAAATATACAGGGCTGCAAATATTTAAGCGATAACATTCTTTTTTATTGTTAGTGGAATGCGTTACTATAATATTTTACCATGTCCATGAAAACTGCTCAAGAATTTAAATGAATTCCTCATAGATATATGGTAAATTATGTATGTTTTTAAGCTAAATATTAATCGCTTGTCTTTTGCATACTTACGCGTTTTGAGGCTTCCTGATTACCGAAATAAACGTTTTTAACGTTTGATCTTTGTCTGTGTCTCTCAGAGTAATTTAAAAAATAATTTCAGGAGATCCAAATGTTGTATTTTGATGTTAATATAAGTTTGTTGCTGGATAAGTTTGATCAAGATTGGTAAATTTCAAAGAATGTTGCGTGTAAAAGTAGTCTGAATAAGTTTAAGTGAATTTGTAATTTTAATAACAGATTTAAATTCTCTATAAATGTAGGTGCAGTAATGAATCGAAGGGTTGAGGGGGACGGTAGCTCTTCCTCACACAGAACTTATTATCATATAAAACTCTTCCGAAGCCTAATTTGAATTGTTTTAACATAGGTTTATAAAACAGTACTCGTTATTACCAACCTTAATCACCAACCTGTATTTATAGTATTAAATTTCAGGGTAAGAGAAAGCCGTGGGAGTGACACACCAGATTATTTTTACGTTTTTACGCATTGTGAGGAATCTGAAATCTGAAATTCAATATTTTGTCCACCTTTAAATTAGTTTGTTAGTTGGCTAATATTTTAATTTTTAATTCGTTAGTGTAAATATACATTTTCTTTTAAGAACAAAATTTCCCAAAGTGATCCGACCGGTTTAAAAATATCACTTATGGTACTAGCAACACAACAAATTGCTTTGATACCTTCGAATTAAATGAAATTCGTAAATTTTTTGAAATTATTCGAAATTTACGGTTTTCATTGACGCACGTCATCAAGCACTGCAAATTCAGGTGAGTTAAATTCAGACACATATGTGTCTTAAATGTGTGTCTTTATTTTCAGACACGAAATCGTATCTTAAGACCATATGATGTCTTAAGTTAAGATATGAATGTGACTGGGTTTAAGACACTTGAAGTGACTTAAAGCAGTCATTTGTAACCTCATTTTTTATAAATAAATTATAAAAATAAATAAATAAGATTGTGTGTGATTTAGTTACTGATTAAAAAATGGATATAGAATTTCTTATAGTATACAGAAAATGCTTATGCGAAAATTTCCATACAGAGCGAACATCTCCGATAGGCTGGACTCGAACTGAGAAACTATTTATTCCCAAAACAGCGACCAACCGACTGAGCTACAATCATCGACAGTGTGATTGCTTTGGTTAGTAGTATAGATATGTAGTATTCGTTATAAACAAATTGTAAATTTCTCTTTTATTTTTTTTTAAATTAATGTTATCGACAAAATACTTGAAGCTTAATATACATTTCCATTTTAAATTTTATGTGTATATTTTAAATATTTTTTCTTTTGAAATATCTCTGATAAATGTGCGAAAAGCGTAGCTTATGATATTTCGAAAACGGTTTATTTTTCCTTTCTTCTCTCTCTCCTTTTTTAAACATGTATTTAACGAAAAACACACTATTTACATGAAAACCAGAATATTGGTAGTTTTACACTGATATGTAGGAACTCATGCGGATTTTTATTTTATTATTATTTTTTTTTAATCGTATTAAAAAATTAAGCAGAAGTCGTCTACAAATCGTTCAAGATTGCTCATTTACATATACAATTTCTTTTTCTTTGGAAAATCAGTTTTATAAAACTAAATGGTCTAAATATAGCTTTATCACTTATTATATAAAATATTATTAAATGAAGCGAATGCGAAAAGAAACTTAACCCCCGTATGCATATTACTGAAAATAGAATTCGTGTAAAAAAAATTGCTAAGGTAAAACAAGTGTCTGAACTGTAAAATATCTGAATTTCTAGGTGTCTGAATTGTAAAATGTCTTAATTTCCAAATGTCAAAACTGCAATGTGTCTGAAATTCAGACATATCATTATTATTCAAACACTTAACCTAATCTGTATTCATAAAGACATTTCTGTGTCTTAAATTAAGACGTGTGTGGTGTTTGAAAATTTGCATCTTTACGTGTTTCAGACATTTATGAGTCTAAATTGGTATTTCAGACACATTTCTGACAAGGAAACATTCAAAAGGTGTCGTCTTCAAGAAAAATAATATATATATATATATATATATATGTGTGTGTGTATGTGTGTGTGTGTGTGTGTGATTCTACTCTTCATAAAACACCAGAAAGTAAAAAAAATATCGGCTAAAATGAGTAACAGCGACCAAAAAAAAAGTATCAAAATTAAACATTTTTGGGAATTTAGCGCTGTTAGGCGATAAGTTTGCTAGCACCGAGATTGCTGTGTACGAACAGAACCGTGTTTTGCTTCTCCGCCAAGTACTCAAAATCAATCGCCTAACATCGTGAAATCGCCAAATATGCTTAATTTTGATAATTTTTTGTGGTCGCTGTAATTCATTTCAGCCAATAATTTTTTTCACTTTCTTGTGTTTTATGAAGAGTAGCATCACATTTTTTTTTCAATATTTTTCGAAGACGACACCTTTTAAATGTTTCCTTGTGATTGATATTAAGACACTTTTATTTGCAGTGTAATGGGCAAAATGTAGTTTGCACAATAGGCAAAATTTTGCATAAAAGTGAGTTTGTTATCAGGATTATTTTCACCGTAAAGATGTGAGATAAGTTTTTAAATATTACTTATGGTACTGGCATGAGCATTGTTGACTACGAATGCACTACTGGCTAAAAGTACTGCAAAATTAAAGTTTTTAGGACGAAGGACTATTAGTCTCAATCTACGTATAAAACGTTGACACCAGTTTAAGAATGATTGAACATTTATGGAAATCAAAAATTTGACGAAAATATAATTGAATAATTTGAAAACGATGTTATAATTAAAAAAAAAAAATAATAATAATCCTCCGTACTAAACTAAATTCTGCTTTTGCCAGAATTCCATCAATTTTTTTACTAGGACTGAGGTCCTATTAGTCTCAATCTGGGATTTTTGTGTTGTCGTTTTCGATAGTTGGACATTTGTCGAAATAATTTTTCGATGGTTGGACATTTATCGAAATCTAAAATTTATCGAAAATATAAATGAATAATTTGAAAGCGATGTTATAATTGGGAAGAAAAAAAAAACTAATAGTCCTCCGTCCTAAACTAAATTCTGCTCTTGCCAGAATTTCATCAAAATCTTTTATTATTATTATTATTATTATTATTGAAAGAAAAAGAAAAGAAAATTAATAATAATCAGTATCGTTACAAGCGATATCGAAAAAGTTTTTTTTTTATTATTTTTTAATTAGGAAATAAAAAGTGAGCGTGAAATAATCTGAAATAAAAATAAGTAAAAAAAATGAATTTAATGATTTAATGTTTTTGTTTTTCGGGGCTGCTCATGCATATAAAAAATGCGTATTAAAACGAGTCGAAGAAGGAAGCGAAATAAGTATTGAGTTATATTACGATAAATACGATATATAATATGATACGGTATATTAGATCTATCGTCCAGGGTTAGTAGGCATTTTCGTTGAAAGAAATAGTTTGTTTGTTCGGTGCAACTTGCACATTAGTCCCGTGAGGTACAACTTTCATATTAGTCCCTTGAGGTACAACTTTCACTTTAGTCCCGTCAGGTACAACTTGCACATTAGTCCCCTTTAAATATAGTTTTTTTTTTTTTTTTTTAATTAATTTATTTACATATAGAACGAATGAAACAACAAAATGTATATATATGTATATTAAAAAAAAAAAAAAAAAAAAGGAGTTTTTTATTAAAATTTTTCTAATGATAATAATAATAATATTTTTTTTTAATTTCAGGATTTTGCCAAAAGGTTTTAAAAGACAAACAAATGAGAGAAAAATTCTGGTGAAAAAGACCAAGGTTTAAATTCTGTCGAGAATTAATGGAGTATAAATGGCAGGAAAACATCCAAAAATAAACGATAGATTCAGGGAACTGTAATTAAAGTTGAAAGATGTGATAGAGTAAAGGAGAAACAGTAAAGGAGAAACCGAAACGAGTGTTGAATAATCTTGTTGAACTTACGTAAATTCAAATTTTTCGTTTATGTCGTTTTATTCCGTGGTACCAAAATGTATGTTGATTTCTGAGGATCTGTGTTTTATTTTATTTTATTTGTATGTGTGCTTTAATTTTTATAAAATAATTGTTTTTTTTAGGACTGATGACTATTAGTCTCGATCTGGAATTTTTGCGGTGTCATTTTTCGCTAGTTGGACATTTATAGAAACCTAAAATTTATCGAAAATATAATTGAATAATTTCAAAGCGATGTTATAATTAAAAAAAAAAAAAAAAAAAAAAAACTAATAGTCCTCCGTCCAAAACTAAATTCTGCTTTTGCCAGAATTGCATCAAAATCATTTTTTATTTATTTACTTATTTATTTATTTATTTATTTTTTTTGAAAGAAAAAGAAAAGAAAAGAAAATTAATAATAATCAGTATCGAAACAAACACTATCCGCGTTTGTAATGATCGATAGACGGCGCTTTGTGAACACTGCAGTTGTTAGTAAACATTAGCCACGTGTGTTCCAATAGTGTTCTTGTTATTCTACTTAATATTCGTACTATAATTTCTCCGCCATTACATTATGGAAAATTGATTGCTTTTGGAAAAAATACTTCAGTTTATTCAAAGTTCGATCGGAAGTAGATTTTTAACTGAAGTTGAACAAATATTAATTTCAAATCATCTGATTAATTCTTTACTTCCATTAGCCGAAGCAACTGAAATTTTAAATTCGTCATTTGGAAATAAATGGAAGCTCAATTCTGGATTTCTTGATGCTTTGGATTTACACTGTGGCACACAAAAGTATGTGTTATCTTTTTTACCGTATTTATTCATTTTTATTCAATAAATATATGTGAAACTAAACATCGGCTAGCAATGGCGGCTATATGGAATTCGAATTAAACCATGTTTATTGTAATTTCACCGTAGCCCACCAGAGGGCGAGCATTTCATTACAATCGCGGATCGAAAAAGTTATTTTTTTTTTTAAATAATTTTGATTCAGGAAATAAAAATAAGTAAAAAAAAAAAAAAAATGAATTTAATGATTTAATTTTTATATAAAACATGATCGCGTGCTATCTTCAAAAGTAGATGTTTTTCTTTTTCTTTTAATAAATTACACAAGTTTTGTGTTTAAAATAAATTAACATATCGATATTTAACGAGACAGTTTTTATTTTAAAAATATTAAATTTTAAGCTTCTTAGAATTAAAAAAAAAAAAAATTATACAGACACGACATTATTTCATTATTTAAAACATGAAAATCTGACATTGACAGATTTTAATTTAGTGCCAGAGGCCTAATGCTAAACTTGTTAATATAGACAAATTCTTCTTTAGTTAATTCGTCACGATCTAAATTCCATGATAAAGTTTTCATTAAATCAAACCAATGTGTTTCAGCTGCAGATACTGTAACAAATAACGTTGGAAGTCCAAACTGTCTTATAGCCGCAAAACAACGTTTTTTATCTTTTTCCCAATGAGGGGGAGGTGTGCCTTGGGGGGGACTCATGTCAAAGGTGTGTCTTGGGGGGGGACTCATGTCAAAGTTGTACCTTGGGGGAGACTCATGTCAAAGTTGGGCCTTGGGAGGGACTCATGTCAAAGTTGGGCCTGGGGGGGGGACTCATGTCAAAGGTGTGTCTTGGGGGGGGACTCATGTCAAAGTTGTACCTTGGGGGAGACTCATGTCAAAGTTGGGCCTTGGGGGGGACTCATGTCAAAGTTGGGCCTGGGGGGGGACTCATGTCAAAGTGGGGCCTTGGGGACGACTCATGTTAAAGTTGTACCTTGGGGGGGACTCATATCAAAGTTGAGCCTGGGGGGGACTCATGTCAAAGTTGTGCCTTGAGGGGACTTCATTCAATAAATCCCCATTCAATAAACCGACTGAAATAGGCCCTTAGCACTATTAAGAGTGACGTATAAAAATTCGACAACGCTGTACCGGCTGAAAACCTTGGGGGGGGGGACTCATGTAAAAGTTGGGCCTTGGGGGGACTTCATTCAATAAATCCCCATTCAATAAACCGACTGAAATAGGCCCTTAGCACTATTAAGAGTGACGTATAAAAATTCGACAACGCTGTACCGACTGAAATAGGGGTACCTTGGGGGGACTCATGTCAAAGTTGGGCCTGGGGGGGGACTCATGTCAAAGTTGGGCCTTGGGGGGACTTCATTCAATAAATCCCCATTCAAAAACCGACTGAAATAGGCCCTTAGCACTATTAAGAGTGACGTATAAAAATTCGACAACGCTGTACCGACTGAAATAGGCCTCTAGCACTAAAAAAGTAGAATTTGCAACCTTACAATACATTTGGCCAGTAGAATATTTTCCTTTGAATATTTCCTATGTCATTCGGACACTAATGTCTTCTTCTCATGGAAAAACAGGGTAAAATTTCATATAAACCTGCATTATATTTATTTTATTTTATTTTATTTTATTTATTTATTTTATAAATAAGTTAGATTAATTTTAAAATATAGTTTAGGTTATTGCTGCGAGTATTATTGGTTCTAAACATTCTAATTTAAAACCTTCTTAATGTATCCAAAAATAAATGTTTTCATAAGATGGCAGAATAAGTCAAATAGCATGTAATTACATAGAAACAAAAGTATGAAGCTTATATAATATGTATATATAAATATATATTGAAAACCTTTTCAAACATTGAATAGATGAAAACAAGAAACATTGAAAAAGATGAAACAGAAAAAAAAAAAAAAAAGATTGCGACTATCAAACATCCATAAATTGAAGCATGCAAATTCATTACGTTTTCAAGGGTGCAGAATGAATGTTGCATGTAAAGTAGGTGTTATTTCTGTCTTGTTGTATGCAAATTGCTAAACATTTACAACAAGCTATATCCTATAACACCCCAAAAAGAGAGAAAATTTAAACTGAAAAGATATGTGAAAAACCAAATGAGAATCACACATATTTAAATTCATGCAGCATATTGAACATTATTAATTTAAATACTAATAATAATAGTTAAATGAAATACTAGTAATAATTAATAAAACTAAAGTATAACATACATTACACATGAAAAACTTGTATAGATATCGATAATCAGAACGTACAGTAGAAATATAAAGGTTATTAAATATTACCAGTACGTACAGTTGGAATTTAAAAATGATTAAATATCAGTATTCAAATAATTAATATCATAAAAATAAATATATATATATATATATATATATATATATCAATAAATTAACACTTTAGAGCAAGACAAATGTTTCAAACCAGAGAATGGGTAGCATAGTGGTATTTTACCATGTTTTTATTAACTTCGATTCTTGTTTGTTTGTTTGTTGGTCCGATACAAATTTTGCAATTGATTTTTAACTAACTTCCTTACTAGATAGATATTTGAAACTTTCAGAATAGCTCAGAACCCGGTGACAACACAATACTTCGAAGCTCGATTTTCGAATTTTTTATTCGTTTTCTTCTAATTAATTAAAATATGAAAATAATAACCTCCTAATAGCTACAAGAATAGCCATTAAAATATTATATAAAAGGTAACGAACCACTTTAAAATACGTAGATAAAATATTTTAATTAAAAACTACATAAAGCTTTTCGCCATTATAACAATAGCATCATCAGGCGTAATTGCGTTACACAGAACCAGCAATATATAAATAAAGAAGTTCAAACGGTTTAAAGTTACGGTTACAATAAAAAAATTTTTTATTTCAATATCATTTCCAGTATTTAAAAAAAAAAAAAATGTACTGAAAATGATATTGAAATGAAAATTTTTTTATTGTAACCGTAACTTAAAATTTTTTTATTGTAACCCCGTAACTTTAAACCGTTTGAACTTCTTTATTTATATACTGCTGGTTCTATGTAACGCAATTACACCTGATGATGCTATTGTTATAATGGCGAAAAACTTTGTGTAGTTTTTAATTAAAATATTTTATCTACGTGTTTTAAAGTGGTTTGTTACCTTTTATATCTTATATATACACGTGAAATGTTTTCTAATTTTAAACTTTTAATAGTTTTTAATCTTAATTAAAATATTAGCTATAGTTTAATTGTTGAAAAAAAAAAGTACGAGTTCATTTTCTTTCCACATAGAAATAAATGCATTTAATCAAACGCGAGCGTTAAAAAAATGTAAAAAGTTAAATTATGTTTTTCACCAAAATTGACGTCATTATCACTTTAATAATTTGATACGCATTGGCAAAGTGATAATGTAGTTCTACAGCTATGATTCAACAGAAAATTTAAAAATATGGTTTTTAAACTGTTTTTTATCTTATAATTATTTAGTTTACGATCGTGACGGGGGGTCTAAAGAGTTTATTTCTGTTGACATTATTATAGTAGACATTTATTAGAAAATATATGATGGTTAACTAAGCTGAGTCCATCTGTGATAAGTAGTTAAATCTTCTGCGCAATGTTAATATTTATGTCCGACGTTTAATCCAATAAAAGAAAAAATGGCGCCAATTTAGGTTTATTTAAGTGCAATGAATGTATTTTTTCGGAATTCGACCAGCAATATATAAATAAAGACGTTCAAACGGTTTAAAGTTACGGTTACAATAAAAAAAATTTTCATTTCAATATCATTTCCAGTATTTTTAAAAAAAAAAAAAAAAAAAAAAAAAGTACTGAAAATGATATTGAAATGAAAATTTTTTTTATTGTAACCGTAACTTAAATTTTTTTTTATTGTAACCGTAACTTTAAACCGTTTGAACTTCTTTATTTATATATTGCTGGTTCTATGTAACGCAATTACACCTGATGATGCTATTGTTATAATGGCGAAAAACTTTGTGTAGTTTTTAATTAAAATATTTTATCTACGTGCTATTTTAGCTATGTTTGCAAAATTTAATCGGGGAATTTTAGTCGTTTTTTTTTTTTTTTTTTTTTTTTCGAGTACTGATACCATTACTGCTAATTTTTATGTAAAATGACCTCCAAAATCTGAATATGATCCCCATTTTGCCCAAGGGGGGATTTACCACTGAAATTATAAGTTACATGTATTATATTTTATTAATCAATTATTATAATCACTTATTATACATTATATATATATATATATTTAAGAGTTAAAGTTTTCCCACCGTTTTCTCGGTACGTCACCATTTTTATCGCTCTTCGATAATTTTATGGTCATGTATTTGATTTGCAGAATCGAAAATAATTACTTTAACTCTTAAATATATATATATAATGTATAATAAGTGATTAAAATAATTGATTAATAAAATATAATACATATAACTTATAATTTCAGTGGTAAATCCCCCCTCCCTAAATCCTCCCTTTGCTGCAGATACTCATGTTATCGAATTTTGCATCTCTTCAGGTCCTCAGAAGATATTTAACAGTTAAAATATTTCTCTTTTCTCGACTATAAATCAAATTTATAGCCATACAATTACAACGGTGGGTGATAGGGCGAAATGGCCGTCATATTCGGATTCAGGAAGGGTATTTGGGGCAATCTGCATGCCGAGCAGTGTTATTAGCTAAATGTGTAGAATGTCTTGGAATATCTTTAAAATAAGTTGAATTTTATCTTCTCTAAAAACCAAGCAAATTTGATAGATTATATATATATATCCTACTTCTGATAGCACAAATTTAAATGATTATTTCTTTATGCCATTTTTTTTTTTAGATGAACCGAAAATGATAAATTTAAATAAATAAATAAATTAATTTTTCAGTTAATGAATTTTTAGGACTGAGGGCCTATTAGTCTCAGACAGCGATTTTTGCGTTGTCGTTTTCGATAGTTGGACATTTGTCGAAATCATTTTCGATAGTTGGACATTTATCGAAATCTAAAATTTATCGAAAATATAATTGAATAATTTGTAAGCGATGTTATAATTGGGAAGAAAAAAAAAAAAACTAATATAGCTCTCCGTCCTAAACTAAATTCTGCTTTTGCCAGAATTTCATCAAAATCTTTTATTTTTTAAGAAAAATAAAAGAAAATTTATACAGTATCGTTAAAAACGATATCGAAAAAGTTTTTTTAATAATTTTGAATTAGGAAATAAATAGTGCGCGTGCAATAATTTGAAATAAAAATAAATAAAAATATGAATTTAATGATTTGATTTTTATATAAAACACAATCGCGTGCTATCTTAAAAAGTAGATGTAAAATTTAAAGTTTAATTTTCTTGGCAACAATTATAAATTAAAATAAATAATTTAATGAAAGTTTGTTCTTTAGATATACGTCCGTGTAAGATGTCAAAAAATATACGACAAAGTATTATATCTCTTTATTTATTTATTTATTTATTTTCTGCCAAGGATGACCGATATCAAATCTATTCAACTGCAACATATTAGTATCTTATATCAGATATTTTATTTAGACATTTGAAAACAAATTTCGCTTCAAATTATGATAGAATATTTATCATTTTTTGTTTATTGTTTCTTCATTTTAGCTGATGTGTGTAGTGATTGTGTCACGTCCTTGAGATAATGTCGAAGCAAAAATAGTATTGTGACTTAATTTCTCAGCCAAAATAGTGGAATTGATAAATTAAAGTAACCATAAAATGCAAATAAAATAAAGATTTATAAAATTTATATAAAAGTCACATAATAAACATTTAAATATTTACACGGTTTATTAGATTTAGATAATACTGTATTTAGTAAATAAAAACTGCGTGCTTAAAATGAAAAAATAAATGAAACAGGATAACGTAACTTAATTTAGTTTAAAAAGAAATATCATTGATATAGTAAATGTTTCAGAAATTTATGTGTATATATATATATATATATATATATATATATATATATATTAAACAAAACGGGAAAATGATAATATTTTACCTGGAGACTTTTCAAGATGAATTTTGAACTGGGTGTTCTGTTTATATTTAAAAAAATAAATAAAAAAATAGTAAACAGGAATACTGGAATTTATTTGATTAAAACTTATTTGAGTGTCTGACAGGGTTTATCCAAATTTCTATTTATTTATTCTAACTAAAATTTTGCAATTAATTAAATTGAAAATAACTATTACTAATCAGTGGTGCGCCAATGTTTGGTCAGGTCACGACTATCAAGCGAGAGGGGAATAATATCCCATTTTCCACAGAAAATTTTAACTGACATTTTAGCTATTAACTCCAGGTGGAACATTTATTGTATACAGAAATAGTACTCATAAATGTCTTTACACAAAAACGTCTTTATACTAACGCTTTTATTTAAAAGCCATAAACAAAGTTTATTTCATGCGCAAACTTATATAAGATGAAAAAAATAAGGGACACAACTGAATAATAAAATGAAAACAAACAACACATATGTACAAAAGAGACGCATCATAAAAACACATAAAAATATAAACTTTTGTCCTCATCTGATGTGGTTTTGTCAGTAAATGCAGATGTTTTTATGCCTTTTTTTCCATTTGCAAAAATTGAATTATTATCCCCGAGAAAGTGTTTTTCAGTTTATATCACGCTTTTTTGGTGATTTTTATACACCTTTAGACGGGAATGTATTTTGCTTCTATAACTATTAAATATGGGTCTCTCTGTGAGCATTTTTCTTCGCTTAAAAACAATGGGATAAGAACGTAATAAAGCTGACGAAGGTAATAAAACTGAGGACCATAAAATCACTGAGTACAGAAAAAGAGGAATTCATTCTTATATATGATATTTAGAGCCATGCAATAAAATTTTTACATTGCAAAAGTTTTTTTTTGCGAAATTTTAAAAGAAAGAAAAAAAAAAAAGAAGAAAAAAAAGAAGAAGAAGTAAAAAGAAGATGTGAAACATTTGTTTTTAAAATAAAGAATTATTACAGAAAAAGATAATTCAGTAATATTTGGTTTTATTGTTATACATGAAATAAGAAAAATATAGAATGTTAACGCTGGTTTTAAGATCTATACTAAAGTATATCTGAGATTTTATATATTCCTAACATATACAAAAAAAAAAAAATAATAATTGATTATGTTCTTTTAATAAAATGATATATATCTGTATCAATATATATCTAAATCTATATATTGTCATATAAGGCCATTCACTTACGGAATCTAAATCTAAATTTTGCTCTTTTATTATCAGCACGATAAATTTATATCATATGCACGGGAAATTCTAGAAAAAAAACCTGTAATTTTAAAACATAAAATATTTTTTTAGCTATTGTTAAATTTATTAAGATTCTTATTTTACATACACTGTAAAAAAAAAAAAAAAAAAAATCCCGTAAAATTACGGGGAAAGTCCGGCAGCAGAGATTCCAGACAAAGCCCGTAAAAAGAAACGCTTAGAACGTAAATTAAGTGTATAATAACCTTAAATTACGTTACATGCCTGTAAAAAATTACTTTGCCCATAAAACCAATGTTTTTTACAGGCTTTGTCTGGAATCTCTGCTGCCAGGCTTTCCCCGTAATCTTACGGGATTTTTTTTTTACAGTGTTTAATATGCAATATTCTTGGGCTATTCAATCAAGACTTCTTGAAAATAAATAAGTATCAAAATAAAAAATAATGTGTCCAACAGTAGGTGATATATTTTTTGTGGACTATAACAAGCCAGTTTTGTTTGTTTCTTAATAACTGTTGGTGATATATTTTCACCCATAAATATAGTAAGTGTATTTATTTTAGAAAATAAATGAATTTAACATCGCATAATAAATTTTTTCTGTCTGTCTTTGTCTCAAGAAATATCTAAGAAAAAAAATAAGCGAAGAAATGAAAATATTCAAAGCGTTTAAAAAAATCTTGTGTAACATTTGAGATATTTAAAATCTTTAAAAAACCATCTGGTTAGATTGTTGACACTTGTTTTTTTCTTGCAACAAATGAAAATTAATCAGACATTTAGCAAATATAAGCAAGTTTCTTAAATTATTTTTAAGTATTTTGGGTAAGTACTTGCAATTTAAGCTGTTTGTTTATTTACTCACCGCATCATAATAACTCTGTTACCGTTTTAAATATATGAGTTTAAAATTATGCTTTTTTATTGAGCATTACAGCTGTAGAGAAATATGATTATCTAAATGCTATAAATAGCATAAACCTAAAGTATTAATCGTAAAAGAGCAATTATTTAGAAAAACTGGCTTTCTTTTTTTCGCCTGTGGTTATCACTTATGTTGACATATGGTGCCAGAGTAGTTTAGCTTGACTGTCCCGCGTCCTTTTACAAAATCAAAATGTTATTAATATACGAGACTTACATGATGAAAAAAATTATAGGAAATGCTCACATTCAATTGGGTTTAAAATAATGATCATAAAAGTTTTAATTCGAAATATTTAGTAGTCACATTGCAGGTCTTTTTAGAATTTTCTATATACCGGGTGTCTCATAAATCTATAGACATTTTTAAAAATCATAACTATTGAATGATTTGATATAATTGAATGCGGTTTGCGAAAAAAATCTTTCTTCTAAAGAAGGAATTTTTTTTTCTTTGGTAAAGAAAAAATAATAATTAAGCCATTTGTTGATAGAGGGCGTTGTGCGTGACCGTCGTTAGAAATCCTTTAGTAAACCAGAGATAAGACAAGAGCTTAGTGCGCTTGCGCAGTGGACGAAAAAAAATGGCGGGCTGATTAAATTTCGTCCAAACTATGGCAACCTGGATTCCTAACCTTGGCGCATAAGCGCAGTATGGGCTATTTTTTTGTATGTTTCATAAGTGGTTTTGTTTGAAGGTGTTCTAGTGCAGTGGTCGCCAAATCTATGTTGGCTCTGCAGCCTTCCCTCAGGCGGTCGAAAGTAGCTTTGGACGAATCAGGATTCATTGCCAGCATTGTCGTATCTCTAGTTTACTGAAGGATTTCTACCGTCGTCACTACAAAGTACAGTTTGCAAACAAGTTATAGCACTGCTAACTGTAGCTTCAGTCGGCGGTTCTTATCTGGGGGAAAATATCTTCATCAATAACGCTTTATCCACCAAGTCAGCATCTCAATTAAAACTTCGTGTATGCACAAGTAGGAGGGAAAATAAGAAATAAGCTGTTCTAATCGCAAAATTGTGAAATTTACAGGACTTTCATTTGCTTATTTTTCTTTCACATCCGTGCGAAAAATTTAAGTATTTGTCTAACTATCGTCGACAAAAATTTAAATATACTTTTTTTTCTTTACTAAAATAGATAAAATATAAATCATACGTCTTTACTAGCATGCATCTAATTTAAAGTAAAATGTTGCATTAGCTTTTGAAAACGATATGAATGGCAAACGAATTTTCTTTTTTTCCCTCTGTTACTCCTCAGATAATCACAGTTTTGTTTGCTTTTAATTAAAATAATAATAATAATAATAATAAGCTACAGTCACGTCAGATTTAACGTATAAATTTATCATTTCACAAAGCTTTATATCAATTTCAATTTAATTCACGCGCAAATATATTTCTTTCTTTTCTTTTTTTTTTTTTTTTTTTTTTTTTTTTTTTCATGTCAAGATATTTAAAACATTAAATCATTAAATTCATTTTTTTTACTTATTTTTATTTCATGTTATTTCACGCGCACTTTTTATTTCCTAATTCAAAATTATTAAAAAAAAGCTTTTTCGATATCGCTTGTAACGATACTGATTATTATTAATTTTCTTTTCTTTTTCTTTCAATAACAATAATAATAATAAAAAAAGATTTTGATGAAATTCTGGCAAAAGCAGAATTTAGTTTAGAACGGAGGACTATTAGTTTTTTTTTTTTTTTTTTTTTTTTTTTTTCTTCCCAAATATAACATCGCTTTCAAATTATTCAATTATATTTTCGATAAGTTTTAGATTTCGACAAATGTCCAACTATCGAAAAATGATTTTGACAATTGTCCAACTATCGAAAACGACAACGCAAAAATCCCAGATTGAGACTAATAGGCCCTCAGTCCTAATAAATAAATATAAACTAAATAAATATAAAATAAAATAATATAAAATAAAAAATAAAACTAAAAAAATTCCCCTTCACGAGAATGATTTCTACGGAAACCGCGTTCAATTCTATCAATCCATTCAATAGTTATGAATTTTTAAAATGTCTACAGAATTTTGGGACACCTTGTATATCATAATTTTACGTCTTATTCATTTCAACAGACTAAATATAAGTTCAAGAGTACAAACTTTCTTTAATTTGTAATAAATAGTTTTTAATAAGTTAATGGAAAAAAAGAGTTTTAAAGGGAAAACTCCAATGATGTTATTCGAAAGGAAATCATGTACTTTATCCCAATCTTTTTCTTATGATACGTTTCATAAAATTAGATGGATTGCATTTTTACTAAAAACAAAGGTCAAAACAACGTAAAATAAAGGGAAAATCGCATAAATGAAAGAAAAAATGTAAAATAAACTATACGGTCGTTTCGCAACTTCTTAGGTGCCTTCCTCATTTCACGATAAATTGTAAATTATAATAATAATAAGAAGAAGAAGAAGAAGAAGAAAGAAAGAAAGAAAGAAACGAAAATTAAAACCCCGGAGATTGCCAGGCAAGCATGGTCCAATACCTGGGCCAGAAACACAAGTTGCTTAACGGCCCTCTTCACTTACCGTCGCCAGAAGCCCGAGCCAATGTTATTCTATGGGGATAATTTCTTTACAAATAACTTACTAACTAATACATATTTTTAAATTCTGTTTTCACATTCAGAAAATACTCAACTGTTAAATTGACGGACCTTTTTTATTTATTTTTTATTTATTTTTATTTTTAATATTTTATTTTGAAATTGCAAAATGAAAAAAATTTCCCATATTGAAAATTCGTATTTTACAGCTTCAAAATAAAATATAAAAAAATAAAAAAATAATTTAAAAAAAAAATGTCCGTCAATTTAACAGCTGGGAATTTTCAGAATGTGAAAACAGAATTTAAAAATATGTGTTAGTTAATAAGTTATTTGTAAAGAAAAAAAATCCCATAGAATAACATTAACTTCGTCTTCCGGCGGCGGTGGTAAAGCGGGCCCTTAAGCGTTTCACGGGTATAAATACAAAACTTAAAGTTACGCAGCTGAAGCGGGCCCCAGGTCTTGTATCGTGCTTGCCTGGCAATCTCCGGGGTTTTAATTTTCGTGTCTCTTCTTTTTTACTTTTTTATCATGTACTGAGGAAGTAACTTAGGAGGTTTCGAGACGGGTGTACATTTTAGCTTAAAATTTTTCTTTAATTTGTGCATGGTAAGCATGGCCCAATACCTGGGCCAGAAAGGCAAGTTGCTTAAGCGTTTCACGGGTATAAATACAAAATTTAAAGTTACGCAGCTGAAGCGGGCCCCAGGTCTTGTATCGTGCTTGCTTGGCAATCTCCGGGATTTTAACTTTCGTGTATTTCTTCTTTTTTACTTTTTTTCATCTACTGAGGAAGTAACTTGATAAGTTTCGAGATGGGTGTGCATTTTAGTATAAAATTTTTCTTTAATTTGTGAAGTTGTCTTTATTTTTCTTTTTAATATTCCTTTGATATCCAAAGTGCCTCTAGTTACATTATTTAAGTGCTTAAATTATTTAACTTAAATTAATTTCCTCATATTTTTCTGAAACCATACTAAGATTAAATGACTTATTTAATTAGAATCTGAACTATAAAAGCAAAAAGAAAATTATTTTCATTCATTTCATCAGTTTACCTATTATTGGCTAATATAGGTATGCTGACAGTTTAATTTATTTTGTATCACTGTTGGTATATGACCCTTTTTTACACCACTTTATTTGTAGTGAAATTTTCTCTAATAGGTATTTCAAAAAAAAAAAAAAAAAAAAAAACTAGTTGGCATTTGGGGACTCTGCTCAGTTTCACATCATATTTATGTTCTCATAAATTTCTAGTGGGAGATATTTTATAATCATGTTAAAAGAAATGAATTTGACAAAAGCTTGATACAGTGGCAGAATGAAATCCCCGTCTAATAGGCTGTCCACCGTTCACTTCGAAATATTTATCTTATTCTAATCTATTAATTTATTTTATCAGGGTCAATTTTGTTTAGTTTTCATAAAACTATTTACAATGCAATAATCCTCAAAATTCATATTTATATGAAAAATTTACAATTTCGCTATGTTGATAAAATCATAAATTACGAATAATTTGCGAAATTTTCTGACTAGAATATTTGTATTCATTCATGTTCAAACAAATATCAGAAATGTAATTTTGAAGTTGCCTAATGTATTTATGATCCTCAAATGTTTAAGTTTATGCTTAATTTTGCCTTATTATGACATATTAAGTAAATCATAAATTCCAAATAACTTACGAATTTTTTAAATTGGAAAAATTATAGTCTAGGATATTCATGCCAGTATCCAAAATAATATTTAAAAAGTGGTTTGACATCTTTACGATGAGAATATCCCTCAAGATTGACGTTTATGTGAAATTTTGCTCTATTCTGCCATGTTAAGAAATTCGTAATTTTCCAATAACTTACGAAATTTTTATATTGGAAAATTCATAGTCATTAATATTCATGCCAGTGTTCTAAAAATTATTTCAAAAGTAGTCTGACATCTTTACGATGAAAATATCTCTCAAAATTGACGTTTATGTGAAATTTTGTCCTATGCTGCCATGTTAAGAAAATCGTAAATTTCCAATAACTTGCGAAATTTTCAAAGTAGCATATTTTTAGTTACTGATGTTCATTCCGGCATCAAAACTGATATTTTAAAACTGGTCCGACGTTTTTACAGTAAAAAGTTTCCATTTAATGCACGTTTAAGTGAAATTTTGTCCTATTCTCCCATGTTAAGAAAATCGTAAATTTCTCATAACTTGCGAAGTTTTTTAATTCGAATGTTGCAAATGAATAGGTCATGGAAGTCCAAACTGTATAGGATTTGTGGAGGGTAGAATTTAAAGTGTTTTTACAGAGACACAATGAACATATCTTTATCATTATGGCCAATATGCAAATTATTCGCCACCGCACTTTAGAATGTAAAAAAACAAGAAAAGAAAAGTTAAAAACCCGTTAAAAAAAAAAAAAAAAAAAAGCATGGGAGTCAAATGAGAAACGCTCACAATGTTAATAATAATAATAATAATAATAATAATAATAATAATAATAAAACTAACACCGGATCTTCTCTTACTTTAGTTTATTTAAACAAAGTTTAATTACTTAATGTTAGGAAAGTCAAATGGAGACACTCTAGATTTGTTTCCTTGGTGTTATCCCAATTTATAACTTGGAGTTTTGTTATTTACTATGTTTTAAGTAGAATTAATTATAGAATATAATCTGTAAAATTATGAGATTATTTCTTGGTGTTTAAGTAAAAAAAATCCTTTGTTTTTAAATTTGAACATTTTGTTATGAAATATCTATAACTATTTTCTTTTTTATTCGTGTTCACCAAAGGTTTTCATACGAATGTACGCACATGGCACTTCACAAAAATATGATTTTGGTAAAGTTCACTTTAGTTATTTTCTCCAACTATGCAAACAACTGTGCCATATATTCTAAAATTTCTTATTTGTTCTGGTATATTATTGGTTTTCGCCCTTCCCCCTGCTATTTTTTTTTTTTTTTCGCATCTTTATTTAAAATGCGATTCATTTATTTATTCGTGTAATCGTGATTACACTACAAAAAAGCGATGGGGAAAAAGGTGGATAATAAAAAATGTTCCTTAATAAGTTAGGAAAATTGACATATTTGCTATGAAATTTGAATTAATTTAAGGGTTACCCTACATGCATATATGGGTGATTCCACCATAAATTTGACTTTTAAGTCCCTGAGGCATAATTTTTGAAATAATACCTACTGCTATTTCTTTTCTTTCCCTCAAAAGTGTAAACCTGAACATTACAGAATTATACAACAATATTTATTAAATAAACTAATTAATATATATATATAATAAAAAAATGTTGCTGAAAATTCCTTACTGTCCCTTATCCCTAGTATCGATTTTCCACATGAAAAATGCATATGATTTTAATAAAAATTTAATTTTATGCTATATAGAGTAAATATCTTCTACTTTTTCAAAAAATTTTGTTTATTTACTTATTTATTAATTTTTAAAATGAAGGAAAAAAATCGATAACTTTGTTAAAAATTATAGATGAGAGTAAAAATATATTTATTAATCTGAAATTTATTATAATTTCCTAAATATAGTTACAGTAATTTTTATTGGACTTGTATATTGCATAGTTTATTTTATTTTATTCTTATTTCTCTATGCGTAAAATTAATAAATAGTTTTCAGTTCATTTTTAATATTTGACTTATAATGCATTCTATTATTATCCATATATTTTCAAAATACTATCAATATTTCAAAAATATATTTTAATCGGTGCCAATTTCATATATTCAACAATTGAGAATGATATACTTTTTCTGCTATGATTAAATTTCCAATTTTTTTTTTAAATTCTTATTATTCTACTCCAAAACATAAAGTATCATAATTCATTCCTACGATAGAGAATATATAACAACGCTTGTTTTTAAACGAGATAGAATCATGTCCTTGTTAGTGAACTTGACACACGAACAACGCACTTGAAGTTTGAGTATGTCTTCCATCATAAATCAAACTAAGTGGAACTAAATACTTATATGCAGACAGTTATGTCACTAACAAGTAATGAAAGAGTTTTTAGTTTCAGTTCTTTATGTTTCCAAAACTCAGCATTTTTTATTTTCGCTTAAAGGTAAAATGCATCAGTAAACTAAGAGAAAAAAAAAACATATTCGAATTTTAAATATATTTTTTATTGTTTATTATTACTTTTTTTTTTTTTTTTTTAGGACTGAGGACTATTAGTCTCAATCTATGGATTTTTACGATACCAGTTTTACGATAGTTGGACATTTATCGAAATCGAAAATTTATCGAAAATATAATTGAATAATTTCAAAGCGTTGTTATAATTTGAAAAAAAAAAAAAAAAAAAAAAAAAAAGAAAGAGAAGAAAGAATAGAAAATCTAATAGTCCTCCGTACTAAACAAAATTCTGCATTTGCGAGAAATTCATATTTTTTTTTTTTTTTTTTTTTTTTTTAAGAAAAAGGAAAGAAAATTAATAATAATCAGTTTCGAAATGGACAGTGTAGAAAAAGTTTTTTTTTTTTTTTTTTTTTATAATTTTGAATTAGGGAATAAAAAGTGCGCGTACAAAATGAAATAAATAAAATAAGATTTATAAATGGACAACATTTAAGCTCACGGACCCAGTTCAATGATATAATAAGAAAAAATGACGACATTAGTCTAATGAGATTAACTTTTTTTTCTTTATTATTATTATTGTTATTATTATTTTTTTTTTTTCAGTCAAATATGATCCTGTCAACTAGGGAAAATTAACAAAACTTTCATTTTCTATCAAAAAAGTTTGAGGTCGGGAAGGATTAAAATAGTATTTTTTTAAATTTGGAATTGTTATATTGCTAGAAATTCTTACTTTGATTTCTAGAATTGTTTCATCAACTTAAATTGTAGTCGCTAAAACTTGTCTCTTGTGTTCTTATCTATCTATGTTTGCTTTCGGGAAAAAAAAATGTAAAAACAAATCAAAGATATATGATAATTTGTTTATAATAGTAAAGTCGTGATTCGAACTTTGCTACAAATTATCCAATTATCCTGACGTTTTCAGAAAAGTGTTTTAATAACAAGATGGCCTTGCTGCGAAATTTCTATTAAATACTGAGAATATTTGAGAAAAAATTATATATGATTAAAAACACAGTTCTTGAATTTATTTTTACACTTTAATTGATTTTTATTACGTGTCTACGAGAATACCCAAACGCCGAAAATTTAAAATGCCACAAATAATGTGATGTAGATTAAAAAATAATATGGTATTTAAGAGAAATATATATACGGGGTGTTTATAAAGTCCCGGACCCATTTTGATGTTTAATAACTCATAAAATAATGAAGATATAAACAAACTTATGGCATTTATTGATGGAATGTCTCATATATTTTCTTTTCAGGTTTGAATATCTTTACTTTTGTAAATATCGTCTGCGCGTGTGGTTAATTTCAGATAATTTCATTTTCCAGTCTAAATATCTGTATTTTTCTAAATATCGTCTGCTTATTAATTGCATTTTTCTCTCTTTTGTTTTTGGCAACTATTGCAATGTTATGTTTACTTTTGATGCGTTTGTTCTATGTAGTACTTTTGTATGTGATGCTTTATTCGACGGCAGTCGAATAAGTACCTAAAAGTCAGAAGTACAACCGCAATAGCCTCTGAGGATGCCGAGATGCTTGCCGCTACCTGGCATGAAATTGACTATCGACTTGATATTCTCCATGCGACGAAGGGGGCACACGTGGAAGTTCATTGACGAGGGTCATGAAACTTTTTGAGACTATCTAACCATTTATGTTATTAATTTTAATCTATCTTTATTATTTTATGAGTTATTAAACATCAAAATGGGTCCGGGATTTTATAAACACCCTGTATATATATATATATATATATATATATAGGGGGACATCTCCAGTTATGGTCATTCTCCGGTTGTGGGGACCCCACCATATCCTTAACAAAAAGTAAATATGGTGGATTTAAGTACTGTCTAACATGTATTGGGACAGTACGCAGTTAGTGCGCTAACACCGAATTTAATAGACGCATTTGCTTAGTAAATGTATCATCGAAACAAAATTTTGAAAAAAAAAAAAAAAAGCAACACAAAAGTAATTTCTGAATTTTTTCAATGTGCGATAAATCGAAGTCAATGGATTAAAAAAAGTGAGTGTAATATATATTCATGCAGTATATTCAATATATTTTGTGATGCAATATCGAATTAAGCCAAATTTTGGAATGAAAATAGTTTTTTCTGTCATTATAAAAGTGATTGTTATTCTCGGTTGTGGGCACTGTCATGTAACCGGTTGTGGGTACCCATGTTTCTTTAATTTAAAGCTTGTTTTTGACTTACAAATTATCAAATATGGTTGTTTAAAACAACATAACATATTTTATTAGTGCTTTATGTATTTTTAGGCTTTTTTAGCCATGTCAACCCCGGAAAAATAAATTGATCCATAATAAATGCATTTTAAGGAGATGGTTAAAGCCATTTAGGATTACTTTGCATATACGAAATTCATAAAATCGACTGCCCGAAAATATGGACCTCCTCTCAGCTTTTGTTTCCCTACAGATGAAGCCTAGAAAAAGTAAGGGGACTCCACTTGTCAAACTGCTGACCAAGCACGCTAAAAATAGGAACATTCACAATCAGGAGATGATGTCGATTTCGGAATCATTTGTTTAGAGCACCTGCTACGATGTCGAACAAAAGCAAATGCAATCAAATGCAACGAGTATGATCGTCTGGTGCATTTGAAATAGGCCAGTATACATGAAAATTATCTTATTTACAAACATTGAACTTCTGATTTGAAGGATGCAGAAGATGACGAATAAAATTGGAAATATGCCATTTTCTGTTATTATTTCGGCCAGTGAATTTTACAAAATGAATAAATTTTGTTGTTTTCTTTATTTATAGTGGTTTTTCTTATTATTTTTCCACTTTTAGCGGATTTACCGGGTACATTTTTTTTTTTTTTTTTCAAAAAATGATCACTTCACAAAATTGGTAATAATATTTTTCTGTTTGGCGGAATCAATGCAGTTACTTCATCAAACGTTAGTTAATGGTTCTAGCTTTCCATTGGTATTCATATGTTTGCATAATATCTATTCTATCAAAAGTTATAAGCTAAAATTAAAACTGTGCCGCAACCGGAGAGGTTCCCCTATATTTTCGTTTTTAACAAGTCGGTTTTTTACCTATAAACTTTATAGATGAACGATGGGGTGTAAAGTGAGATACCGTTATATCTCACCTGTAGCATGCTGCAACGTATCTGAAGTTATCGAATGTCTTCACCGGACCTCAAATATAAACGATAGTTCACCTTGTATGAGTGACAAGAGCAGCTATTGTGTAATACAACTTCTTTGGTTTGTCAAGATTCAGACATTTTGGATGTAGGTATTAGAAATTTTCTAATCTATTAAAGAAACAGTAAAATTAGTGAAAAACCTAGAGTAATTTCTTGTAGGGGAGTTGAATTTGTTAGTAATTTGATTGCAATGGCTTATCTCTGTCAACAGGTAGTTGCTGTGGATTTATTCTCAAAGGTGATGATTCAACTAATATGAAATATGAAATATTCCACACTATTTTCAATTCTTGTAAAACTTGAATGTCGATAAATATTTAGAAATTTTTTATTCATGAATTCATCAACCGTGAATATTCATTTTAAGTAAATTGAAGTGTAAAGGTTGATATTGTTATATACTAACTATACTACTATTTTCACATAATATTACGGGAGGAAATGCCGAGCTGGTTATCAGCCAGGGTAGCTTAGTGGTAGAGCATCCGCGTGTTAAGCGGAGGGTCAAGGCTCGATTCCCGGCTCTGATATTTTTCACATAGTTGGTATATAAAAATATCAACCTTTACACTCTAATTTATTTATTTATTTATTTATCTTTTAATAAAAATTTTATAAATATTTCAAAATTTTTTCCCCCAAATAACAATTTCAAAATAATATGTTTATATTGCAAGTATTCGCGATTTTCTTTAAAAATACTACCTTATTCCTTATTATCCTTTAAGGTAAAAGATATTCCATATATTTCTCTTTAGAACTATTGATCCATATTACCGGAAAATACATATATATATATATATATATATATATATATATATATATATTTTTTTTTTTTTTTTTTTTTTTTTTTTGTAACATAAAAACATAAAAAACCATTACCAGTACTTGAAAGATTTCAATAGTGTCACAATGGTTCAAAATACTTGAATTAACTATGTTCAGTTCAAATAAAAATAGTAATCCGTATTCATTTATTTTCCTCGATCTTCTACAATGTGAAGAAAACTTAATATTTACATAGCAACTAAAACAATTTGCATACTTATTTATATAAAGTGTAAGAGATCTTTTAAGTAGCACTAGATTGCTTTAACTCATACGTATTAAAATCTATATTTCAAATTCAATAGTATTTAAATGTCTTTCAGCAAAGATAATATTTGATACAAAGAGCGTAATAAAACTATTTTATGTATTCAATTTCATAAACTTTTGTTACGATATTAAAATTAAACAGTCTTTGTTCGCATTAGTTTAGTATGCAGAAAATCGGTTATTTAGGGATTCGTAATTTCTCGGGTTAAAGACTACTTCCTTATTTAAAGCGTATCAAGTTTGATTTACGTATTTCATCTTATAGACATGCAATCTGGTATTTCGCAATGGTGACATTTGAATGTTAATTTAAGGGATTTACGTTTTAATCTGTTAATCTTTATAACACTGTTCACCTGCTTTATAATGTTTCATCGTAAATACAATACGACTAACACTATTTCTCCTTTCTTTCCTATATATAAGAAGAAAGTATCAGATTCGTGAAAATTTTCAAGTTCCAGTTTTCGACGGATTTACATGTTTTGAGTTCTCCTGAACGCGAAGAATAATTATAAGAAATATCTGTCTGTGTGTATCATAAATTTTGTGGACGTTGTATCTCACGAACTATTGAAGGGAATACATTTTTTATATTTTTTTAATTAAAATCACAATCAACTGATTGGAAGAAAATCATATTTATTAAAATTTTTATTTTCCCGACTGAGTGAAAATAATGCCTGGACCGGGAGTCGAACCCCGGATCATTGACTTACAAGGTCAAGGCTCTACCAATTGAGCTATCCAGGCCGACAACCGGTCAGCATTACTCACTCAGACAACCTTTAGGCAGAAACATCTGGTCTATCATGTGGATAGCTCGACAGAAATAAGCCGCAAGTAATGGAAAACACCATTAAACAATGGGAGAAAGAAATATAATTTTTTTTAATTAAAATCACACAATCAACTGAAATTATTATTTTTCCGACTGAGTGAAAATAATGCCTGGACCGGGAGTCGAACCCTGGATCATTGACTTAAAATTTCAATAAATATAATGAAGGGAATTTAACCAAACATGGTATTTTTGGACCTTGACCTTAATTACATTTGGAAATCAATCGCTCAACAGGTGGTGCTGTTATTCTAAATTTTTAACATGGCAGTATAGGACAAAATTTTGTATAATTGTACATAATGAGAGTTATTTTTAAAGTGAGATTGTAAAATTAATATGAATTATTGATAATAGTAGTAGTAAACTAATAAAAAGTTTGTGCATGTAGGAGCATCGCTTCTCCACCTGGATGGGGGGGGGGGTTAGTAATAAAACCCCAAGGGGTGTAAATTTTCATTATGGATATCTTTCGAATAACTCGTCATTACCTTTAAAATGAGTGGTTGAACCATGGATTTGAGATAATTTAAAACAGAGTTATATATATATATATATATATATTAGCAGTAATAATAATAATAATAATAATAAATAATAATAATAATGAAAATGAAAATGAAATAAAATAAAATAAAATAAATAATAATAATCTTTTTTTTTTTTTTTTTTTTTTTATTCTTGACACAGAATTGATTTTCTTTCAGCATTTAGAATTACAGTTATGTGAAACGAAAATCGACTGTATTCATCATGGAAAATAATTTTAATAAATAATAATTTAATAAATTGTACTGCTTGAATTTGACTAAAGTTATGTACAAGGAAGTCTTGTGGTGGCCACAACATACTAGTTTAGGAATGATAAATAGTGTGTTGTTGAATTCTTCACGCATGTTTAACTATCTTTGTTTCGATAAAGTTGAAAGATTTTTTTTTCTTACATTCTTTTAATCATATATAGTACAGAAACTATTATTTTTGGGTCAAATTTGTGAAATTTAATTTATGCTGTACTTACATTTTTTGAGACCTTACAATTAAAAAAATAACATTTTTATAGATTGGCTTGTGTGTCTATGTACGTGTGATTATCTGATATCGATATATTTACAATCTATATCATGTAGAAATGCTGGTAAAAACGTTTTATTGGAATCTGACAAAATATTGGCGTGCAGGGACATTCAAAACTATTGAAATATATTAAGTATGTAAGAGAAATATATTGTTGGTACATACCTTCAAATTGCACTAAAAAAGAAAAAAAAAATAGAAATTTTGTCCATGACAGAATTTAATTTAGTACGACAGGACTACTTATATTTTTACTTTAACACCCTTTCAAAAAAAAAAAAAAAAAAAAAAAAAAAAAAACTGAAAAAAACTAGTCTAAATAATCAGGAAATATTCAGCCTGGAAATATTCAGCTCTGTGGTCAGAGTACAGAGCTACGAACCCGAAGGTTGTGAGTTCGATCCTCACCGATGTATATATATGTAAAAGTAAATATATGTAAAAGTTTTTACGGATTTCACAAAATATTTTAAGATACAGTAAGTAATTAAATGGTAAAATTGGATATTGACAGGCATTTTTGAAGTGGAACACTATAAATTGGTAACGGCGCAAAATTGACGATTAAAAGTAGTCCTGTCGTACTAAAAAAAAAAAAAAAAAAAAAAAAAATACGAATTTTTTTAAAGCACAAGTGTATATCTTATACAGAATAAAGTAGGAAAACCATTAATCCTTTGGTTACAGAGACACAAAAATGATACGCATTTTTTAGGGGCTATACAACAAAATCCTTCAAAGAACATTTCAAGGTGTTATATGTCTCTCTTACTGAGTTAAATTTGATTAAAATATGGGGGGAAATACAATTAGCAAACAATATACAAGTTAATACAATATATAAAATTTAGCAAATTCATTTCTTCTTATTATATGAATTTTTTTTTAACAAATTATATTTTGTGTAAGGGAACTACTTAATAATAAAAAATACTTTTCTTTACTTTCTCATACCCATATATATGGTACAGGAAGTATTGCTTTGGGGTCAAACTTACGAAATTGAGTTTTTGGTATATTTACACGTTTTCAGGTTCCCTGAATCTAAAAATCCTGCTTTTAGCGGTTGGTCTGTGTGTGTGTGTCTGCGTGTCTCTCTGCGTGTGTGTATGCCTGTTATCAGCATAACTCAAGAACAAATAATAGCAGAAAATCCAAACTTGGTATTCTAAATGTGTATCATATAGGGAAGCTATACTAAACTTTTTGTTGAGATCAAGCAAACGGTTCGTGTACATGGACATTTAAGAACATTCAAATACATTACGTCTATGGGGGAAATTTCAAGTAAGTATAGAGTTTAAAAATCTATAGACTGCACTAAACCAAATGAAGCGAATATACATTTTTATAGGCATAAAAACATGATTACTGTAGAATATGGTATAAAAATCGTTCACTGTTCGTTTACAGGGCTACACAAAAGAACTAGATTATAGTGCGATAATACTTTAAAATTGATGGAACTGTATGTCAGGTTGCGACGTATGTTATATATTTAGGATTATATTTATTTGCACCCTGTGGTGTGTATATAATCTTCAGGGCTGCCAACATTTGAGCCATAACATTCTTTTTTTATTGCGGCAAGGGGGAAAATTTAGAGGTGGGGGAGATTTGCCACTGAAATTATGTATTACATTTCTTATAATTTTTTAATCTATTAATAATGTTATTTATTAAACATTATATATTTTTTTGTTTTTAAGTGTTAAATTAATTCTTTTCCATTCTCCAAATCAAATTCATGGCCATAAAATTACCGAACAGTGATAAAAATTGGGGGAGGGGGGTGGTGATGCAAGAAAATGGTGGGTTACTGGGCGAAATCGGAGTCATATTCGGATTCAGGAGGTCATTTTGCATACGAATCAGCAAGAATAATATCATGGCTCAATATTTTTTTCTTTTTCTTTTTTCAGCGTGGGGTTTTGCAAGTGTTGTTGCCCCTCTTATACAACAACAAAATAATATATATAGATATGAAACAATGTTTAAAAATAGCCTGTAAGAAAAAGCAGTGTTAGTGTTACACTACATTAATTTATTTGCATACATATTAATTATAGTTACTGAATAGATTTATATTTTGTTCTAAATAATTAATAAAGCTATTCACATTAGTATTCCTTGTCTTCCTATAAAATATTTTTAATAGTATTTCTGGGTAAATCTCTCTCTCTCTCTCTTTTTACTTCCTTATACAAAGTATAAGGAAGTATAGTAATCCCGATTTGCGAAATGGATTTTGCATTTCACATTGCTCGAAAACGAATGATTGCTGAATGTTGCCAATTTATACGTGTGACTGTCATGATGTCTAGTTGTACACCTGCAAGTGTCGTCTTAAAACGAGCTCTCGTTTTAGAGATATAAGGGACTTTACACGATTTTTCGTGACGTCTGTATATATGTGTGTCTGTGTGTGTGTGTGAGTATGTCGCATAACTCAAAAACGGTTGGACGTAGAAAGTTGCGAATTGGTACATAGGTTTGTTATAACATCTAGTTGTGCACCTCCCTTTTTGGACTTTGTATGATTTTCCGTTTTGGAGATATTTAGGAAAATTAGGTTCATAATGGCCAAAATGTATCAAAAAACGGTAATAACTCAAAAACTGTTTGGACAAATATTGCAATTTAACTGACTTCCTGACTAGCTAGACATTTGAAACTTTCAGAAAAGTTCAGAACACGTTGATAATGCATTTTTAAAAATATTTTTAGCCAACTGTTTCTAATACCTGCTGCCTTCAGTAGCGTTTATGTGATTCAACAGAAAATTTATTTAACTAACTTCTCGACTATAGCTAGACATTTTAAACTTTCAGACTAGATCAGAACACGGTGAAAATGCATTTTTAAAATACTTTTAGCCAACTGTTTAGGGTCCCTGCTGTCTTCGGCAGCGTTACCAGTACAAATCTTGCAATCGATTTTTAACTACCTTCCCGACTAGCTAGACATTTAAAACTTCTGGAAAAACTCAGAACACGGTGACAATGCATTTTTTTAAATATTTTTAGCCAATTGTTTCAGGTGACTGCTGCCTTCGACAGCGTTTATATGGTTCAACAGAAAATTTATTTAACTAACTTCCCGACTAGCTAGACGTTTGAAACTTTCAGAATAGTTCAGAACACGGTGAAAATGCATTTTTAATACTTTTAGCTAATTTTTTCGGGTAACTGCTGCCTTCGTCAGCGCTACCAGTACAAATCTTGCATCGGTTTTTAACTAACTTTCAGAAAAGCTCAGAACACGGTGATAATTCATTTTTTTAAATATTTTTAGCCAACTGTTTCGGGTCCAATGACAATGTTTTTTAACATTATGTATATTTCTAAAAGTGTATAAGGAAGTCATGTGGTGCCCACATCAGATTTTTTTTTATTAAATTAATATCTTGCTTTTATTAAATATATATAAAATTAACTTTAAACGTTATAATTTCTTGTTTAAATGTAAGAAATAAAGAAATTTTCCAGACGGATGAGGTGGGGATGAGACAAATAACTCACATTATCGCGGCAGCTTATACATACCGCTACGTATTTCAGCCGATAAAATATTCGCACCAAATAAATACTGGTCTTCACATGTAATTTTTCATTATTTGACAATTTTTGGACTGTATGTCAATATTTGAGTTTATTAAAGTGCATGATCATTTGCTAATAGACGTATTTCAAAGATTTTGTTACATCCTCAACTCAATGAGCGGTGCACAGAAAATTATATGAAACTTTTTAATTCCTTAGAAATTTGTATTAATGGGTTCGGTGTACGAACCAACAAATTGTACTTTTTTATAGTTTCGCAATAGCTCAATGGCTTTAATTAGTACTAAATTTCATAGAGTAGCACTAAATGTCAGTTAGAGTTTAAGAGAATTTTATATATGCTTCAAATAAGCTAACATCTTTTAAGAAATTAAGCTATAATGTTGCGATATCATTATAATGGTTCACCATTTTCTAAATTCAGAATTGTGGTAAAAGATTTCATAGAAAAGAATTTACATATCTTTATTTGCATAAAAAAAAAAAAAGGAATTTTGCATTTTTTTATTAATTAGATCATAAACCGTAATGTAAAGCGACAAAATATTCAATATGCATTTATTACATCTTGTATATTATTGTGGAAACGTCAGTGGAATCCTCCCTGTGGAGACTCAAAATGATTTTGGGTTCTGTCTATCTGTCTGCTTGCTTGTCTGTCTGTCTGCTTGCCTATTGCGATAGCGGCCGCAAAAATGACGCTATTGACTTCAATGTGGTATACATGTTCACGATCTACATGCAATTAGCTGTATAGTTTTTGGTGTGTGTTCCACTTGTAGTTCGTGTACAGGGACACAAAAAAGTTTTTCTTATCATTAAGGACTAAGGACAGAATTTGTAGGTACCGCAATAGCGGCCTCAAAAATCCCTCGATTGGCTTGTAAATTGGTGCACAAATTCAAACTCTTTATAGAAATATATGTATGATTTTTTATGCTTATAGTGTTTATGGATTGTGAACAGGGACAAGCCAAAGTTTTTCTTATCATTGCGGCCTATGGGAAGAATGTGTATTTATCGCGATAGCGGCCGCAAAAATAACTCTATTGACTTGCAATTAACTACACATGTTCACGATCTGCATGAAATTAGCTGTATAGTTTTTGATGTGTATTCCATTTATAGTTCGTGTACAGGGACACACGAAAGTCTTTCTTACCATTACGGGCTATGGACTGAATTTATATGTACTGCAATACCGGCCGGAAACATCCTCTGACTAACTAGCAGATTGGTACACATGTTCAGACTCTGTATAGAAGTAGCTGTATAAATTTTTACGTCTATATTGTTTATGAACTGTGTAGAGGGACATGCCAAAGTTTTTCTTATCATTACGGCATAATAAGGGGTGAATTTCGTTTAAACGGATTTTAACATCGTTACTCTGTATTCAACAAAATAAAATTAATATTAAATAAAATTATTGAGATACTTAAACTTAGTGTCTTCTGCAGAAAGACGGGCTCTTAGGCTTCCTAATTAATATACAGGACTGTACAAAAGTGTTTCGACAATATCAAGTAATCATCCAAATTATGTCAAACTTTGAATTCAGGAAAAAAGTAAAAGAAGTTGAATAGTTTTTACTGATGTATACAATGTTTATGGTTCGTTTACAGAGACACACAAAAGCGTTTTATGACATGATTGCCTATAGAGAAATTTTTATTTAAGCGCATTTTAACGCGTTTATGCTGCATTCAACATAAGGGAATTAACATACATTATAAAGATGTATAAAAGCATGTTTACTCTACAAAGAAAGGGATATGTATAGACTAAATGATTTATTTACAGGACCACACAAAACAATTCACATTACATTCTGTAATTATCCAAATGATGTCAAATTAGATTGAAATATTAATGTGTTATAATTAATTAAATAGATGCATTATTTTTTATTGTATATAATTACTGTGGCACCTTTTCCAGGATACATAAAAAATATTTTTCTTTTATAGTCTATAGTCGGTATTTCTTAAAAGTGTATTTTAACATGGTTATACCCCATTAATTTACAGGGTCACACAGAATAATTCCGATATGTTATGCAATCATTTTGCATGAAATTTGGTACAAGTATTTATGAATTACAGGGACCCCAGTAGCACAACAATATTGCCCAATGTTGGCCCATTATTAGACAATATTGACCAATGTTGGGCCGTTGTTCGACAAAGGTGGGTCATTGTCGGCCAATAATGGTCCAACATTGGCCAGTATTGTTGTGCTACTTGGGGAATTAATACAAGACTATCAGTTATTAGGAATATATATGTATACATATACATACAGATAGTTATAGAAAGAGAGATACAGCGGGGGGTTAGTCCCCCTCAGAAACGTTTCTGTTTATGTAGAAAGTTAATTGAATCAAAATATATATATTAAATTAAGGAATAAATAAAAACGATCCGTTGAATAATGCGTGATGAAAATAGAATATTGAGGCTTCTGATCTGCAAATCCACTAGTTTATGAATTCATTACAATAAATTGCATTAAATTGCATCAAAGTGCAATGTAGCATCACCCAAACTAATTAGAATTTACATTTTTTTCAAATATATGTGTGACACCGCATACTTTATTCTAACTGCAGTGTAATACAAATTAACATATTTTCATCACAATACATTTATATTAACTAAAAATGTTTACTTTAATTTCTTTTTTAGAAAAAAAATTAAAGAAGATATGTGTGTATGCATTTATAAATATTTTTGATATTTTCTTTCCCATTTGAATAAAACTTAACAAACCAAATTATAAAGCGTAATATATTGTGACTTATATTAATTACAATATTTAATAATCATTAAGTGCATATATTATATTATTTATGTATTCATTACATTATATGTATTTACTTTAAATCATAATACACCATAATCTATATTCATTAATATGAGACAATATTTGAAAATATATTTGACAGAACTATAGCACTCTTTCTACCTATTAATATTAAGTAAACTCAATGCAATTTCTTTACAATTTAAACTCTACTTAAATTGTATGTTTTTGTTTGATGTAATACAGATGAAAACATATAAAAAATATTTTGCAGTACTTTAGACTATACTAAATAACTTCAAATTTATTATTTAGATAATAAAGCGCAATATAATTTAGCCTTCATGCATTACATTATTAATATAAAAAAAATATAAGCAACATTTCAAATAAATTATATTAGATGTGATAGATAAATATCGATAAAAAATCAACTGTATGCATTTTCTTATTTCCAACATTATAAGTCTTGCTCTTTAATTAATAACTAATACATTATAAAATAATGCCATATGCTGCATGTTACCATTTGTTATAACGTATAACGTGTTGATGAAATTGCGTTATTAAATACTATCGTATCAAAATTTGCTCTTTGACATCATTTTTCATTAAAGGGAAAAAGAGTTAACGGTTAGCAGGAGAGATGACGTCAAAGATCTTATTCCACGACAGAATCGATCGAGGATATAAGTTAGGAATTTATGGGGCATAGTTAGCTACACAAGAATTTTATGGCTTTCTGTTATAGTTTTTAATATCTGGGTCATGGCCACTCCCATTGAGTATCAACAGTTAATCGCGTTTAATACATTTTTCGCTTCATTATTTCTCGCAGAATACATTCACGACTTCTTCACTTCATTATTTCTGTTTGTACGGAGATGAAAGAACAAATTTTTACCATGTTATTAATATTAGAAGTTTTCTATCTAATAGTAATAGCTAATAGTATAAATAGTGTGTAAAACATTGCATTATATAACGTGAACAGCTGGAATTCTTTATCGACAAACATGTGTATTGTTGCAAGGTATAAAACCCTTTCTTTCGATTTTACAGAAACAATATATTAATAGGCACAAGTGAAATAATAGCACTCCAATAAGTTAAACAGAAGCCGACCTTGGCAAAAAAAAAAAAAAAAAAAAAAAAAAAAAAAATCAGCAACTTGACGACAAAATTTGGTAAAACATAATATTAGTTTAAAATCCAGAAGCTATAAATCATTCAATAAAGAAGATACAGGTTTTTTTTTTTTTTTTTTTTTTTTTTTTTGCCTTTGTAATTCTAAACTATCCAAAAAACCAGCCGTCTCTATCTCAAAAGAATTGTCGGGCTACAATGGAAATCTAATTTGTACTGAATAAATGTGTTTGTGTATATATATATATATATATAGTGTAGTTTTCAGTTTTCAGTTTTCAGTTTTTTTTTTTTAAATAATTGCTTTTGAATATTTTGGATATATGTGGCATTTAATCGTCTGTCGCTCTTTATTTTCCTACGTTTTAAATTAAAATAGTTTCACTATCAAAGTTAAATTCAGTTCTATATTTTTGTGTGTTGGTATTATTTTAGATCTATTAATTGCTAAATTTTAAGATTAAATTTTATTACGTTATCTATCATTTATGTATATATATATATATATACACTGATGGAAAAAAAAATCCCAACACCAGGAAGGAGCTGCTCGCCCTCATACCGCTGTTGTAACCCAACATGCTCTACAGAGTGTCGACATGTTGCCTTGGCCTGCGAGATCACCAGATCTTTCTCCAATCGAGCACGTATGGGACATCATTGGACGACAACTCCAGCGTCATCCACAACCAGCATTAACCGTCCCTGCATTGACCGCCCAAGTGCAACAGGCATGGAACTCCATCCCACAAATTGATATCCGACACCTGTATGACACAATGCATGCACGTTTGCATGCTTGCATTCAAAATTCTGGCGGTTACACCGGTTACTAATGTACCAACATTTCACATTTGAAATGGATCTTCTCGCCAATGGCTCTACCTGTAATCTTGATACTTTAATCAATTAAATATGTTACCTAGACAAATGTATTGCTGAAATTTCATTACTGTACAATAATTTTTTCTTGGTGTTGCGATTTTTTTTTCCATCAGTGTATATATATGTGTGCGTGTGTGTGTATCAATGATTTTAAATTAATGATTTTAAGCCATTCTTAAAAATGATTTCCTTTTCCAGTAAAAAAAAAATATATATATATTGTAACTGCTTTCAAATCTAATAAACTATTCTATAAAAGTATTTTTAATTATAGAAACTTTTCTTTATCAGATGATTCCTCCAAGTTGAATGAATGTAAATGCAATAGTGATGATTTCAAATATTATATTGATAACATTAAACATAATAATATACAACATTAATTGATATTATATTGATTAATATATTATAACTGGAGATCTTAATATGATAAAAAATGATAATATAAGGTTATTAATGAATCTGGGCACAAAATTTAGATTAAATAAGAAACTTAAAAAATCAAATGTTAAGGAAATCTTTTTTAAGGATATAAATAATTTTATTTTTATTTTTAAGATTTGTTATAAATATAACAAATCTTAATATAACAAATCTTAACAAATTCAAATCTTAATTTTTTTTTTATAAATAAAACAAATCTTAAATAGATATGAATAATTTTATTTTTATTTTTAAGATTTGTTATAAATATATTACACCCATCGAGGCTCTTCATGAATGGAAATATAATCTAATACGTTATTTTGACAATTTTTTGGTTGAATTTTTAAACAGTAATAATTACAATTATCAGCAATTTAATGAAAAGGACAACGAATATTTGGAATTGATTAAAAAGCATTTTGTTTTTGTTCAAGTTGATAAGACTTCAAACAATTATGATATTATATGTATAAAGTTATATTTTGAAAGAACGTTGGAAGAACTGAATAATGATTTCTATTATACTAAATTAAAATTGAATTCTGGAATTGTTAAAAAAACGTTTTGTTGCTTATTCAAAACAGGTTAAGTCTCTTTTTTCTTATAATATTAAAATTTCTAATGAGAGTAAACTTCCATTTCTATTTGTTGAATTAAAGTTTAAATATACTAAACTAGCAGAGTAACTTTAATAAAAATTTAGGGGGAAAAATTACATGACAGTTATGCATTTGATGTGAAAGACTCAATGAAGAAAACTTTATATATTAACAAACATAATTTATTATGAGCATGAATATTTACAGATGAAAAAGAAAAATTAAATAAACCAACATACCCAGCTGGTAACTCAAAGTTGAAAATACATATTACAACGTTGAAAAAAAAAAAAAAAAAAAAAAAAAAGAGAGAGAACGAAATACAGATGCAAACACCTTTTATACAAATCACAAACAAATATTATTTGCACCTTGCCGTTGCCACTTGGCAATTGGTAAACTAGTCTTCAATATCACTGGCTTATTATCTTACAACCATGGACATCGTTTTTGATGAGAGTGAACAGTAACAAGAGCAATAACTGTGATTCACCTCTATTACTCACATGTTTACTATTTCAACTAATTCACATCTGTGGAATAAACTCGAACAAGATAAACAAAAATGCGGTCACGAGAGCGATAAAAAAATCGTAAGTCATATCAAACTAAATTTAAATTAAATAGTTTACTTTATAGTACATATATAAATACCCTAACAAATTAACTTTAATTTCACTTTATAAAAATATAGATATGATTAAATATTTATGATATGGCTTATAACACTATTTATGACACCTAAATTTTATAAAAATCCACCTAAATTCAGGTTTATATGTTCTACAACTAATAGTATTGAAAAATGTTTTAATGTAAAATTGCAAATTTATTTGAAGAAAATTTATGAATTTCTAAAATTTAAATATAAAAATACAAGTTATTTTTGATCCATTGATAATAACATTGATTAATTAATAGAATTACTTTTAAACCCCCATATAATCAAAATTTTGATTTTGAAAACTTATTTTGTAATATTCCTATAAATGAACTTTATGAAATCATCAGAAAGATTCTTAAAATTTTTTATATTGAAGATGAATTAAATATCCTTAAAGATTTTTTCCTTTGTTTATGTCAATTTTTTTTTCAAAATAATAATTATAACCTTTTCAAAATTATATTTTTAAACAGTCACATGGTACTGGTATGGGGATTAATTATACTTTCAGTGCGGCTAATCTTTTCTTATTTTTCATCGAATACAATTTCACTGTAACTCATAATACATGTTTACACGTTTATCGTTATATAGATGACTTGTTTATTTTTAATACTGATTTTGACAATATTTTAAATTTAATATATCTAGATATTTTAAAGTTAAATAAAGCCAATACTAATAATTTTAAAGCTGATTTCTTAGATATTTCCTTCGATTTAAAAAATAATAGTTTATGTTCTGATTTATATGATAAAAGAAAAAACTTCAACTTCGTTACTAACTGTATGCCGCATTGGTATTCTAATCTGAGCCATAAAATTTACATAAACATAGTAATTAATCAACTTTTAAGAATTAAGAGATTGTGCAATTCAAAGTTTAATTTTGATAAACAAATGTATAATTTTCAAGCTTTATTATTTTATAAAAATTTATATCCTTTAAATTTTATTTCTTCTGGTACTAGTAATGCAAATCTTTAGTGACAGCTCCGCAGCTCCGCAGCTACTGGCTTTGCTTTGATTGGTTGTCCTTGTAGGTGTCCAATTTGACGTTAACGGCTCAAAGCCCATTTTTTAGTAAGGCTGTTAACTGATATATGGAAGTATAATGTACTACCAGACCTGGAATGTATTGGATATCTATGGATACGGAAAAAGAATTACATTGTTCTAAAAGTTTTTAAGCTGGAAATCCGATTTTGCCAACGTTGTCTTTAGCATGTGGTGAGTTTTTTCTATTTTCTTCTAGCAGGTTCGGGTGGGGGTATGTCCTTGCTAGCATTTTCATTTCAAGAATTCATATAATAAAATTCTTAAATTTTAATATAAAATCTCAATATAGAATCTCTCACTGTAAATTAATAGAATTTAATTAAAAAATAAAATGTTTTTCAAATAAATTATAATTCAGTCTTTATAACTTCAAGTTTGCTATACTATTCTGTTTGAAAGATAATTTGGAGTATGCTACCTTGGCATATCTTCAGAAACCTGTTAGTTCTACATATTGATTTTTAATAGCTGTGTTCCCACCTGCTGATGAAGAAAACAAAGCATTATTGAAATTTTTAGCTTGAATAATGTTGAATTTAACCTTTTTTCTTGTTTATTAACACTGTTATATTATTTGTGCTTCTTGTTTTTACATTTCACTTTCACTTCTTCACTTATCATAATTTAAATTCATTGATCTATTTTTGTATATAAATTCAGTGCAAATTAAATTTGGTCATTTATTTTGAAATTAATATATATATAAGATAGGAATATATAAACGAATGAATGAAATAAATGAAATTAAACCCCATAAAACACTGAAGTCTTCATTAGGGTAGGGTGAAAGAGAAGTTTCTGAAAGGACAGTAGCAATTAGCTAAATTAGGTTTAATTTCATTTATTTCATTCATTTGTTTATATATTCCTACATTTAAGTTTTGCATTTCCTTTTGCTGAAATTTTGCGCATTGGTTTGTAATTATCCTTTTGTTTTTTTCTAACCTTTTTTTTTTTTTTTTTAAATCTTTAAACGTGTATATATATATATATATATATATATATATATATACATGTATATGTATACAGTCGAAACACGTTAACGTGAACACGCTTAGCATGAATTACTTTCACCATGAACTATTTCCACAATTCCCGTCAAAATAAAGATTATATCAGTAATATGAAGATTAGTTACTGATAGGATGAACTGTTGATAACATGAACAAATTTTTTATTCTCCTTGAGATTCATTTTAACTAGGTTCGATTGTATATATTATGTGTGTGTGTGTGTGTAAATCATGTACTATATACACAGCTCGACATTGAAAATGCAACACCAAGACGGAATGATAATAACGGAATGAAATTTGTTGGACACATACATTATAGTAGGAAGAACAATTGATTAAAATTTCAGGAAATTTGGAGTAATATGTACTGAGAAAACAGTACATAAAGCAGCGACCTCTGTGAGCAATAACAGTACATATCTTCCTAGGCATTGATTCGAACAGCGTTTGGATGACATGCACGGGTAGCTTCAACACGAAGCTTCAACATGAAGCTTCATGAAGCTTCAACACGATGCCACAATTCATCTATCGAAGTTACTGGTGAGTGGTGGGAGGCCAGTCGCTTTTCAATGATTAAACAGTCATTTTCATTGGTGCGAGATCAGGAGAACGCGATGGCCAGAGCAACAGTCGAACACATTCTGTATCAAAGAAGGCCCGAACAATACAAACAACTTGCGGTAGTGCATTATCTTGCTTAAATTTTGCGCTACGGAGGCCTCGAATTCAGGGCAGAGGAGCGGGCCTTAACTCATCAGAAATTTAATGGCCGCTGTTCAGAGTGCCATGAATACGAACATTAAGTATTCGAGACGTGTATCCAATGGGAACCCATAACATCATTGCAAATGATTGACAGTACGATGATGTCGAATCCCAGCTGGCAATGTGCATTATTCATAATGCCGTTAAATACGGATAAGGCAATGTTGATGCTGTAAACAGGATTCTGATTTGTCTGAAAAGTGACTTCACGCCATCGTTGATCAGACATTAATGGCGCTCATATCAGTGATGCAGTTTTGAGGGTAATCAGAATTTTGGTAGCCGCATACTGGGTCACCACCTGGATTGATGGAATGTTGTACCATTGGATACATGTCCCGGTCACCTCTTGTTTTCATTCCCGCCTTTCTGAATACCAGCCATTACATTTCTGACGAATTAAGGCCCATAGCTCTGCCCTATGTTCAAGGCCTCCGAAGCGCAATATTTAAGCAGGACAATGCACGACCGCAAGTTGTCCATATTGTCTGGACCTTGATGGATGCCGAATGTGTTCGACTGCTGCTCTGGCCAGCGCATTCTCCTGATCTCGCACCAATGAAAATGACTGTTTAATCGTTGAAAGGCGACTGGCCCCCACCACTCACCAGTAACTTCGATCGATGAATTGTGGCATCGTGTTAAAACTTCATGAAGTGCTCTACCCATAAATGTCATCCAATCGCTGTTCGATTCATTGCCTAGGCAGATATGTGCTGTTATGGCTCACAGAGGTCTCTGCTTTATGTACTGTTTTCTCAGTACATATTACTCCAAATTTCCTGAAATTTTAATCAATTGTTCTTCCTACTATAATGTATGTGTCCAATAAATTTCATTACGTTATTATCATTCCTTCTTGGTGTTGCATTTTCAATGTCGAGCAGTGTATAATTCTTCCTGCGATGAGCAGTGAAGATTCGAAACAGAAAACATTAACATTAAATATACTTTTATTCATAAAATAACGTTAGAACAGTAAAAGATTTTGTGTTATACATTAATAACATAGTTATAATATTTAGAGTTCAATTATTAATACTGTAATATTTTATTAACAATAATAAATGTGATATGATATTGTTTTCTCTGGCTTGGTATTCTCATACCGAACTTATAATTTAAATAAATAATAAACTTTTTATAAATAATTACAGAAATATGTTATGCAGACTAAGCTATTTAAAATGTAAAAAATATCGCCAGAGGTTATGTACCGTTAATTACAGAATTTTATCACTCTTCTACGCAGCATGCAATATTTTCGTGTATAATTTTATATAAACAGTTTTAATCTCTCCAACTTGTTTTATATTAAACGTCTTCATCCATTACAGCTTCTTATCTCAAATTTTCAAAAACTTTCTTAAGTACCATTATTTCGAAAATTTATTCAAAAATACTAACGAAAACTATTCATGAAATAGTTGAACTTTAAATTAATAGGTCTTAACTCGGGAAAGTTTAAAGTATAAACATATCATCGTAACAGAAATAACCTTCAGATTATGTTTTTCAGCTTATTAAATGATAAGTATTCCGTCAAATGCTGTTTCAAAAGGACTTTTATATGTAAATTAGCAAAAAATATTTTTGTTAAAATATATTTTGGCATGATTACATAATGTAAATATATTCTTAATCATGTTAAAAAAAATATTGAAAAGCTTTTAAATAAAATATTTACATGGCATAATTATTAAAAATAAATAAATAAACCTTGGAAAAATAATGTTGATATTAGAGTTTGAGGGAACTCTATTACATTTAAGTAAAATACTTCTTCAAAAAAAAAAAAAAAAAAAAAAAAAAAAAAAAAATCACACAGGTTTTTTTCACGTTTTTTTTCATTCAGCCTTTCATTCAATTGTTAGTTGATTTGAATAGCATAATAATTGCTTTGAAGTCTGTCGCCCTCTTTTGTTTACTTAAGTACAAAAATATATAAATAAATAAATATTTCAAAATATTTCGTAATTTTAAAGATTTGTTAAAAGTATATATTAAGATGTGTCTATTCTATTTACAAATATTAGGTTGTAACGTATGAAATGTCCGATTCTCATGGTCTACCTAAAGAAAGAATTTATTGTTACAGAACAAACTTTATTAATCAAAATAGGAACCAATAGCTTCAATACATTTTTTCCAACGAGAAACAAGTTTTTTTTTATGCCGGTACCATAAAATGTAGTCGTCCTGGAGGCAACAAATTCATTGAATGCCAATTCAGCATCCTTTGGATTTCTGAAGCATTTCTCCTGCAAGAAGTTATCGAGATGTTTGAAAAAGTGAAAATCTGTAGGTGAGAGGTCAGGTGAATATGGTGGATGATCTAAACTTCATAGTTTAACATGAGCAGCTTCTGACGAGTGATCATTGAAACATGCGGTCTAACGATATCATGGAGAAGAATAGGGCCCTTCCTATTGACCAATACCGGCTGTTTGCGTGTAAGTTCCTGGTGCATTTCATCAGTTTCTCTACAATATTTCTCCGCTGCGATGGTTTCGCCTGGTTTTAGAAAGCTATGGTGAATTAAACCAGCTGAGGACCACCAAACAATCACCATAACCTTCTTTTGATGGAGTTTCAGCTTTGGGAAATGTTGTGGAGCCTTGTCAGCATCCAGCCACTGCGCTGAACGTTTACGATTGTCGTACAGAATCCACGTTTCATCACAAGTTACAATTCGATTGAGAAAAGGATCATTTTGGTTGCAAAGAAGAAGGGCAGACTAGATTTCAAAACGTTTGCGCTTCTGATTCTCATTCAATTCATGCGGTACCCATTTATCCCATTTTTTAACTTTGCCAATCAATTTTAGATGACGTGTAATGGTTGTAGGAGATACACTTAGTTCTTCTGCATAATCTCTAACAGTATTGCCTGAATTTTTTTCAACTATTGTTCGTAAAACTTCATTGTCCACAACAGTCTCTGGTCTGCCCCGGTCTTCGTCTGTGAGACGCTCATCCCCAGTTTCGAACTTTGCATACCAACTGTTCATTTACAGAACCGTTTCCAAATGCAGCATTAATGTTTCGGGCAGCTTCTGCAGCATTATGCTTACTTTTCCACTCATACAAAAATAGCACTCTAAAATATCTAGAATTCATCCTACGATTAAAGCTATAAACTTACCACCAAATCACAATATTTTTATTTGAAACACATCAGATGAAAAAGACAAGGTTTTAGCTTTAAAATGATACATAATTAACGACTGTATCAAAAAAGTTTAGAAGGAACCAAATCTCAAAAATTTTACTGGTGAGAATCGGACATTTCATCTGTTACAACCTGATAGATAAAATCTTTAACTAGTATGTTTTTTTCTATTACAAATTTCCTTCCATATCATTCTATACATAAGTGTTAATTACCGTGTTTAACTTGAAAGTATATTTAATGTTCGTAATCACAGTAAAAACTTACAGTTGCAGATTTGTATAATTTTAATCAACGGATGTCAATTATTTTACATCTATTTCTTAAATAGTGTAAGTTGATTTAAACAAGGAAATAATTCATCAAAATCATGTGTTCATTAGGCACATTTTTCAAGTGTGGTAGAATTTTCTGAAACAAAATATAGAGTTAGGTTTTGTTAATACAATCGAACGTTGTTAACGTGAGTCTCAAGGGGATGAAAAATTTGTTCATTTTATCAGTAGTTCATGTTATCAGAAACTAAGAAATTAACCTTCATTGTGATGGGGATTGTGTAAAGAGTTCACGTTAAACGTGTTCACGTTAAGGAGGTTCGACTGTAGTATGAAAAGAGGATATTTTAAATAGAAAAAGTAAAATAAAATAAATAGGGTAAGTGCACCAGTGATTGACACTTGTAGAGAAATCTCTGGTGTTTTTAATGTTTTAGTCATCAGAAAATATTTTTAGAAATCTTAAGTTATTACATATGGCATGAAAGTCATTCAGAACTACATATATGTTAAAATATATACATTTGGTAACGTTTTTTTTTTTTTTTTTTTTGACATCCACTCAATGTTCCAGTAATTGACACTGCCAGATATTCATTTTATCAGTAATTGGCCCCCTATGTTCCAGTTTTTGACACTGCTAGTTATTCATTTTACCAGTTATCAGCACCTTATGCTCCAGTGTTTGACATAAAATGTTAAAATTCTTACATGTAAAATATATGATTTTATTATTTTTCTTATTTATTAATTATTCTGGGATAGGTGTCAATTACTGGAACATGTCAATCACTGGAGCACCTACCCTATATGAGCTTTTAAATACATACTAGTGCGATTGTATGCATTTGCATCATTGTTAAAAAGTTACAAATGTTGTCTAACAAAATATCAGCTTCATCATCTAATAAATATTAAAATCTTATATATGTTATATGTTTAGTTCCTTTATCAATTGTTTTACCAGATTGAAAAAGTCAAATTTATGTTGGGGAAAAAATATAATAAATTAAGAAATCGCTTTTAAAAGCAATTAACTATATTTTTTTTATTTGGCGTTTTTTTATTTATAAATATTAAATATTTTTATTTATTGCTTTTATTAATATTCATATTAGAAAACACTAGATATGTGGAAAAAAAATTAACTTTCGGTTTTTAATTGACTTGGTATGCCCTGAACGTTTTGAACACGATCTGATTCTTTTTAGAATATGACTGTCTTTCTGTGTCTGAGAGTGAAAAACATTTATAGTAGCTCTATATGAGAAACTAATGAACAATTTCGTAAAAATATAATTAGTTGCATTACATCATGCCATATATTTTTGCCTATCGATTTTTGGTACACGTCACATAAAAGGTAGAGCGGTTATGCTGCAATTTTCCTAGTCTACGGGATGGCTGTTTCTCAGCTTCTGTGATACATAAATGATTCAAACTTGATATGTGAGTTGGACATTAGGAAGAAGAATATTAACTTAATTTGCATGTATATTAGCGACAGATGGCGCTTGATATTGGTTGCCTTCTGTAATTTTTCTTATGGCAACATTTCAGCATCTGTTACTCCAAATTTCACAAATTACATATGCAAGTTTCCTATTCTGATAAACTATGATTGGTAACTATGATCTGGATGATTGGTAACTATGATCGGCAACTATGATCTATGATTGGTAACTATGATCTGGTGAACTATGATCTGGTAACTATGGAATCTGGTAAGACATGCATGGTACCTAGAAGATGAATTTGCTATGTAGTATGACATAGGAGACTTGTTCATATTAGTGTATGGAATTGTTTTTCCTTTTTCATCATTATAAAGATTTGTATTTAAATTCATAATAAATAATCTGGTGTATCAAACATGCGATTTCTCTTACTCTACATTCCAGTATTATAATGTCAGTTTAAAGATTATGAGAATATAACAAGCGATGTATATGAACTAATTTTTAAAACAATTTCGAAGGGACAGATTTGTTTGACATAAAATTTTGCGCGAAAGGGCAGCCCCCTCAACTACCGTTTAGTTATAATAACTATATTTATAAAAATAATTTCCAGGCTGTTATTAATAATTAAAGTTTATTACAATTTATTTAGACAAATTTTCCCCCAATATTCCTTGGGACTTATCGATATCATTCAAGCCATTCGAGTGGAAACTTAATAAGATCATCAGAATAGAAATTGAAAATTTCGGCAGTTATATGATTTTAATTTTGTCTGATAATACACTCATATATACAGATCAGTCGCCAAAAACCTGTATTTAAAAACTGGACTTCAAAACATGTAATTACAACAAAACTCAATTACGCAAAATTGATCTAAAGATATTTATTTTTCTACCATTTATAGGTACAGAATTTGTTTCTTTCATATAATTTATGATATGTTGAAAGTCAAATATAACCGGCTACTTACAAATATATCATGAAATCTCGTAAAAAATATTTTAAAATATTAAGACAATATATGTATACGGATATAACGCTTGTGAAAATGCTTGTCCATGAGAATTAAAGGAAAAACCAAGTGTGACGTTGTTCTTTTATTAGACAAATGACATAAAAAACATTCACAGTATACGGTTTAGAGACAAATCGTATATTCGCAGTACAAGTAAGTCTTTTTTCTTTTTTATGTATCCATATATATAAGCCACACTGGAAGTTTTGGAATAAAATTTCATGTATTCTAAATCTTTGAATCACTGTTTCTTATTTAGATTTAATTCTTTGGAAAATTTAGGTTTAACATCTCAAAGTACATTTTACGATCTGCTAAAATTTAGACGTTTAGTTTAAATCATAGGGTCTTTGTAATAATGCAATGAAAGGTTAAAAAAGATATGCATCATATAAGAAACTAAACATTTTATGTGTTCGAAGGTTTTTATGATTACGATTTATATTTACGATGCACTTAAATATATATATTAGATTTATAATATGTTAAAATTAGAGATGAAAAAACAGGATTTGAAAAGATAGGTTAAAAAAAAAAAAAAAAAAAAAAAAAAAACGTGTCATATAACCACACGACTTCCCCATTACCCACTATTATATTATATTCAATATTATTAATATTATTATTGAGATAATATGATAAGAAGGCATAAAATTGACCAAACGAAGCAGAAACCTACAGTTTTTCCGGTGTGAGAAACTTAATACACATTTAAAGACATATAAAACAAAGTTTACACAGCAGGTTAAAAATTAAGAAAGAGAAAAAGAAATGGTAGAATTATTTTTTAAAACACCAATTTCCGAGATCTTTAATTAACCAATCTAAGCAGGATGACTGTTAATTTTCGTGTAAATACCACGTAATATATAGGAAAGGATATCTAAAATTGATTTATGTATCAATTTTCAAGAAAATCGTTAGAGTCGTTTTTGAGATACCAACTTTTACCAAAACTTGGCATACTCAATTATTGACCGGAAAGCATTAATTACATACAAAAGGATATTTAAAAGGAAGTTAATATGACGAGTTTGAAAAAAATCCGTGCAGCCATTTTTATAGGAACACCTTGTGACACCTGAAATTGAGCTATTTATACAGGGCACCTATCAATTTTTCTGAACTAACAAACTACAGCATTCGAAAAGACATCTAATAGAATGTTTACATTGAAAAATTGAAAAAAAAATCGGTTTTGATATACGGACTTACGATCCCATTTCTAGTTTCCTAATTTTCAGCAAAATTTGGAAAATTCATCTTCACACCAGATCTGTCTCAATTCGGAAGTTTTGTAGTTCTATCTTTATTAGTTTCGGAGATATGATAGCCAGAAGATTCCACTCATACATACACTAGAGGTGCCAATTTATTACTGACTGTCCGTGTCTTAATACCTGAAATTTTTAATGGTGGTAATAATGTAAATAATGTAATAATTATCTGCGATTTAATAGGACAAGTTTCACTTTTTCTTTTTTGTGGTATGAAATTGATTTTTCGTTAGTAATAACTTGTCCTTTCTGACATGCACACACACTGACCAATTGCCAAAAACTACCGTTTTGGACTCAGGAGGCCTTAAAACGTGTAAATCAAGTGAAAACTCGAAATCGAATTAATTTACAGAAAACAATACTTGCATTACTTACAGTAGTAGGGTAATGGAAGTAAAAAATATTTTATAATTCTAATTAAATAAATATGTTTTTCTTTAGTAAAAAAAAATAAAAACTGTGAATTTTTTTTTATATTCTTAAATAGAATTAATAATACATTTTAACTCTGAAAATTTCTTTATAATATTTTGCAAGTGAAGCGTAACTAGGTTTATATTCATCCCACACCGAAAGCCAAAGTTATACTTCTCAAAAAACTGCAATTTTCAGTCATTGTAGTTGAAAAATATGTATGAAGTGCCCGAACGTAAACGAAAAGCGACACATGTGTGTGTATCTCGGAATTTATCCATTTGAATAGCTGCCAACATTGCTAATTTTTAAATCAGATTTATCCACCAGTATTTTTAAAAAGGAATCTGTCACTTGTATTTTTGGCGATTAAATAAAATTTTAAACTGAAAACATTAATAAAGACTTTCCTGTAGGAAGTGTCTGTTGAAAATAACTGAGATTTGCCACCAATGCATTTGAGTGGCAGTTGTGTGAATTTTAAGGTATGCTATTTAGTGGGATATTGTTATCTTTAAGTTAATTTTTCTCAAATACTGCATTTTTTAATTGTGTCACTTTTCTTCCCGAAGTGCATTCTATATAAAATAATTTTGCAAAACCTTAAACAGATAAAACTTATATACATATTGATATAACACTTGAAGAATTACAGTGCGCTGCAAAAAAAAAAAAGTCGACTCCTGATACCATTCTTGCTGATTCTTATGTAAATATGACCTCCTAAATTTGAATATTGCTCCCATTTTTCCCTGTCACCCACCTTTTTCTAGGGACACCATCACATCCCTCAACTTTTATCACTGTTCGGTAATTTTATGACCATGAATTTGATTTGGAGAATGAACAGGAATTGATTTAACACCTAAAAACAAAAAAATTATAATGTTTAATAAATAACATTAATAACATATTAAAAAAAATATAAGAAATGTAATAGGTAATTTCGGTGGCAAATCCCCCCCCCCTTAAATTTTTCACATGCCGTAAATGTTTATGTTTTAGAATTTTCCAACTCTGTAGCCCCTAAGAAGATATTTAACGGCTAAAATAATCCTCCCCCCCCTAAAAATCAAATTTATAGCCATAAAACCACCGAAAAGTGATAAAAATAGGGGGCAGTTTCTAAAAAAAAAACGGTGGGTGATAGGGCGAAATGGGCGTCATATTCGGAATCAGGAGGTCATTTTACTTAAGAATTTGCAAAAATATTTTTGGGGGCAATTTTCATGCAGAGCGGTGTTACTTGTTCCATGGATATAAAAACTAAAATGAGGTGTGACATCATTCTACCAAACGTAAAATTTACCAAGAAAAATTCACGGCAGGGTTAAATAAAATATCGTGAAAAGTAAAAAGAAAAAAAAAATCTTCTTTTGAATGCCAGACAGAATGTTCTGCAGCAAATTTTTGTATATTCTAAATCTTTGAATCGGAAATTCTTATTTAGTTTAAGTCCTCTGGGAAATTTCTGATTGATACCTGAAAGTACTTTTTTTAGAAACTGTTGAAGTTTAGACGTTTTGTTTAAATCACAGTTTATTGATGTCGGCGTAGTGGAATGTGAAGAAAGTTTTGTATAATAATAAAAACTAAAAGTTTTGTATTTTCTAAGATTTTAAAATAATTTATATCTATCAATTTGAATTACTATGCATTTCGGGTAAAAAAAAAAAAAAAAAAAATGTATTAGAATATTTTTTGTTAAGAAATGAAAAATTAGGATTTTTATAATTAATAAAAAAAAATTATTAATAATAACCTATCTTATAATTCTAAGAAAATAAATAAATAATTTTTCTTTAAAAACATTTGAAGATATTTTTCTTTAAAAACATTTGAAGATATTTTTCTTTCATTTTTCAAAGTACTTTTCTTGATTGTATGGAAGTGGTCCCCTGTTGTTACTTGAGGATAATTAGAAAGCCATGCAACACCTGAATATATTGATAGATTAAGTGCATCCCTCAATGTTACATTTTTACTCCGAAGTTAATGGATACTTTGTGCTCGATAATACAACCATAGCCTCCTGAACTAGATGCCTTCCGCGGGGCTCGGAAACTTGGCACCAGTTCAAGCGGTAGACAGCGCCACCTGTTACAGATTGTGCGACTTTTTTATTCAGTTGTCACCAATAATTTTAAGAAGTGATATATGATATATATAATCGACGTTTCTTCGATTCTATTCTCCTTATATATCAAATTAAACTTTTAAAAATTTTTGGTGGCTGTTGAATAGAAAAGTCGCGCAATCTGTACCAGGTGGCGCTGTCTTCTGCCAAGTTTCCGAGCCATGCGCTAGGAATTTAGTATGATACAACCATGCAACGTGGCAGACATTCGAGATTGGTTCAGTGAATATCAAACTGACTTCTAACAGTTTCCCTAGATACCTCAAAGTGCGAATCTTAATGGAATAGAAAATGTTTGGGACATGTTGGAAAGGCATATCTGTCAGTAATCTCCTCTTTTATTCAACTTAATGATCTTAAAGTATGTGTAGCCAATGTAGGGTAAACTCTGGACATAAATGCTCCCCAGAAGCTTGTAGAATTGCTGCCCACACGAATACTGGCTGTTATTCATGCAAAAGGAGGTCCATGGTACAAAAGAAGGTCCAATAAAATATTAATTTAAAGGTCTCTAATTCATTGACCAGTGTGTTTATAAATGTAACACTTGAACATGATTTGTCCCATGAGAATCTAGATCAAAATAAAGTGGGACTATTAAAAGAGAAATTTGCCAAGAAGGGTTCGCGGCAAGGTTAAATAAAATATGGTGAAAAGCAAAAAATGTTCTTTTGAATGCCATACAGAATGTTTTGCAACAGAATTTTGTATCCACGAATCACAAATTCAGTTTTGGCCTTTTGGAAAATTTTTGTTTAAATCACAATCAATATTGATGTGGATATAGAACAATGTTGAGAAAGCTTTGTATACTAACACAAAGTAAATAAATATATATATTTATTGAAACATTACAAAAAGTTTCATTTAATCAGCCTGAGTAATTATGAATTTCGAAAACAAAAAATATTAGTATTATTTTGTTACACTAAGAGACGGAAATTCAGGATTTAAAAATAATATATTAAAATTGTAAACTTTTCTTTCAGTTAAAAAAAAAAAAAAAGTTTATTTGTTAAATTACTTTACTTTATATATATTTCCCTTTTTAAATGAGTTTTATTTCAATTAAAAAATATCTTTCTATTCTATGTTATTATTATTATTATTATCTTGTCAGTTAAAAGTAGCTGGATATTACATACATATATATTAAATCGTTTTAGCAATATCTAAAACAGATAAAGATTAAGTACATATAAATATAGCTCTTCAATAAAGATTAGTCCCTTGAAAATCAAGGTCAAAGTGAGGTGTGGCATTGTCTATTAAAAGAGAAATTTACCATGAAGAGTTCAGGGCAGAGTTAAGTAAATCATCATAAAAACTTGAACGTTTTCTTTAAATGCCAGGTTGAAATGTTTTGTAACAAAATTTTGTATGTTCTAAACCGTTGAACCATCAATTCTTATTCAGTCGTCTGGAGAATTTCTGTTTTATACCTGGTAGAAAAAACTTTTACGAATTGTTAAAAGTTTGGACATTTTGTTTAAATTGCAGTCTATGGATGTTGAGAAAGAGAAATGTTAAAAATGTTTTATAAAATAATGGAAAATAAAAGTTTTGTATTTTCAAAGAATTTTCAGAAGTATCGATTGAAGTTATTATGCATTTAGAGTAAAAGAAAAATTAAAAAAAAATGAAATTAAATGATTTAAAAAATGTATGTTTGAATAATAAAATTTATCGAATAATTCCCATTAAATAGTATTATTATTATTATTATTAATTATTATTAATTATTATTTGTGTAGTTCCCAACACAAGGAAAATATTTCGTACTTTTAAAATAATTTTTCCAATGAAATAAGTATGATATGTTTTCAATAATTTTTAGTTTACAAAATATGTACTAGTGATTGTAGGTATGTAATTTATACTATTTTTTAATCTTTACTTTTTTAATAAAAATGAAACATGAATGTTTCTGATTCTAAAAGTGTATTACACATCATTCCAGCAATAACACTGCTCTGCATGAAAATCGGCCTCAACACCATTCCTGTGAATTCTTATGTAAAATGGCCACCTGAATACGAATATTTGCCCCATCACCCAGCGTTGCTTTGGGACATCCCTCTACTTTTATCGTGATTTTATGGATACGAATTTGATTTGGACGGGGGGGGGGGGAGAATTCTTGTAACTGTCAAATATCTTCTGAGAGATTATAGAAGTCAAAAATTCCAAAATTTGAGCATTTACACTAAGGGGAAAAATTCAAAAGGGATTTTTTTCACTGAAATTATAAATTACATTTATTTTATTTTATTAAGCTACTTTTATTATAATTATTATCATTCTACATTATATATATTGTAATTTTATGTGTAAAAAAAGTCACTTCATCCCTCCAAATCAAATCCATCAAATTACCAAATAGTAAAAAAAAAAAAAAAAAAAAAAAAAAAAAGGGGTTGGGGTGTGGTCCCGTGAAAACAGTGGGCAAAATGGGGATCATATTCCATTCAGGAGATAATTTTACATAAGAATCAGCAGGAATAATATTAAAGTTTTTTTTTTTTTTTTTTTTTTTTTCAGTGCAGTGCAGTGCAGTGTAGTGCAGTGTGCTTAGTTAAAACGTTTATCGCGTCGGTTAAGCGAATACGGATTGAACTAACTGTTTGCGTGTAATCACTTATAAATCAAGCAAAGAATCACTGAAATAACGTGAAGCTCAATTCTAGACTTTAATCACTTGAACTAAATTTTATATCAGCTTACTATAAATACAACAAACAAACAGAAGTTATTCAGCAATTTTCATGAAAATATTTATGCGAAATGTATTCAGTCATTCCACATACAGTGTTCAGTAAAATTATTTAGCAATTGGTAAAATATTCTGCACACACACACACACACACACACAAAAAAAAAAAAGCCTTAAAGTTAGCTCGAATAGCAGAGTTGCTAACTTTTATAATTTATTTTGGAGCAATTTTATTCTCGCCTACTTTTCACACCACAATTTTTGTAGAATATGCCTCTCGAATATGTGAAAATGATTAAATGAAAAGAAAATTATTCCATAAATATACTGGTGTGAAAAAAGGGCGGAGCTAACAATACTCCGTACTAAATTATAAAAGTTGCAACTCTGCGATCAGTAACAACTGTCAGTAATTTGAGTTCCAAATACAAAATAAACAGGATATTTGTGCTGTATCTGAACAACAATGATTTGCTGATTGCCAAAACTTATATTTTCAATTAAAAACGGGGAAAAAGTTTCAGATTCAAAAAGTTAACTAAAATTATATGAATAAAGTTTGTAAAATAGAAAAGATATTTTAATTATTGGTTAAATAAGTAATTATTCATGTAACTACGTGATTTTAGATGTAATAAATAATTTACATGTAACTATATGACATTAAATTTAAATATGTACTACTTCTAGGTTTTAAAAAAAAAGAAAGAAAACAGAAAAGAAAAGATAAAACAAAATCATTTCTATAATAATCCACTTAAAAATGTTATACAATCTTGTGTAAAAATAGTTCATCAATTATACTCATAATTTTGATGTAACTCTGTATCAAGCTGTTCCGTAATAATTTGTACAGTGTTATGAAGATCACTAACATAAATACATATATATATACAGAGAAAGAAAGAGGGGAAATGAATATCTTATTAATAAAAGTGAAATGGCATCTGTCTTTTCCTCTGCCTGTCAGGTGTCTCCAGAAAAATCTTCCGCACTTACAGACATGTTGGTTGGTTGGTTGCTTACTTTTTAATGGCGAAAGGTCCACTGCGGGACATGCTTCGCCAAGCAGTTATTTGAAATATAAAAAATAAAAAATAAAATGTTGCTTCTGAACGGGGATACCCCTCCAGATTGTCATTTAAAAAGGTTACAATGATACAAAATTTAAAAAACAACGTAAAGAAAAAATAAACAGCGTACAGAATAAAAACCAATGTATGTAATAAAAACAGATGTAAAATGTTATAAAAAGTGTAAATAATAAGATCATATATCATAGTAAAATCATTAAAAAGTTGGTCAGATGATAATGTGGATTAATATCCAAAAGGTTTGTTAGATTTGGTCGCGATGAATTAAAATAATACCTATACAAGTGACGAAGGCATGGTCAGTTTGTGAGTAAATGACAAACAGTAAGTAAATCAAAGTAACATTTAGGACAAGACTTACAGACAGGAGATTTAGCACACATATAGTCTGTAACGTCTCCTTGTGCACATTGAAGCCGGAGTTTCAGAATTTTAGTGAGGAAGAACGTTATTACTTAAAATTGTATTAACGTATTTATCTCTATTAAATGTTTCGACATTTTTCTTTTGCGTTGTAATTTCAGCCTGTTGCCAATAACATAAAACGCTTACAACTTTTCCCTTTATTTAGTTCCTCTAATATAAAAAGGAATATTTCTCTACTCGTAAAAAATAATTGAAAGAAATTGAAAATTAAGTCTTATCATAAAAAAAAAAAAAAGATAAAAATGACGTCATAACATTTTAAAATTTTTTATTTATTTATACTTAAAATATTAATTTCATTTAATCGTAATGTCTTATATCTTTTTATTATTTTATTTTATCGTTCACAAAGTAATGTGGGTACAGCTTTAGTATAAAATCTCCATGGAGACTTTTGATATTTTTTATCCTTTTGGCAATAGATAAAAATAGCTATCGCAATTACATAAGTAAAGGCATTCTCATGAAACGTCCGAGCTATTGTTCAAATTTTAAAATCCGCCAACGAGTGTCAATAGTATAGTTGTTCTCTAATGTGAATGCATAATTAGTTTATTTTAATAGCTTATTGACAAAATAGCGTCTGCCTTTCCATCTGTCAGATGGCTCCACAAAAATCTACTGCACTTATAGTTGTAAAATTTGGCATTTTCATAGTCCATAGTTGCGAAGTCTACTATTTTGGGCGGGAGACTTTAAACCGGAAAAAGTTTATACATAGCTGTTTTCACCAATATTAATCGTCGGAAAAATATATAACATATTCCAATTAAAAATACTGGTGTCAATTCTGATAGTCTTTAATATCTCCGTTTGCATAACTATAGATGTATTTTGCCAAATGTTTCTTTATAAAACGTCCCCTTTCACACTCAAAGAGAAGAAAATCAAAGATTCTGCTGTTTCTTCATTTAATGCGTTAAAAGGCGCTATGGAATGTCCAATTTAAAATTCAAATCATGCGTTTACAACTGAATCTTTTCTTTCTTTCTTTTTTTTTTTTTTTTAATTTGGCATCAAATTAAATTTCATAACATATTGTTGTACCGTATTTAGAGTGGAACTGCAATCATTTTAAGGTCGACCGGGTATCAAATAAAATATAAGAAATTACTTGATAGTAAATACTATGTACAGTGTTGCTTAATGCAATCGCGATTTAAATATGAAAAAAGGTACTTCAATTTTTTTTTATATTCTCCGTTTCGAAACAGTCGTCCGATAAACATCCAAATTAAAGTCCAATGGTATGGCGTGGATTGTCTCAGACAATAGGAACACGGACTCCAGATATTGTGGGTTAGGAAGATGCTGCAGGAAGCAGCATATACTAGAAGCAAATTTTTGAGCAATTTCAATGAACTCTTTTTTTTTTTTAATAAAGTGAAAATACTGATTATGTTTTATAATTATTATTCATTTAAATATAGTGACCAAGGAAGCAAGCAGCTTGCTATTATATATATATATATATATATATATGTGTGTGTGTGTGTGTGTGTGTGTATGTGTGTATGTGTGTGTGTATGTATATATAAACCTATAATATACATGTTACATGTAATTGTATGCTTAAGGCTTACATATTTATATATCATAAAAAACCTTTCGATATATAACAGAATTTAATCAGCATCAATTTGTTTCAAGGTCCAATCAAATAGTTCAAGATTAATATCAAATCGCTCGGATGGGTGGTTTTAAAATTATAGCGTTTTGAAATCGTAACTTTAATTATAGTCACCCTGTATATATTCATATATATGTATATATAAGTAAAAAATAGAAAATCGCAATTTCTTTTACTCAGATGTAGAACTTTTGTTACACTATTTCTTTTTTATATCTTAATTTTAACACAAATTAAATATTTTACACAGTTCCTCTAATACTGAATTCAATTCCTGTCAAAAGCAAGTAAAAGGAAGATTTTATTTTGTTAAAGTTATTGTTTGTAAAGCTTTCAGCTTTTAAAGAAAGAAGATACTTGTTATCAATTTTCTAGTAAATCTTTAATCAAATCGATATAAAAAATGCTTCTGTTCGTATTATTTCAATCGCTGCGGTAAAATACATCAATAAAAACAGAATTTGTTTATTTATGTAAACATTACCGTGTAAAAACTCTTTTTAAAGAATGTAACATTGGAGAGTCACACCCATTTCCACGCAAATTCACCTGGTTCTTAAAGGGTTAAAATGACGTTTGGGGACATGGGTTTCTGTACAATTCTGAATCATTGTATTGTTCTTTACCGCTCCTCCAAGTCTATTAAATAAATCTATCAGTCTTTTACAAAATAAATTTATTATTACTTATGTAGATAAATCACCAAACAACTATGCCATTATTTGTAAAAAGTTTTATAAACAGATCCTTGACAAATCTATTTTAAATAGTAATAATTTTAAGAAAACCACCTTTACCACTGAAATTAATAATAAAAAGATTCTTAGCTTTCATAAATTATTAAAACTCAAATGTAAAAATTTCAACTATCCATATATAGTTATTATTCCAAAATTTCATAAAACTCCTGTTAAATTTCGCACTGTTACTATAGGTTGTAATGCATATAATACTGTTGCCTGTAATCTTCTATTAAAACTTTTAAAAGAAATTTATAGTTTAACGTTAAACAATGAAAATAAGCATTGTGTAAAAAACAGTTTTCAACTTGTAAATAGAATAAAAAATTTTAATAATATTACAAACATCAGTACATTTGATTTTAATGATTTATTTAATAATATAGACATTCATGACTTACATAACACTATGTTAATTCTTTTTAATGAACACCAACATAGTATTAAAGAAAAAATATCGATTCATTACTTTAAAACTTTGTTAAATTTCATATTACATAATAATTTTATTCTGTACAATCATACTATATTCCAAAGTATTAAAGGTATTCCAAAAGGTGGTTCAGCTAGTAGTTTATTATCTGATTTGTATCTTTATTATTATGAAAGAAATTTCTCTATTAGTAATGACTTAATGTTTTATAGATATATAGATGATATTATAGTTTTATACTTTAATGATAGTAATACCAACACCTTCATAGATAATTATCCTCATAGTCTTTTATTAACTAAACATGATATGATAAACAATGAAATAAATTTTCTAGATTTAAAAATTTATAATGAAAATGGATATTTAGATTTTGATATTTATGATAAGAGAAAAGAATTTCCTTTTAAAGTTAATCTATTTACTCATTACAAATCTTGTTTACATAAAACCATCTATAAAAATATTCTAATTAACTTCCTCTATAGAATAAAACATCTTTGTTCTAATAAACATAAAAGTAAAAATGTTAAATCTATCTGTAATTATGCTAGAGTTTATGGTTATCCAAAATTTCTAGTAAATTCAATTATTAAATCATATTTCTGATTTAATCATCTTACCTTGTCTATGGTGTTTACATAAAAAAAAAAAAAAAAAAAAAAAAAAAAAAAAGTGCATTTTTGCATTTAAAAAAAAAAATAAAATAAAAAATAAGACAATAAAAAATGTGGAGGAAGGGTGGGCAGATGCTTGATTAAGGAGGATGGGTGGTGTTGTTAGGCTGGATGGTTGGGAGGGATTGTGATTCTCGCGTATTTATATGTGTGTTTGCTTTATAGATTTAAAATAATAAGAAAAAATAAATAAATAAATAAATAAATAAAAATAAAAATAAAAAAACTGTAATTATATAAACTTTAATATTAAATTACTGACTCTCTACTAACTTAATTTGTCCAAAGAAACATTTATCAAATGTACATAAAAAAAAATATATATATATATATATATAATTAACCTCAATTTTAAATAATTATTTAGTAAATAGTTATTTAGCAAATTAAACTCAATATTAAATAATTGTTTAGTAAATTACATATTGCTTTGTGTTCCTTTATAATTATATTAATGAAATTCAACTTAGTTAATTTGTCCAAAGAAACATATAACAAATCTACATTTAAAAAATAAATTAATTCATAAATTCACCCCAATTTTCATTACATATTGCATTGTGCTCTTAAATTAACTCTAAATTGAATTTTACATGAAAGCATTTGATTAGATTTTATTCAGCACACACACATTATAAATAATTATAATTATTAAAAAGAAAAAAAAAAAAAAAAAAAAAAAAAAAAATTAGGGTTATTACTTTTTCTAAACTACACAAGATGGCGTCACTATCTCAATAGTCTGATTTCTATGTTTCAATAAAATGACACTTTGAAGTTTATGCAATATCGTACATTAAGTTAATCTCAATTTTAATCAAAATTTAATTTTAAATTATCACTTTTAGGTTAATTATTAAAATCAAACAGTTCACTCAACTTTATCGTTCAGTTGATTAATACAAATTCAAAAATAAATTTATCGTTCAGTTATTTAATACGATTCCAAAATTAACTGTGAATCTAACTGTATACAGCCACATGTATGTCTCGTGTTCTTGTTTTACGTGCATGGGTGCAAGTTTCTTATACAAGTTTTTCAGGTGTAATGTATGTTATACTTTAGTTTTATTAATTATTACTAGTATTTCATATAACTATTTTTATTAGTATTTCCATTAATAATATTGTATATTGCTGCATGAATCAAAATGTTTGATTTTAATAAGGTTTTCATAACTTTTCAGTTTTAATTTTCTCTTTTTTGGTGGTGTTATTGGGGGTAGCTTGTTGTAAATATTTAGCAATTTGCATACAACAATACAAAAATAACACCTACTTTACATGCAACATTCATTCTGCTCCCTTGAAAACGTAATGAATTTGCATGTTTCCATTTATGGATGTTTGATAGTCGTAATCTCTTTTTGAATTTTTCTGTTTTATCTTTTTCAATGTTTCTTGTTTTCATCTATTCAATGTTTGAAAAGGTTTTCAATATATATATAGTTATATATTTAAATATTAAAAAAAAAAAAAAAAAAAAATCTGTTTGCAATTTATGCAAACTTCTCGTACCATTCTATTGAATAGTGATTGAATACTTGAATATTGATCATAATACTATTCTACTGAATAGTCTTATGATTGTAATTACTGTTCAGTAGAATAGTATTAAAAAATAATATAGTATTCAACAATACAATAGTATAGTACTGGTATAGAATAAAATAGCATAGTAATTACTATCCAATAGAATAGTATTCGATAGAACAGTATTACTAATCGTAATACTATTTAATATTACGCATATTTAATATTATAATTTATATTACTAATCGTAATACTATTCTATTGAATAGTATTCAATAGAATAATATTACGATTAACAGATTAAAAATTAATAGATTAGCAGATTACGGTAAATAGGTAAGAAAATAAAGAATGTATATAAATATACTTTTAACAGTTTTAGAAACAGACTTTTTTTTTATGCATTTCTGTGTGGGACACTAAAATATGCAGACTACTGCCTCACTAAAACTTTTGTTTATATATAGTAGCTCTATTCATAAAAAAATGGCTGTTATTTAAATTTAGAACTTACTCAATATATTCAAACAACTTTCATACAGTTATACTCTTGAAAGGTTCCAATTTTGGTGAAATGTGACAAGTGCTAGTCTGATTTGATCTCCAAAACAATGTTGCCAAACTTTGCGACTTTTTTATTCAGTATCCACCACTAAATTCTAAATCTAGTACGCTGCCAAACTACTTCGAAGATTAGTGGTATACTATGTATATAAAATATCATTTTTAAAAATTATTTGTGACTATTGAATAAAAAAATAGCAGACTTAATTTTCTATAATTATCTAGTATTTTTAAGTTGTGTTGATAAAACGCATACAGTCATATCAACCGCTAAAATCATCACATTCGGACTCAAGGGTTCTTAAAACGTATAATTATATATCTATAAATGAGCATTTAAAATTAGGCTCCACACAATATTTTGTTTACCATAATAAATAACGTTTGAAATCTATTGATAATACAACAAGTGAAAACAAAATTTTGAATTTTTAAAGTTTTTGTTCGAAAAATTTTCGGCTTTGAAAGAAAGAAGATATTTACTACCATTTTTCGATTAAATTTTTAATCAAATCAATATCCTAGCTATCTCTGTCGGAAATATTTCTTATTATTCTGCTCATTCTTTGAAAATAGTTTTTTAATTCTCATTTTGGCGAAGAAAAATATAATTTAACTGTGCTCTTAAAAATATTTAATGAAACCGTTCACTTTCATTTATTTTTAAAATAAAATTTATGATTCAAAAATAAATTGAAAATACCTAAATAATAAATACAAGCAGAGAGCATAATTTATTTTTATTTTTTTATTTATCTATTTTAACTTTAATCTATTCTTCAAAATTGTATTTATAAAAGTTCACATATTTTCTGTGCATAAAAATGCCCAAGAAACCCTAAAGTTTTTCCTTTTCATCATATTTATGTTCAAATATAGAATTGTCAGTATTACATAGTATTAAAAAAATTGAAATATTCATTAAAAAAAAAATGTGCCTTTCTATGTTAGTGTATTGCAAATGTTAGTGTATATGCGGTGTTCGATGATGGTAAATAACTGCAAATAAAACTATTTATCATCTTTCCCCCTTTTTTTGGAAGAGTTCATCGTATAGTTTATCGTAAGTGGGTAAAGATCGAAGTAGTACAGTGACGCAATACACCAAATTCGTAGATTAACCTTTTGAAAGGGGCTCTTACGAAATCCTATGGTGAAGCGTGACAGATGCTGTCACAGCCCCTTTCAAAAGATTAAAATTCAACTTTGAAAAGAAATGCATAGCTTTAGGAAAACAATTTGTTCATTTTATTAAACATTAAAACTAATTATATAACAGTATTTCGATTAAGTAAACTTTATGTAAAAATCGTTGTTTAAATATAGAGCAGCACATTACAGATTCTAAGATTCTAAGATTCTAAGACGGAAGGTGGCCGCTCACCACTATGCAGCGGTTTTGAGCGATTTCAACCTTTAGAGAGGGGCTCCGATGGCACTGTGGTGATTCAAAAGAGCCCGTGTCTAAAGGTTAAACCTCCTCCGTTGTTTATTGCATAAACAAAAAAAAAAAAAAAAAAAAAAAAAAGGTTACAGAGGTCGCCAAAGCGGAGCTTTCACACGACAGAGGGCGACAAGGAACAAGAATATGAAAAGAAGAACGGAGCCTTGATCCCTCGCATGGAAAAGCTTGTGAAGAAAAATTGTATGGTCCTCCAAGAGAAAAGTTGGTAACTGCCTTGGAAGATTGAAAAATTAGTCGGTCAAATTGGAAAGATGCATTAAGAAGTTATAGATTCTGGTTAGTTTCTGACGTAGGGGAAGCCGGGTAACAATATTAAAAAGCCAGTCGTTAGGTTTATTAGGTGGGTTAAGGATACGCCAATCAAGAGTTAGTGGGCATGAGAAAAAGTAATGATTTGCATTACCCTCAGCGCCGCACTCACATTGTGGAGTGCGCGAGCAATGAAACTTGAAGAGATGTGATTTGAACGGGCCATGGCCCGTTAAGAAGGCTGTTATGGCTGGGGAAAGGTCAAAGTTATAATTTGACACTTTTGGGAGGAGGTTAAACGTAAATCTACCTTTAGGAGATGTTTCCCAGTATAGCTGCCATTCTTTCTTTAGTCGTGCTTTAAGACATCTTTTGATGTAAGAGGGGGGGAGGGCCAGAACGAAATCCACTGCTTCCTTTTTAGTGGCAGTTTTTGCTAAGAGGTCTGCCATTTCATTGCCCGCGACACCCCTGTGAGCGGAGACATGAGCTAAAGAGAAAGTCTCGGGCTTAGACAGGAGATCTAATTTGATTTTCTGAATAATAGGATGGTTACTCCTGTGGCGAGCCAGAGCCTGAAGACCTGAGAGACTGTCACTGTAGATATAAATTTTCGAATTGGTAAAATAAGAAATTGACCAAGAAATTGCTTGGCTGATAGAGAAAATCTCAGCCTGGAAAACAGTGTTACAGTCCCCAAGCCTACAGGACCACTGATGAACCAAGACCCCGTCAACAAAGGCGCAAAATGCGGCACCCACACCATAGTCTGTCTTAGATCCAATATGAAGAGAGGAGGGGAGGGTGGGGCTAACGAAAAATGTGGTTGTTACGTGAAGCGAGTCCCGAGATCGAATGAAGACCGAGAGCGAGCAAGAATCAAGTTCTAAAAATGCAAAAAGTGATAGTAGTAGAAATATTACGCGCCAGGACGCCAAACTGGTTTATCTTTGTTTCCATGTTAACTCTTTGGGAAAATTTGAATATTAAATGCCGGTTGGAATACAGCAACCCTAAATTTGGCCTAAAATGAATCGCCAACATAAGTCCGTTAACGGGTGCCAGAGGAGAAGCAATTATATTTGTCAAAGAGCCATTTAGTCTGGGATTAAAATCTTTAAGATTAAACTGTAAATGACTTACATTTAAGGTATGAAATAACATTGAATAGCTATTTAAAGATTAACAAACAAAAATAAATTACAAACGAAAATCATTTTATTTATTTATTTTTTTCTTTATAGGGAAAAATATAAATAGAATTATTCTGATAATAGCTCTGAAATATAATCAATCTGTGCTAATTTTCAAACGATAAAGAAATTATTCTTTTCGGGGAACAGTACAAATTAAATTATGTTTTAGATCTCTCATATTTAAATTGCAATATTTTAAAAGTATGTCACCGAGTTTATTACTAAAACTTTACTATTATTAATAAGGTTATTTATTTTAATTTATAATTTGATATTCTTTACTTAATTGATTACTTAATTTGATATTCATGTACTTAAAGATTATGTGTGGAACTCACATATTTCTCCCCGACGCCTTAAAAGAAAAAAAAGGCTCCTTCAAATCTTCAGCACAATGAAATAGAATACAAATTATTTCTAATAGAATAACATCACATTATAATCAGAATATTATACTACAATATTACAATAAAGTCTGCAACATCCAAAAAGTAAAAATAAAAAAGGGAATGTTATGTGTTATAAAATATTAATAAATCAACTTAACAAAGTGACATAAGCAATTAATAATTAAAGTGCTGTGATATTTGCATGGTATTATTTAACTATATAAAATTCGTTCAAATAAATCTGAAGATGTGTTTTGCTAATGATGTGTGAATAAATATAAAAAAATAAAATGGCATTCACTTAAAAAGTTTTGATAAAAATAATTATTGTTATCCTAAAGTTTGAACAGAAAAAAATTGTAATTTACTAGGCAATGTTGTATGTGAACATCTAAATTGTTAGAAAAAATGAGACAGAAAAAATGTGTGGTATAATACACAGACTACATTTTACAGATGGGTCGAGTATCCACAGTCACTAATTGTACTTAGAAAAGGGCAAAATGCAGTGGAGGCTTATAACAAGCATTCTGCAAAAAAAAATCAAACATGCCGTGCATATGTGTAAGAAAGAAATAGAAAATGAGAGCACACAAATGCCAAGTCTAGTAAAATAATAATAATAATAATAATAATAAATACCTGTGAAAATGTAATTTAATTTGTTTAAAAGCAGTTTATTTTTGTGTTAATTATGTAAATATTACTTTAATTTATTTCTTAATAAGTTTAGATTGCAAATTATCTGTTTCTTTTAGTAAAAAAAAAATGTTAAAGTTTTAAATTTGAATTATTTTAAAAATTAAATGTCACCTCTGTGTAAAACAGTTAGTTTGTTTTGTACAACCAAAAAAAAATTAAAAAAGAAATTAATGTTTTAGAACTCATGATGAAAACATAATTTGTTTCATAATAATACTGAAACATTATTATATATTTATTGAAAAAAAATGAGAAACATTCCAGTAAACATTGTAAATAATAATCAACATGCTGCTAAACAAGAAATATAGTCTTTTTATGTTATAAGAATGGATTAGCCACAAGACAAAGCCAAAGACTAGTTCCTTCAGAACAAGCACACAAATAGATTGCTATGTCTAGCATCCAAGAGTGGTGTTTTTTTTTTTTTTTTTTTTTTTTTTTTTTTTTTTTTTTTTTACCATAAAATTTTAGACATATATGAATGGTAGTGTCACAAAAATACAGTTAAAACATATTAATAATATTATTATACATGATGAAATGAAAAGGTTAAACTATTTATCCAAAGAATTATTTTAGCAATATATATATATATATATATATAAATTCATTACCAGTAATTGTATTAAAGCAAATAAATTATTTGTGTGATCCCAAAATATAGTTCTTTGAAAAAAAAAAAAAGTTGTGCAGCAATATACATAAATAAACAAAAATGTAAGTTAAATAAGTGCTAATAAACAAATAATGTGTTCTAAAAACTAAATTCTTCAAAAACTAGAAATCAAAAATTTTTAAGAATTCAATACCTTCTTCGATTGAATACTGAAGTAAGTAAAAAATGCAACCTCTTTTTACAGAGGTTTCTGTTCAGAGAATTTCAGTTGTAAGCACATTTTTTGCAGCGTTTATGTGTTATATTATTGCCTAAAAAGGAAAACAATAATCAGAAAATCACATTACGTTTTCCTCCAAAATGTGATATTTTCTCTTTTTAAGTATCTCAAATATAGCTTTTATTTTCACATAAAAAGGGATTTACTTTTCTAATTCATGTCTTGTCGAAACAGAAATGCCTGTTTTCCTGGTACTTGATATGATTTTTTTCGATTAGTAATACGAACACGTTTTGCAAAAAGTTTTTCCTTCTGATTAAAGCCAAAGAAATATTTTTTTAATATTGTTTTCAATCTTTTAAAAATAGATTTATTTTTGTAATTTATAAAAGTAAGGTCGTAGATAGTCATTTTTTTTATACCTATACCAGTATGGTGACCAGACGTTAGGTGAGCCGTGGACAGTCCTTAAAACTACCTTCGTTTTCGAAAAATTAGAACACATTTGATGACGCCGATTAAAAAGTTATAATTGTCTTATTTTAATAATTTATTATATGTTTTACAAATAACCTGAAATACGTTCTTTCAGGTATTTCACACACAAAAGAAGAAAAAAAAAATCTAAACTTTTATAATTTAAGGTCAATTATTTATTTTGTCCCCGAAATTCGGGGACACCGCTATAATTGTCCTCAAATTTCATTGAAAAAATCTGGTTGCCCGAACTACCACCTTTTTTTTTTTTTTTTTTTTTTTTTTTTTTGTATGTGTGTTAATAGTAAAATTTTCTAACCTCCCACTGGTTCCACAAAAATTGTGATTTATAAAGTAAAAAGGTAATTATACTTTATAAAATATTATGAAACACAGTTATAGAGGGTTAAAACATATAATAAAGCATTTCTCCCTTTCAATGTTTTCAAAAATTCAAATAAAAGAAGGAGAGTAGAAAAGAAGGAGAGATAAAAGAAGGTGACCAGACGCTAGGGTGATCCGAGGACAGTCCTTAAAACTACCTTCGTCTCTAAAAAATTAGAACACATTTGATGACACCGATTTTAAAATTATTAATGTCTTATCCTGATAATTTATTATATGTATAATAAATACTCCATATGGATAATAAATAGTTCCACTCCTTCTATTTCTTCGCTCCTTGATCCAACCTTCCTCAGACTTCACAATTTACTATTGCTTTTGTTAAACAGTCCTCAACGCACTAAAGGACTTAACTCTCAGCCATGAAATGTAAAATATGTAAAACCTGCTCATTAGAAACATGTGTACAATATCTGATGGCGATATCTCAAAGCGAAAAGCTTTAGATATTTTTTAAATGTTTTTAAAAATAAAGTATAATAAAGTATAGTAATGTTTTTAAATAAAGTATAATTTATAGAAAACTTGTTTTTAAAACTGTTTTTAATCTTAATATAATAAATAATCTGAAATAAGTTCTTTCATGTATCTTACAAAAAAGAAAAAGAAAAAAAAAAAAGTTCTAAAATTTTATAATTTAAGGTGAATTATTTACTTTGTCTCCGAAATTCGAGGACACCGTTATATTTGCCCTCAAATTTCATTTTAAAAATGTAGTTGCCCAAACTGCCGGCTACTTTTGTATGTGTATCAGTAGTAAAATTTTCTAACCTCCCACCGGTTCCACAAAAATAGTGATTTATAAAGTAAAAAAGTAATTTTGCATGAAACAGAGTTATAGATGATTAAAGCATATAATATAAAAAAGCATTTTCCCCTTTCAATGATTTAAAAATTCAAATAAAAAAAGGAGAGTGCTTTAGTATCAGACAAGATCCCTACTGCAAACCATAAAAGCCCGTACTAGTGAGAGGTCTTGAACGAAACTACCACCGAGTTAGATTATAGAAGTAAAAGTAAAGGACGAAAATTTTCCAATAAAAATTTTTGAAGAAATATTATTGTTTACTTTACTGAAAGGGTTGATTAAAACTTTTTTTAAAAGTTATTCTCTTATGTATAGTTTTAATTTCCTAAAGTTAATTCAGATTCTTTGACTTTTTAGAAGGAAGGAGGCCGCTCACTACTATACAGCAGTTTGGAGCGATTTTTACCACCTCAACGGCCAACCTGAGATAATACGGGAAAATCCAAGTCCCAACAAATTACCATAGTTGGTGAAATGGTTAAGCCTCTACACCTCGTAGTTTATTACAAAGAAACAAACAAAGGTACTGGACGCCAGCGATTAGCCTTCGTGATAGAGGGCAGCATAAGGTAAGATGTAAACAGTGCAAGAACTAGAATTATTGATATAGATAATATATACTGCAAAAATCATTCCACAAGAATAAAATTTAATTATCAGTTTTAAGTAAATTTTCCGCCTATTGAGCATTTAGTAGAAAATTTAAAGTCGTTTTTTCTAATTTTATATGCGTAAAACGTTTATTTATATAAACCATTGAATTCATATCCTTTTTCAAAATACTTTCTTTAAAAATGTATTTTAAAAATTTTGTAATATTTATTAGTAATATCATTATTAATATTATTACACAACAATATATATTCCTGAAATTTTGAGGTTCAGTTTTGCACGGGAAACACCACAAAATCTTGTGCAGTAAATACTATGAAACGTACAATTATACACAATTAAGCGATTATATATGAATCGGGAGTGAATATTAGTGTAATTTAAAATCCAATTTTAATTTTAATTTCAGACTATCATTTTAACAGGAATTATTAAATATTACCTTTTAGACTATTAAATAATGCTAAAATTACATGCGTAATGCATAGCTGCCAATATTTTAATTTATTCCGGAGTACTTTTAGCCCCGCCTTTAATTCGCACCACTTTATTTATAGAAGACTATTCTTCAATACATAACTTCGATAATATAAGAAAAAATTGCTTTTAAAAAATAAGTGGTACGAATTAGAGGCGGGGCTAAAATTACTCCGGAATAAATTAAAATATTGGCAGCTATGGCGTAATGTTATAGAGTACTTCCCAACCATCTCATTATAAACCGTACAATTTTTAGTACCCACCTTTTTTTTCACACCAGTCATTTTTTAGAGTAATTTTATTCTTATTTAATCGTAACATCATTTGGAGAGAATTATTCTAAAAATAAAGTGGTGTAATAAAAGGGGCGTTAACAATTGTACGGTTATTAATGAGGTGGTTGGCAAGTATGTTGTAAGGGTATTGATTACATTGTATGCGTTAAAAATATATGAATTTGGGGAAAATATAACATTTAAACATTGTACTTATTTAAATAAAATTCCTTTAAATTTTCATTGTTAAAAAGAAACTTTAAATAATAAAGCTGAATTTAAATTTTATTGAATTCAATGTTGTTTAACTTGTTTCATTTAACCCTTTACGGCGCAAGGTAATTCGGATTATTTAAATTATACTGCCACCGGAATTCACGAACAAAATTAAATTAAAAGAAATTTTAAATTTCAAGGTTAAAAAAAACGGCCTTTTCTGCTACGTTATAAACGTAAATTTTTGCTAAAAAATTTCTGGGATGAGTTTTTCCAGCTTGGAGGTGGTTTCACACTTATACCACCGCGCGTTAAAGGGTTAAAATACAAAAATATCTTTTTTATGTATAGCCAAATTTATTTTATGAAAAGGAAAAAAAAAATAATAATAAGGTTCATTTATTCTGTTAATATAGATTTGACCGTACTTGTTGAGAGGGCCGAATATGACATATATATTAGTATTATTTTAATGTTAATAAATGTATTGTACAAATCTGTTTAGATCGTTTAAACTTTTTAGCTAAATGTATTTAGTAGGTAACACTATATTTTTATTTACCATTTTCTTTTTTCTTTAATTTCCTTTTCTTGATATTTATCGTGAATCACTGTCATAGAGTTATGAAATTTTGCATTGAAATATATCAATATTAAATATATTAAAATTTCTTAAAAATTATCAAAATTAGATATATATGTGTGTGTTAAAATTGAAATTACATATATTTTTTTTTATTATTTAAATTATTTAATTACTCCATACGACTCAATTTTTAAAATTTGCACTCGATTTTATATTATTATAGCCTTTTTTTATGTTAACAAAAAAAGGTTATAATGTTAAAATTTTGCATAAAATTTCTGCCTTCAATTAGAAAAAATAATTGCCTAAGCTGCAAAATACGAATTTTCAATATGTAAAATTTTTAATTTCGCAATTTCAAAATAAAATATTTAAAAAAAAAAAAAAAAAAAAAAAAAAAAATACATTTTTAAAAAAGGTGAGTCAATTTAACAGTTGGGAATTTTCTGAATGTGAAAACAGAATTTAAAAATATGCATTAGTTAATAAGTAATTTGTAAAGAAAATTTCCCATAGAATAACATTGGCTCGGGCTTCCGGCGACGGTAAATGAAGAGGGCCGTTAACACATTCGCGACCGCTGACGTAGATTCACGTTATTTGGAAATCAGTAACTCCAGCAGTGGGCGTTTCTTTCGCAATTTGTATGTTATATATTTCTTAAGTGTATAACCAATATTCACATTTTTCCAATGAAATATACTATGAATACAAATACTTTGATAAGAAAGAATATAATTATAATATATATCCATTTGTAATATAAATGTGAATGCAGAAATTTTTGTTCTGAAATATTTTGACTTGGGAGAATAACGACCTTACTGTCAAAAAATCAAAACCATGCGGTTGAGAAAGTGTTAACGAACACAAATGGCTATAACATGAATTTTTTGAGAAACTATAATAATGTAAAATCGAATGCAAATTTAAAAAACTCAGACGAATTGAGCATTTTAAAAAATTTCAAAAAATTGAAATTCTGAATTAACTTTTTAAATAATTTTAACAGCTTTCGATATATTTTAATATATTTAATGTTGATAAATTTCACTGCAGGTGTAAATAAAATTTCATAACTCTGAGATAGTAATTTTAAAGACTATTAAATATATATATATATATATATATATATATATGTGTGTGTGTGTGTGTGTGTGTGTATTAAAACAATTGTAACAGTAGTTTCAATTAGGAAATATTTTTGAAAACTTCCTGAGATATGCTAAGATGTCAGAATGATTTTAGTGCAAAAATCTCAAAATTTGTAAGTTTGTTAAATTTTGAAAATTCACAGGGGATGTAATTCCTTAAAAGTTAGTTTTATTAGTAACAGATGATTACATACACAGATGCACAAATACGCTTGCTATTTTAACGAGTATTCAAACAAACAAATTCGTACACATTTCGCATAAAAAATATTTCGAGTGTTATTTTATAATTTAAAAAAAAATCGAAGCTTTTTATACATTTATATCAATAAAATAATTTTTAAAATTTAAATTCTTCAAATAAACAAACAGTATCATTTGAATAACATAATTACATTTTTATATCTATTATTTTTTATTATTTCATAAGAAGTTTAAAAAAGTTTCACTGCTGTCTTCTTAGGATGAGACAAACACAGCTGCAAACATTATTTAAGCTTTATTGACAAACAGTTATAAACAAATCCTTTCATAAAATGTAAAATGTTTACTTGAATACTATTCTCGTCTTAAAATAATAGTTATCTAACAGTAGTATTTAAAACATATTTTGTACTTTATATATACATGTATTTACTTTTAAAATAGTATTAATGTTTGGGTAAATGAAAAATAAATAAATAAAAATAAATAAATAAAAGACTAAAAATAAAATTTTATTAAGGTATCTTACGTCAAAGTTATTTATTTACTTACATTACTAATATAAGTTTATTTATGTGTGAAAATTTTATTTATGTTTATTCAAAGCAAGTATAACTGTTTATAGATACTTTAAGTATTCCGGAGTTAGTTTACCCCTTCCATTTTGTTCTTTTAATCGCTTTTCGTTTTAATCGCCTTTCTTTTCTGTACATTGTTTGAAAATATTCTCTTCTTCCCTTTCAAACTTAGAAAAAAGCATATACAAAATTCACCAAAAAAATTCATCATTATGTCACACAAAGAAAATTATAAGAATATTCTTCTTTGAAATAAAACAGCGTTTTGAAAAAGAAAACCCATAAATTTTTCGAAGGAAATCATTAAATTACATTTTTACCTGTTTTCTTTTTCGTGGTAGACACATGAGAAAATGCACGTGGCACTTATATTTTTAATCCAATTAGTTTGAGCATCATATCGATCATATAAAAACTTATTCTTACTTGTTCGTCTATTTTTGCTTATTTTGAGTCTAGAAATGAGGTCTAAGATCGATGTCATTCGATATCTAATTTCTTTAGAACTCATTTCAAATGTTTATCATCTGCATTTTTGATGGATTATAGTCTATATTTCTACTCTCATCAATTTATTAATGTCAGATTCATTAGGGAATGCATTTGTCAGATGATTTTTGACCATAACAATGAATGTCATACATCATTTTTTTTCTTTCTTAGGGAAATGAATTTTGTTCTTTTAGATATCTATTAATTTCAAATTTTGTATTTAAGAAAATAAAGGGAGGGGGGGGTGGGTGTTCTCTTACGGTTAGTATTTTTTACTTCCGCATAAAACTCTTATATTCGCAACAGAACTAATGTACTCTTACAAGAGCTCACAAAAATTGTTTTTATTTGAAATTATAATAAAAATAAAATCTTTTTGAAAAAAAAAATAGAACCGACTCCAAAAAGCAACTATTATTCAAACAACTAAAAAAAAAAAAAAATGGGTATGAAATGAAACAGTAAATTGCGCCTAAAAGTATAAAATAATTTCCTTCGCCAAACAACCTATAACACTACAATTAATCATAACTTTTGAAGTCGGCGCAAAATTAATTAAAATTTAATTATTTTTAAAAGGTTTGTTTTTAGATCGGTTGCAACAAATGCTGTTGTCTCGAATGATCCATTTTCATGTTTCCTTTATTATTTTATCACTGTATACAATTGGTCCATTAGTAGCATCTACATAGAACAGTGAACATTCTTTAAAATGCGGTAGTTATGTTTCTACAAAGTTAGAGTTTCCTTTGCAAATTTCGTATAACTCTGATAACCATCATCCTTGGTGGCTTTTGGATTTGGCGATCAAAACATACACGCAAGATGCATATTTTCATAATATATATTGTACGATGTATTGTTTCATATTCTTGATTACTCTCTTAATATACCTTATCAAACTAATCATGATATCCCAAAAAAATTAAATATGTTTGCCAGATAATTTTGCGATTTTTCTTTCACCAAGGACGTCAGATACCGTCATCTTCGCCAACATTTGCTGCTTACAAAATCTTATTTGTTTTCTTGAATCAAAGTAGTTTTCGGCTGCGTTTTGCAGGTGACAATGTGAGATGTGTATATTGAATAGGATTTGATTTTTGTATTGAATAAAGTTATCAATTTTTATTTAATTTTGCGCCGACTTCAAAAGTTATGATTAATTGTAGTGTTATAGGTTGTTTGGCGAAGGAAATTATTTTATACTTTTAGGCGCAATTTACTGTTTCATTTCATACCCATTTTTTTTTTTAGTTGTTTGAATAATAGTTGCTTTTTGGAGTCGGTTCTATTTTTTTTTTTCAAAAAGATTTTATTTTTCTCTTTTCAGTGAAATCTTATTCATATAGCAGAACATCACAAAACGTTCGACGGCAGCTTCACAAATCACAACTTCCAAGAAAAGTGACATAACTCAACAAATAGTTTATGTCACTGAAAAATACATGAAATGCACCCAATGTGAACAAAAAAGTTACATCTCCATCTATAAAGTTATCCACTCGAGAGACATGCCAGTTGAGAGTTGTGCCAGTTTTATTTTAGTCAAGTTATTTTTCAGTTGATTTTTCTCAAATGCTGCATTTTTAAGTTGTGTCACTTTTCTTGCCTTATCGGATATGATAAAAAAACTATCTGTTGAATGAACATACGTTAAGTTAAAAAGTCTTTAGAAATGTAAAGAACGGATACGCTGTATTCGTAACCAAAAATTCTGTTAGGCATATATATTGAACTTTACAGTGAATACGTGTCACCCGCTGCGCTGGAAATTGCGCAGCGTAAAGTTCAAACAAAGAGCAAAATATGCATTGCAGCTGACGGACAGAAGTTTCAACATCGATACTTACATACTGTTTTTATGAGTGTAGTTGCATGCGTTCAGCAGTTAGAGTGAGAACAGACTTTTGTGAGTATCCTGTAATTTGTTTATATCTTAAAGAAATCATAATGAAACCTACTTCAGGCTAAGATCAATACAACAAAAAAAGTATTAAAATTAAATCATCTCTTACGAAGTTAAAAGCTAACAAATTTCAACAACAACAACAATGAGAAACATGGTTTGTATTGAGAACCTCTTCCTTTATGAAGCCAGTTTAAAACGTCTATGCGTTAATCGATGTGACCGCTTACAATAACTATACTTTGAATTTTACATAGCATAAATGTCACCCGCTACGCTACAATATATGCAATGTCGTTCAAGTGTACACAAAATAGGAAATTGTGAACAAACAAATGCACGTTTTAAGCATTCTGTTTTTAGCATTAATGTCTAAACTATCTTTTCGTACTAAATCGATGATGCTCTGCAATTTTTTAATTCACTTTTTTCCCCTATCTTGAACCGTTTCCGAGATAGGGACGCTAACTCCACTGTTTTTCACCAGCATGTGACCGCTTACTGTAACAGTACTTTGAAAAACAGAGAACGTGTCATCCGCTACGCTGCAAAGTGTGCAACGTAGTTCAAGTGTGCACAGTGTAGGAAATTGCGAACAAACAACTGCACGTTTTAAGCGTTCTATTTTTAGCAATACTGTCTTTTGTAGTAAGTCGATGATTCTCTACAACTTTGTAATTAACTTTTCTCCCATCTTGAACCGTTTTTGAGATAGTAGCGTTAATTCCGCTGTTTTCCACCAGATAGCGTTTTATTTTCTTTAGGTTGCAAAGATATTACAATGGGAGCTACTTCAGACCAAGATCTTTACAACAAAACAAAATGTATCAAGTAACCGTATTTTGAACTATATAGCGCATGTCTCACCAGCTACGCTATAACGTGTGCAATGTTGCTCAAGTGTGCATAGTGTAAGAAATTGCGAACAAACAAATGCACGTTTTTAGCATTGTATTTTTAGCATCAATGTCTAAACTATCTTTTCGTACTAAATCAATGATGCTCTGAAATTTTATAATTCACTTTTCCTCCCTTTCTTGAACCGTTTCCGAGATAGGAAAGCTAGCATGAATGTCTGAACTATCTTTTTGTACCAAATCGATGCTACTTTTCAACTTTGTAATTCACTTTTTTCTTTAGAACCGTTTTCGAGATAGGAAAACTAACTCCGCTATTTTCCACCAGGTGGCGCTGCAAGCGGTTAAACCTTGGGCTGCATGGCCACTTTGCTATACTGACATACCATTTTTATCATTATAGCTGCTGCCGTTTAGCAGTTAAAAGAGTTGGGACTGATTTTTTTGTGCACCCTGTATTTTCTTTAGATCGTAAATATATTACAATGGGACCTATTGCAGACCAAGACCTTTTCAAGAAAACAAAAATTATCAAAATCGGAGCATCCGTTCAGAAGTTATGAGCTAACAAACATAAAAAAAACATACGGTTTGAATTGAGAACCTGCCTTCTTTTTTGAAGTCGGTTAATTATACGGATATAATTTACTAATGATTTATTTCAAAGCACAAAACATTTGCTTTGGGTTTTAATAACAAATTGCATGATTCATCAGGCTTTAACTTCTGGCCTTCTAAAAAGGATCTTGTGCAATTATTAAAACCTAAAAAATCGATGAATATTTTAAAATATTATGGAATATGTTTCATCTGTATGTTTAACATATTTTAATCATATTAAAAAGTGTAAAAATATTCAAATTTAATTGCACATTTAAAAAAATGCATATCAGTCAAAACATATCATAGATTTTACAACCTGTTTAGCTAAAATATATGAAGGCACACATACACACACAGAGTAATCGTTAAAAACCTTAATTTCAATACGCACCAAAATGTGTACGGATAATAAAAGGGCATTTTCGAAGTTAACTATCAAAACAATAATTTATCTAACATTATGAGCATGAGAAACTAAAATTAATTTGATTGCAATATCTTTAGGAATTTTTTTTTTAAATGTCTGTAAAGGTTACAAGATCAGGTGGGATATTCACACTGCTTTCCCTTATTTAAAATAAATTAGATATATTATAACTGTTTATGGTTTATTATATGTGTTATTACATTTGAACATTTGTAGCATTCATTTGAAATTCAAAATATTTCATTTGACATGTATTTCTGTTTGTGAGTTCTAACACCCCATCCCCCCACTGTTCTCCGTTTAAATATTTTAGCTATATTCATAAAAATATATAAAATTGTTATTAAATTAAAAAAATATTCCGAGTTATTAAATAAAATATAAGTCCACAGCATTCCTCGAATTTTTAATTTTGGGTTACCTTGTATATTGACATGTAAACATGTAAACACATAACATATTTTACGTTAAATTGCCACAGCAAAAAACTAATATCCAAAATGAAGTACACTTCGGCTCATTTCAAGTCTTGTCCTAAATAAACCAAATTCTTTTGTGTGACCTTGTGGAAGAAGGATAAATTCTTCTGATATCATATTCTATGGAAAATATATTCTGTGGATATAAAAAATGTGTGGATTTTTTTTTTTTTTTTAATATATATCCACAAAAGATCATTTCTGTTTCTTTAGTACAGTTTAAAGATGTTAAACAATCATGAAATTTCGGTTATAGATGTAATGTTTTTTTTTTTTTTTAATAACTTTGAATGTCCATGTATACTAACCATTCACTCGATATCGATGAAAAGTATCAGATAACATTTAATTATGATAAAGGTTTAAAATACAGAGTTTGAACTTTATGATAATATTTCTTTTTGAGTTATGCTAATAACAGTATTACTTTTGCGCCCGCAGACCAAACGATGCATATATGATGTTCTTTTCCATAAAACTACAAAATGTGTAACTATAGCATTTATTCATTTTCAAAAATTCGAGCTCAAAAAAATTTTTTTTTTATCACATACGAGTAAGAGAAATTAAAAATGATAGAATGAAATACACAACGTAATCTAATTCCTGCATTTTAGTATCTCAACTTAATGCTTATTTCGTATAAAATCTCTAATACTGCAAGTATGTGATGTGATTTCATGGCATTTATAAATTTTAGAGATATATGTTTATATCGTTCCATATAAAAGAATATGTAGGCATGTGCAGAAAGCATTTATGGCAAACATTCACAAACATATCTAACCAACATTTCAATAAATTAAATAATAGAAGTTATCAATAATATTCTTTGTATTATTTTCAGTTTTCCATATAGTATTCTTCTGTTATTTTTTATGGGTTTTTTTATCCGTCAGTCTTTAAAACTGAAAAATTATAGTATAACCTAGAATTAAAAAAATATATAATTAAATAATTAATTTTTACATTTTACTTTTTTTTTCTTTCAAGCCGCAGTAGTCCGGTCGGTAGAGCGCCGAGCTCATAATTGGAAGATTGTAGGTTTGATAATCACGCCGACCGATGTTCGTCGTGTACACTAATGATGGCTGGTGCACATAAAATCCATCGTCGCAGTAATGTTCACCGTGTTCCCATCAAAATTATACCTCTGGGGGAAGGGGTAACCGAAGCGGCCGAGTTATTCCCTCCATGGAGGATCAAAATTGTGGTGGTATATCCTCAGACCATCCTTAGGGATGCGTCCGAGACCGTAGCCCATTGCGCATTACTAATTAGACATTAAACTCAACCAACCAATCTTTTTTTTGTTTTTTTTTTAGGACTGAGGGCCTATTAGTCTCAATCTGGGATTTTTGCTTTGTCGTTTTCGATAGTTGGACATTTGTCGAAATCTAAAATTTATCGAAAATATAATTGAATAATTTGAAAGCGATGTTATAATATGAAAAAAAAAAAAAAAAAAAAAAACTAATAGCCCTCCGTCCTAAACGAAATTCTGCTTTTTGCCAGAACTTCATCAAAATCTTTTATTATTATTATTATTATTATTATTATTGAAAGAAAAAGAAAAGAAAATTAATAATAATCAGTATCGTTACAAGCAATATCGAAAAAGTTTTTTTTTTTTTTTTTTTTTTTTTTTTTTTTTTTTTTTTAATAATTTTGAATTAGGAAATAAGAAGTGCGCGAGCAATATGAAATAAAAATAAGTAAAAAAATGAATTTAATGGTTTATTTTTTATATAAAACAAGATCGCGTGCTATCTTAAAAAGTAGATGTAAAATTTAAAGTTTAAATTTTTTGGCAACAATTATAAATTAAAATAAATAATTTAATGAAAGTTTAGAAGTTAGAATTTCTAATTTTTTTTATTTTTATTTATTTTTATTTTTTTTTAGTTGTATACGTTTTCCAGTTGATAATAATATTAACAACATACATCATCAAGGTAATGTTAGAAATTTCGCATTGGGAAAACACTGCAAATAAAGGTGGTATGAATATTTAAAAGCATTATACATATTTTAGCTATTCTATAAAAAAAAAAAAAAAAAAAGAAAGAAAAAAAAAGAAAAGGAAAGAAAACGTAAAAGAAAGAAAAAGAAATAAAAGGCAATTTTTTAAATTTATTTGAACAATATATTTCAAACAAAAATGTTTTCTTTATCGTTTCTTCTTTATGTTTTCTTAAAAAAAAATTTGTATTTAAAATAAATACAAAAAATTTTTAACATAAATATAAGTAATAAAAAAAAAAAATCATTAACATTAATATTTAAAATTTCAATCATCTAAACACTGAAATATGCAGCATAATTAATAATATTTCTAAAAAGGAACTATTAAAAAGAAAATTTTTTAAAAAAGTGATTTTTTGGTAAAACTTTGGTGTAATGATTTGTATTGATTAGGCAATTGTTTAACAAAATTTTGATAAGGATATAAAGTAAAAATTCTACAGCTTTAAAAGAAAAAAATTCTTGCATTTCTGTATTTAGTTGATGTGCTCTTAAGGAAAAGTTTTTTCACTTCTGATGTTGAAATTACATGTTTCAAAAATTTATAAACAATAGTTTTTCTGATTTATTCAACTTTTATGAAACTTTTCTTTATTTTGGGATCACAAGTGCAAGAAAAATAATTTTATTGATTATTTGTATATATATATATTTTTTTTTACGTGGTAGTTTATAAACAATTTTTGGTTCATTGCTGCAAAAAGTTTTTTTTTTTTTTTTTTTTTTTTTTTTTTTTTTAAGTTTTCTTGTAAGTTAATCTATCAAATAAAGAATTTGTTTTTTAAGAAGATACATTTGTAGTTATTTATTATTTGGCAATTTTTAAATCACTTTTATTAATTATGCAATATAAATTCCAATTTTGTTTTAGAACTTTATAGTTCTTAGAAAAATAAACTATGGAATGAATAAAACCCTAACTTCTAGTAAGAAATGATATAATTGATAACCTAAATATATATATATTATTTTTGCAGCTATGTTTCAGTAGACATAGTTATTATATATTAATAAATAATTATATATATATATATATATTATAAGTTATAAAAATAAATATTAGCTATATTAAATGAAATTTATACAAACTTACTGTATAAGTGTTCTAATAAATTACTATAATAATTATATATTTTTTTCTTTTGAAGCATTTCATGTGACTGAAAACGAAATATAAGAAAATTGTTTTAGAAGAAAATTTTTAAGTATTTTTTTTTCAATTACATTACATATCAGTTATTTTATTACACATAAAAATAATAAAGAAATATTTGTTTCAAAATATTTTCCAGTGTCTTTTACGTAATAGTACATATCGAAAGTAAAATATATATTCCAGCTTTTTATACAGAAAAAAATAAAATAGAAAATCCTAATTAATTTTAAGAATTTTTTAAAATTATTTTGCTTTCTCTTACCCGGTCGAGAAAGCATTGTTTTAGGGTTAAATTTTTGAACGTGAGTTTTTGTTATATTTACATGTTCTGAGGTCCCCTGAATACGAAAATCATGTTTTTAGTAAATGGTCTGTGTGTCTGTGTGTCTGTTATCAGCATATCTCAAGAACAATTAGTAGCAGAAATTCCAAACTTCTAAATGTGTATCATAGAGGGATGCTACAGTAAGCTTTTTATTGAGATGAAGCAATACACACAATGAAGTAATACAGGAACACTCAAAAGTATTCAAATACATTACGTCTATGGGGGAAATTGCAGATAAGTAGAGTTTATCATCTATAGACTGTACTAAACCAAATGAAACGAATATATATTTTTTTGTAACCGAGATAGTCAACTGTGAAAAAAAATTGTGTACGTAGGAGTCTCGTCTCCCCCCACGACGGGAGTAAATTTTCAAGAAGTGTATCTTTCAAAAGAGCTCGCCAATACCTTTAAAACGAATGTTTGAACCATCCATCTGCGATAATTTAAAATAAAGTTATCAATTTTTTTCATTTTTAACAATTTTTTTTTTTTTTTTTTTTTTGTATGTAATATTGAGAATAAATTCAACTTTTTTTTAGATATTTTGTGTTATACTACTTCTCTAATATGGAAATCGTAAAAAAAATATATATTTTTTAAATAACAATTTTAATAAATTATTTTTTTAAAACAGATTTTTTTTTTTTAATAACCGAATTAAATTATATATAAATGTAGGTGTATTAATGAAACGGGGGATTGAGGGGGAGGTGGCCCCCCTCACACAGAACTAATTATCATATAAAACTCTTCCGAAACCTAATTTGAATTGTTTAACATAGGTTTACATAACAGTATTCGTTATTTTACCTCTTAATCTCCAACCCGTATTTATAGTATTAAATTTCAGGGTAAGAGAGAGTCGTGTGAGTGACACACCAGATTATTTTAACTTAAAATGTTTCTTTTCCTTTCGAGAATGAAAACTGCAAATGTAATAGAAAATGAATAAACAAATAACTAAGAATTAAGTATATATGTATATTAAAGTCCCAATGGGTTCAATATATATATTTTTATTTCATGAATATTAATTATGGAAAATATTACTGAGTTTAGTTAGAAATCTGAAAATGTATTTTAAATATAATTAATAGTACTGCCATTATATTAAATTATTTTAAGAACTTTTCCTGAACAAAATGTATGTATAAATGCAAACAGTGTAATGCACTTGCAATAAAATTTTAGAAATACACGAATAAATTGAAACAAACATTTATTATTTAATAAACAAAAAAATACTAAATAACTACATTTTCTTTATAATTCAAGAACAAAATTTGACAGCCTGTCTTTAAGAAAGAATTTGTTATTTAAATAATGAGATAAATAGAAAGATATTTAAAGGAACAAAAACTAAACTTAATAAAACAGAAATTATCACCAGTGTCTGTTGTTATAACAGTTTTCCTAAACGCGATTGAAAATTAAATGTCTGACATTTAAAATTTATCTAATGATAAATGGAGGCTAAAAAAAAAGTTAAAATAAGAAAATCCTAAGTATCTCACATTTTAGTTCTCAGTAAATTATCTTGAATTTAAAAATTTGACACTATTTATTCGATTATAAAGATTTATTTTTAAAAAATTATTTTTGTATGATATTTTATAACTTGTGTCAAGTAAACAAATGTTTTTGTTTTGAAATATGTACTTTTATAAATTTTTCTTTCTATGTTAAACAACATATATAAAAATGACATCTGTTATTTTGATTTTATAACATTTACTTATTTTTATTCTCTTTGTCACGAAGTTAACAAATGTCAATACAGATGCTTTCTAGTTTAAATATTTCTTTTTTATTATTTCGTATAAAAAGGTTTTCTAGAAACATATCCCTTAAAAAATAAATTACGATATATGAAATCTTTCATTTCATTATATTTTTCTGTTAATTAAGAAAAAAAAAAACTGCATATTTGATAATTAATGATATTTTTCTTAAACATCCCCTGATTCAGATATTAAGAAACCCGAATGGACAATATCCGTTTTTTGGGATCGGGCTAAATCATATCCAACACATGATTTCTGATTTTTCATTTGCCTATGGATTTTCACCTGGAAACACTTCCTTATATTATGCAAACCCAGGTAGCACATAACGTTGTTATAACTAATTTTTCCCTGTTCGGACTTATTTTCAACGCTATAAAAACGCTTTGTGCTACCACGGAAAATTCATTATTGGTTATTGGTAGACAATGGCGACTCCAGAGTGACTTTTTATGAAGGCTGCAAACTAGTGACTAAAAGCAGTCCGTTAGCATGGGAAGCTTTTTTCACTATTGGTTGTTGTAATGTCAATATATATTTACGTTGATTCTTCAAATAAATAAATCAGCCAATAAAACGGGAAAAGGTTCCATTCTATGTACCTTTTTTTAGACAGCACCTCCAAAACGCCATCCACGAGCCGCCACTGTTGGTAGATTTGTATATACAGTTGCTCAAAAAAGTATTGGGACAAAACAAACATTCAAACAATTTTTGAAAGAAAAATCAACTTTTAAATTTTAACAAAATATTTATATAGCTAATCATATCTAATGACTATATAAAATTTAAAAAAATCCTAAAATTAACTTAAAGCTTTATTAAGTAATTTTAAAGTTTTACACCTCCTGGTGTAATAACGAAAACTAGGAATCAAAAAAGTTTGGGGCACGCAAACATAACTTTTTATAAAAACTGTGTACATATTCTTTAATAATGTGTTGAGGCTCCTTTATGCTTTACTAGCAGGCTACGCCCGCTTCGCTGGTCACTATATTTAAATGAATATTAGAAAGAATTATCAATATTTTTTACACCACATTATACACAAAAACTAAAAAAAAAGTAACTAAAATTGCTTCAAACCTCGCTTCGGGTACTCGCTGTCTACGGCAGCTCTTTTCCCTCCCGCACTGCATCAGGTCTAGGTTTCCCATGCCTGCAGAAAGATCTTTCCCAGGCACTTTAATCTGGATATTTATCGACGACAGGAAAGATCTGCTACTATTTAAGAACTACGATTTTAAAGATGACTGTATCTCAGCATCTATTAAATATTTTAGTTTTGAACCATGTATTTTATAGCCCATGCTATTTACACTATATTACGATTTGATTTCGACCAATGTAATAAAATAAATGAAAATAAAAAGTAGATTAATATATATATATATATATAAACAAATAAATTTTAATAAATTTAATCCTTTTTGCTATGTATGTACTTCCATTTTTCCCCATAAATACTATTAAAAAAAAAAAAAAAAAAAAAGTTTTTTCTTTTAAAAGAATTAATTAAAAAATGAAAAATAAGAAGTTGGTCTACTATAAAAACTTAAACGTAACTGTTATAAAAATGTTTTTAAAATTAAAACTATTAATTATACTTAATTTTTTCTACTGCATTACAATTTTGTTTCAAAAAAAAAAAAAAAAATCGCCTTTAAATGAATGTATTAAATAAAAATAAGTTGCGTAATAGCCGTTGCTAAGATACGCAGACGATTGAAGCAAAATATTAAATTTATGAAAAATGAAACAAAGAAGCCAATATTTAAAATCGGAAAAACATTAATTTAATAAATTCAAATTCGAAATTCGAAAAAATCTCGATTAGATGCATACTTGCAGGGACCCAGGTACCTATATGCCAAAATCTAAAAATTTAATATGTTTAATTTTTTCTACTATATGTGTATAACTATTTGATTTCAATAAATATAATAAAAAAGATTTCTTCCTCAAATGAATTCAAATAAATAAATAGTTTAATAGCCGTTGCTAAGATACGCAGACTTTTGAAACGAAACAAATTTCTGAAAAATGAAACATTGAAGCCAATATTTAAACTCGAAAAAACATTAATTTAAAAAATTCAAATTCGAAATTCGAAAAATTCTCGATGAGGTGCACACCTGCAGGGTCCCAGGTACCTATATACCAAATTTGGAGGCTCTACGATTAGTAGTGTGAGCACCAGAGCGCAGACACACACACAGACACACAGACACTTCTCTTTATTTATATAGATGACTTCATTTAATCTGTTAGGCATGGACGTAACCAGATTGTCCTAGTAATGTACATCTATTTTCTCCAGGACTGATAGGATTTTTTTCTCTGAGGTCATTTTTGTTAGAAATATTAAAATTACAAATTTTGTTTTTCAAATATTCCCAAATGTGCTCAATAGGGTTTTGACCAGAACTCTGTGGAGGTGATTTGATAACTTGTTAGCAGTTACACAAAATCCACTGTTTGAAAATATGCGCATTACGCTTTGGGTCATTATCTTGATAAAGTTTGAAAGTTGATAATATGCCATTTTTTGAGCACTTTGCTTCAAATTTTGTTTTAGAATATTTAAATACACATATTTGTAGTTTTATACTGACAAACCTTGAAAACGTGAATCTCAAGAGAAATTAAAAATTTGTTCATTTTATCAGTAACTCAAACACTAACCTTCATTTTGACGAGGATTGTGGAAACATTTCATATTAAAATATTAAGCACATTCATATTAAGCACTCTTTTACTATTGATGATGACCACTAAATACATGTGGGGAGAAATAAGATGATAACTCAAATCTAACGATCTTTGCAGAGAAGCGTACAGATAGTATACAAGATGTGACAGCATTCGAAAAATCCCCTGGGATAGCCAGTAATTTTTAGTTTTACTATGAGGTAATATTACCCTGAGAAAAAAAAATATATATACATATACCGCCTTCATCTAGAATGAATCAGTGGCCATTTTATAAATCCCTTAACTAGAAATATAGATTTCCGAGCTACATGCATAAGGCACTCCAATAAACTGAATAGACGAAATGATCGAGAATTTCTAGTCTACACATTTTTAGATGGTGAAACAATATTCTGAATATTCTGAATATTTTCTATAGCGAGAAATTCTCGCTTGAGTTTCTAGAATTGGGTCAGAAACCAAAATTATAGTTTCAAATCCGCCTCTTGTGTTCGCATTTATTTGGAGATATTTTCGAATAGGTTTGACCTCTATAATACAGACAAAATCTCTAGATTTCTAATAGGGGTTTCTAGAACTCGCTTTCAAAGGGGACTAGAATTTATCAGGATGGCATGGAACTATTTTTTCTAGAGCAACAATTTAGATTCTAGATGTCAGCTACAGAATTTTTTCTCAGTGTACCTTTTTCAGGCACATTATTGATATTTTGCGACCGATGATATTGCCTTTGGCGTCTTTTCACCTAGGTTTTATTTCGAGCAGAACATCGCTCGACTTTATATTTATATAATGTTACAAAAATGTTAAGGATGTGTTAATGTTTATACAGTCAAACCTCGTTAACGTTAATCTCAAGGGAAATAAAAAATTTGTTCATGTTATCAGTAACTCAGACACTAACCTTCATTTTGACGGGATTGTGGAAACATTTCATATTAAAAGTAGTTCATGTTAAGCGTGTTAACGTTAATGAGGTTCCAGGCCACATGCCTACTAAATCTCCAGACTTTTCACCATTGTTAAAATATGCTGGGATGAGGTTTACAACGAACTGAAATTACATTTCAAATCATTTCGCATTTGGTTCGAGGTGGACTACATTAAGACACTGGCTATCGAAGCCATTCCAATGCGATTGTCTTATTGGGCTTATATATATGATTTTTGAACTGACGAACAGAACATGACAGGATTTTAAATTGATATAACGTTAAAAAATGCCTAGGATGTGTTAATCTTTATATATGCTTACTAGATCTGCAGGTACATGTTCTTAGAACATGTTGAGCTGAGAATTTCAACCAACTCTGATTACAATCGAAATCATTTCGCAGTTGCTACATTTCGGACGGGTTCGACCACAACGGGACGTTGACTGTTGACTATCGAAGCCATTTCAAAACGACTGTTTCACTGAGCTGCTACCAGAAATGTTTTTATCATCCATAAAAGAGAACATTATTTTACATGCTATTACAACGGTGTTTTGCTAATACATATTAAATACGTATTTATCTACTATAAAAGAATATATATGCCGAATATTGTTGTTGTGAGTTCTGTTTGGTTTATATATTTTTAACTAAATTAAGTTAAATTTATTGATTCGTGAATTATTTCTGAAGATGTAATTACAGATTTGTCAATGAATCGTACTATATATTTGAGGAAAAAACTAAATTTGTTTTAAAAAGATTGAATAATTCTGTAATTAGGCTAGGCGTAGCTAAGCCTCGACATTAGCCTCGGGGCCCTTGTCCATCATTCCTATTGCTGCCAACTTGTAAAAACTATTTAATTCAATATTCATCACTAGTTTTTTATTGTATATTTATCTGTGTAGTTGCACGTCAGTCTAATCGCTTATCAAACACCATTCTTCAAAATCGATGGTAATTTTTAAATTAAAAATTTCCTACGAGTTCGCAGCACTGGTTATTCACTGGCTTCCATTTTATTTCTGATCAATTTTTTCACCATTTTCTCAATGGTTAGAGATTTATTTATTTATTTGTTTGTTTTACATGCTTGTAGTTAGCGTTTTTTTTTTTTTTTTTTTCATTATAAAATTATAATGTATAATATAAATAACGCTATATAATTAAAAATTAAGAGAAATTAATTTTACCGAAAAGGAAACATTCTACTTTGTAAATAAAAGTGTAAAATAGGGTACGTTATACATCTTTTTTTTTTTTTTTTTTTTTGCGTGTGTGTGTGCTGGACATCGATACAAAACATCTAATTTTGCACTGAGAAAAAAATATTTTCTCATTTCTCTTTCAATTTGAATAAACTTCTTTTAGTACTTTAAAATAGATTTTTCTATGGAAATATCTTTCGTAAGAGATAAAAAACATTTTATATGAAGTTCAAGAACGTTTTATGCTTTTTGTCACTTAAGACGGAAGATAACTCATACGAAAGTTTACTCAACTTGATTATGTGCTACGTGAAACGCAATTTCGAAGACAGAAAGTAGAAAAGCATTTCTCCTTTCCGAATACGGATATAACTTTAATATTGAATAACAAATTTTTTTAAGATAAAAAATTCAAAATTATTTTAGTTATGAAAAAGTATTATTAAAGTTTTTTTTTTTTTTTTTTTTTTTTTTTTTTTTGTGTGTGTGTGTGTGTGTGTGTTTAAATAAATGTGAATAAGATTCTTCAAGTGAAAATTGATTTAAAATTTATAAGATTTAAAAATTTTTATTCAAATTTTTCTTTTCTCTTTCATATTTCTATTATTTCGCTCACAATAGCTTAGAAAATGCCCGATATATAGAGAACGATTATAAAGATAATATAACACTGACACATTTGAAACTAAAAATAAATTTTATTTAAGTAAAAAAATATATATATAATATAATAAAATATCCATGAAAAAAGTAGCAACGTTCTTTCATAATTTAACAACCATTTTTATTTTACATATTTTTTTTTATGCACCACAAAAGTAATAAACTTTCTTTTTAATAATTATATATGTATATATATTTATATTATGTTGTATTTCATTTATGATATGTTTAAAACAATATTCATTGAAACATACTTTTTTTTTTTTTTAATGCACCAGCTAAGTAAAAAGCGCTGTTTAATATTCGTTATACACATTTATAATTTGCTATATTGCATTTAGAATATAGAAGAAATATTTCTCAAAATATACACTTTCTTTTTAAGCGCCAAAGAATAAAAAATGTTCTTTAATAATTTATTTTGAATTTAACGAGTGTAAATGTTTCGACTTCAATTTCTATATATCTATTGGTGGTTCCTTATTGTTTTTCAAATTCCAATACACTCAAATTCCAATACATAATTAAACTTACACTATTATCTAAGTAGTGTATTATATTAAATCAAAATATCCGACGAAATTAGCAACGTCCGACGCTATTAAATTGCATGCGCTACTTTTTCTCGTCTGAGGAAGGATCTCACTTAACTTTAATCCGAAATCATTCTCAGTTTCGGCGTTTATAGTTTTACTGAATTGCGTTTCAATGTTCTTGTTTTTAATCATTTTATGAATTTCCTTAGTATGTTTACGGATGTCAGTCGTATACAAATAGGGATGATTATATTCAGAAAAACTGATGTACGCAGGCGCTTAAAGAATGCTGCAGATTAAATGTAAAGATCCATTCGTTCAACGCACTATTTTTATAATAATACAAACTTAGCGCATGCGCAATAGCACGGGTCTGATTACAAAAGGAAAACTATATCACAAAGTATATTATTGTGTAAAAAAGATATTTTTTTAAATATATATTTGCCTGTATATAATTATTTCTTCCTTATTACTTCGTCCATTTTTCGTAAAACTTCATTGGATAAATATTTCCTCCCTTTAATGTATATTCCTGGTTATAATTTCAAATATTTTGTTATTGAAATAAATTTATATACTTACTCTAAAAATATCTGATGGAGAGATTACACACAGCCTCTTTAAAAATGCAATAATACTTATAATTTTCTAAAAAAAAGGTAAATTTTTTAATTAAACGCATAATTTAACTGCTTTTCCTTCTTATCCAAGTGATTGCTTTGGAAATGTACAAAATTGTAATTTTTTTTTCAATGTACAGTTTTTACATTGTATAATATGATCGTATTTTCACATCTAGATAGAAAACAAATTGTTCATTTAATAATAAGTATTTAATGATAAGCACTTAAAAGCAAATTAAAATCCACAATTCTGCAATTTGGTTGGTTGGTTGGGTTTTACGTCGCACTAGTGCTGCGCAGATCTGCAATTGGCGACGGTCTGGGACACACTCCTAGAGGTGGTCCGGAGACATGCCATCACAATTATGATCCTCCGCGGAAGGATGGATCTCCCGCCAACACCTCCTGTAATAATGCCTCCGGGCTGAGCTCTACGTCATGGAAGATCGGCCGATTTTATCCAATCAACACTTCCTATGATACATGTTGGATCGTGGGGATTGGATAAAGTCGGCCGATATTCTGTGACGTACTGCTCAGCTCGGAGGCATTATTACAGGTGGTGTTGCTCCCGCTTCGGTGACCCCCAGAGGTATAATTTTTGATGGGAACATGGAGGACATTGCGGCCACGACAGATTTTACGTGCACCAGCCACCATTAGTGACACGACGGTCTTTGGCCGGCTCGAGTACCGAACCCGCAATCTTTCAATTACGAGGCCGGCGCTCTACCGACTGGGCTACCGCGGCCCATTCTGCAATTTGGAGTTTTACGTAAAATACGAAATAATAAAGCAACAGTAATGTGCATGGATTGCCTCTAAAATGTGTAAAATACAGAGTGTGATTCAATCTACCAACATAACTGCAATTATCGAAGAATTTGAAAATATATCCGAAAATTCTCCAAGTGAAAAAAAATACTAAACTTGTTAAAAAGTACAGAAAGTTGAAGAAAGTACTACAGTACAAATAGTATAAGAAATATCAAATGAAAACTCGATGCATGCTCAAAGTTGATAGGATTTATAAAATAAAGTCCGAAAAGAAGCAAAAAATATTGCTGCACTTATATCTCAAGTAGGGCTGGATTATTTATCAATATATCCCCAAGTATCGATATTTTTTTAATATCCCGATAACAATATTTAAGATCTAGCTCTGCCGATATAACCCTTTAACGATATTATCTAGTGTGCACTGCGCGAACGATCGACATGCCGATAAGTAACGTTGAACGCCAACCACGGATTAATAGAATTATGCTTTCGCGCTAGCACGCATCACGAACGAAACCCGAATGAAACCCGAGCGAACGAACCACGATCAGCGAACGAAACCCGAATGAAACCCGAGCGAACGAACCACGATCAGCTAACGAAACCCGAATGGATCCCGAGCGAACAAACCACGATCAGCGAACGAAACCCGAATGAAACCCGAACGAACGAACCACGATCAGCGAACGAAGCCCGAATGAAACCCGAGCGAACGAACCACGATCAGCGTACGAAACCCGAACAAAAAGAGCGCGCAATATCTTATACTAATACCCATTCTCTTATATTTCTCCCATCACTGATAAAATAAAAATATATAACCCCACTCCAAACGATCTCTCTTACAATGCATATACTTCCTCTTCCTCCTGCGAAACCTCAAATCTAAAATACCACTGCTTTGTCCTTCGTATAATAAAAAAATAAACCAGTATTTATTAAAAGCCATCTGTTTCGTTCTACTCTTCTAGAAGAAAACACTGTCTTCATTAACCTCAGACCAACTTCATCAACCAATGATATCGCGGTCCATCTACAATCAGCAGTTGTGTTTACTAGGAAAGACATTTGATGTCATCGAGCTCGATGTTTTATGTTAGTCGAAACGATATATCCCAATCCGAGATATCTACTATGGGTTCTGAAATATTGATCGATCAACTTTGATCACGAAAGCTCGTTTGCCTGACATTCACTCATCGATATCGATATGTTTGCGATTTACTTACGCAAAAGAATGACTTCGAATATTGAATGTAAAATGAATGTTTGCAGTCGCATCGATTGTTCAAAGAAATATTAAGTGGTATTTAAAAAAAAAAAGAATAATAATAAAATGCAAATAAAAAAATATTTAGGATGTCCTAGAGATGAAAATAGTAAAATAATATCCAAACATATTTCGATCTGTAATTTGTGTTCGTGCACGGTATCATAGAATGTAAATTTGTTCGTATACATGTTTCCTTCTATTATTATTATTAAATCTATATATATATAATCTTTCTTCCTGACTGACTGAGTGAGGGGGTGATTCATCATCGCCCAGACAAAACCCATGGACCTACAAGCATGAAATTTTGTGACAATGTTCTTTCTATAACGTAAGCATCCACTAAGAAGCGATTTTACAAAATTCGCCCCCCAAGGGGGAAGGGGGGTAAAAACGTGAATTCACAAAATCCTTCATATCTCAAACAAAAAAAACAGATATCCGTAAAATCTTTGCTTTAAAATATAGCTAATACAAATGCCTAAAAAATTATTTCTGGAATTTTCAAAATTCGGTTCCCAAGGGGGCGGGGGGGGGGGGGGGGGCAAACGTTATTTCACATGCGTAAAACGTGATTTCGCATAATCCTATATATCTTAAACAAAAAAATAGATACACGTGAAATTTTTGCTCTGAAATATAGCTAATGAAAATATCTAAAAACCAATTTCAGGAATTTTAGAAATTCAGCCCCCAGATCGGGCAGCAAGGGGGAGGGGGCTATGGGGCAAAAACAAATAGAAATATAGTTAGGCCGTTCAAAATTGGTTCAGATAGGTTTTAAAGGCCTGCAAGTCGAGTGGGGATATTTTCGAAAGTGTAAAATTATTAGGAGGGGCGAGAAGGGGGAGGAGAGAGGGGGGCAAAAAAATGAAAATAGTGTCAGATCGTTCAAAATTGGTATGTAGAGGTTTTCGATACTTACAAATCTATTGCGTATATTTTTTAATTTGTAAAATTATTAGGAGGGGCGGGTAGGGGGTGGGGCGGTAAGGGGGCCTATGGGGCAAAAACAAATAGAAATACAGTTAGGCCGTTCAAAATTGGTACAGATAGGTTTAAGAGGCCTGCAAGTCGAATGGGGATATTTTCAATTGTGTAAAGTTATTAGGAAGGGCAAGAAGGGGGAGGGGAGGGGGGGGGCAAAAAAATAAAAATAGTGGCAAAAAAAAATAAAAATAGAGTTAGATCGTTCAAAATTGGTATATAGATGTTTTCGATACTTACAAATCGATTGCGGATATTTTGGAATTTTTTTAATTATTAGGAGGGGCGGGAAGGAGGGTGGGGCGGTAAGAGGGGCTATGGGCAACAACAAATAGAAATACAGTTAGGCCGTTGAAAATTGGGACAGATAGTTTTTAGAGGCCTGCAAGTCGAATGGGGATATTTTCGAAAGTGTAAAGTTATTAGGAGGGCCGGGGAGACGGGGGGGGACAAAAAATTAAAAATAGAGTTAGATCGTTCAAAATTGGTATATAGAGGTTTTCGAACTTACAAATCGATTGCGGATATTTTCGAATTTATAAAATTATTAGGAGGGGTGGGAAGGGGAGGCTATGGGCAAAAACAAATAGAAATACAGTTAGGTCGTTCAAAATTGGTACAGATAGGTTTTAGAGGCCTGCAAGTCGAATGGGGATATTTTCGAAAGTGTAAAGTTATTAGGAGGGCCAGGAAGGGGGCGGAGGGGCAAAAAATAAAAATAGAGATAGATCGTTCAAAACTGGTGCATAGAGGTTTTTGATACTTACAAATCGATTGCGGATATTTTCGAATTTGTAAAATTATTAGGATAGACGGGAGGGGGGGAGCGAAGGGGGTAAATAATAGAAATAAGAGTTAGAGCATTTTGGGAATTTTACCGAAAGCAGTGAGAAGCCGGTGCGACATTTTTCCTAATCAGATTTTGTTTCTCTTTTTTATTTCTTTCACGTGATAAAAATTAATGCAATTTTGAGAATTCAGTAATTATAGTGATTCATTTAACGCGTTAATCGCCATGTCAGTCATATGTGTCTGACGCATTTTTAACACGCATTTTTAACTAGGAAATAACCCTAAAAGGAATATTATATACGCCGAGTAATTATTAACACGTTAATCGCCATGTTAGTCATATGTTCCTGACGCATTTTTAACACGCATTTTTAACTAAATTGTCTAATAAAGTTACCATGGCCCATGTGAAAATTTTTCTAATATTATCGTGGCGATTAACGTGTTAAAAATAGGGACCAGCGAAGCGAGCGTTTCCTGCTAGTATTTTAATAAACTTAGTTCATTATTTAGCTAGTAAAATATATTTTTATCTTCAGAAATTTTATAGCCACAGTTTTTCGATTGAACAATGATATAATACTGAGCATTTTATTATTATTTTATTTATTCATTTTTATTTTTTGTGCAGCATTTTATTATTATTATTATTATTTTAGCTGTTCTTAATAAATATAAGAGATTTATAAGAAAAGAAAAGTGAAAAGAAAGAAATAAATTCTGCTTACATTCTATGGAAACATAATTTAATTTAGTACGACTGGACTTATTTTATGTTATTATTCCATTAAACCATGCACTAACTGTGTTTCATTCACTAGCATCGATTACTATATTCATTCATCGACTACTATAGCTTTGGTTTATGACCCAATTCTAGAAAATAAGCGAGAATTTCTCGCAATACAAAAGATTCAGAATATCCGGAATTTTCAGAATATTGTTTCACCATCTAGAAATGTGTAAACTAGAAATTCTCGATCATTTCGTGTATTCAGTTTACTGGCGTGCCTTATGCACATAGCTCGGTAATCCATATTTCTAGCTAAAGGATTTAGAAAATTACCACTTGTTCATTCCAGAGGAAGGTGGTATATTCTTTTTCTCAGTGTATACTTAAAAGCAATGATATATATTAAAAGAATCACAAAACATTGATTCCCTCTTTATGCAGTTTTTTGTTTTAAATATTATTATTATTATTATTATTATATTTTATTTTACTTTTATGAAAAAGTTATGGAAGTAATATACCAGAAAATATATAGAAAATAATCCACGCTTGTATACATTGGTGTTCATTGGTGTTCATTTGTCTTTAAAAAGTAGCAAATGTCTATTTTCTTTTTCTTGAAAGAAACATCGCAATATATCATTAATATCGATATTAACTTGGTGATATATCGCGATATTTAATTTCTGATATCGTCCAGCTCTAATCTCAAGTATCAGACTTTGGTCTTCAAATGCCAGGTTTGAGTGCCAGTTTAGGCATGAATACGTGCCAATAACTGAAAGTTTCTTAATTAAGTTCTCTTCATAATGTGTATTTAGGTAACATTTTCCCCTATGCTCCATTGTTAAGAAAAGCTTAAATTTTGAATAACTTTTAAAGTTTTAAATGTAAAATGTTCATACTTTATACGATGTTAATGCTAGTATCATAAATAGTATTTTAAAACTTGTCTGACGTCTTCATGAGGAAAATAATTCACATAATGCCTTTTTATGAGAAAACTTGCACTAATCTTCTATATTAAGTCTTATATTTCGAATAGTGTAAGAAGTTTTCAAGTTAGAATGTTAGATATAAAAAATATATTTTTGCCAGCATTGTAAGTGATGTTTTAAAACTTGTCCAATAACTTTGAGATCACTTGTTCATAATATAATATTTACACAGACTAACAAACTAAATAAACATCAAACTAACACACTAACACACTAGCTGACAAGCGGACTAACCTGACAAACACACAACTATAGTATTGACACAAAAATGACGTCTTTCGTCGGATAGAAGAGGTATCACATTGATGCCAGTAAATCGAAACATTTTTGTGAACAAAAGTATCCAAAACGGTACATTTAGCGTTACGCGAACGGGTTGTCGATATGGTACCGGAAATCCGATATAGAAACGAACTTCGCCGATACATCTAACACATATTCGTATAAATCTGGACGAATTCCGATACTTCTGACAAGAAAACGATATAAAAACAAATTTGTTTTTAAGGGTGTTTGATGGTTAACTTATTGAAAATTATCTTCGATGCATATATAATAAATATTATGACTGTGCTACCTACCGACATTTATACGTATTCATTGGTCCTTTATATTTTCCTTTATATTTTTTATAAGGCCCGCTTCACTCATCGTCGACGGAAGCCGAAGCTAATGTTAATCTATGGGAAATTTTCTTTACAAATAACTTATTAATTAATACATATTTTTAAATTCTGTTTTCACATTCTGAAAATTCCCAACTGTTAAATTGACGGACGTTTTTTTTTTTTTTTTTTTTTTTTTTTTTTTTTTTTAATATTATTATTATTATTATTATTTATTTATTTATTTATTTATTTATTTATTATTATTATTATTATTATTATTATTGAAGCTGCAAAATACGAATTTTCAGTAAGTGAAAATTTTCCTTTTGCAATTTCAAAATAAAATCCTAAACATTAAAAAAATACTTTTTTGAAAAATCTCCGTCAATTTAACAGTTGGGAATTTTCTGAATGTGAAAACAGAATTTCAAATATGTAATAGTTAATAAGTTATTTGTAAAGAAAATTTCCCATAGAATAACATTGGCTCATGCTTCTGCCGACGGTAAGTGAAGAGGGCCGTTAATTACAACATCCCTTTAATTGAAAGGACAGCCTTTATCTTTCCAGGCGACTTCAGGCTGTACACAAATTAGAATTCTTCATTGCGACTGCAAGTAAATTATTTCTTAAAATACAAGTACGTTTATAAGTATTTAGTGGTAGCAGTGAATAAAACTAAGCGAGAATAATGATTAATCGTTAACATTTCGATTCCTTAATCCGATTTTCAAAAATTAATATAATATCTTTGATATCAGAATGTTATCTTGCATTCTATACACTACTAGCGCCTATTAAAACTATCATGCTTCGGATACCTGTCTGATAACAACCATTTGACAAACCTGTACATATATCATATTTTTGGTACCGTACAAACCTCGCGTATGTGATATAACTTTATTTTTCACGAAAAAACTATCTAAATGGTGCACGAAAAATGACATACCTGACACATCATATAGGTTTCATACCAGAACGTAATGCTTCTGATACTTATGTGTTTGCTGGCGTTGTACACCATATCAATATTTTAATTTTGGGTTCCCTGTCGAAAATATGAGGTCCGAATATTTCACGAACTCATAATATTTCCATTCTTATTCTACGACAAAAAATGAAACAGTTAATATTCAGGGCGTTTCAGAAAGGTCTCCCCAACTCTGAAATATTATAACTGGGAAAAGGTAAGAGATAGAAAGTAAAACAAATGGTTTATTGGATAGACAGATCTGGAATTTTCTGCAAGAGTAAATTAGTATTGTTTTCTGTTTTGGAACTTTTTAACATTAAATCATCGTTGAAAGCTTTGCCTTGACATCGTCAGACTTCGACTTGTCGTTGGTATTTCAGTAGAATTAAAACATGCTGCTCCAAAGAATGAGGGATTATGGTCTTGAATTTTCTCTAATAACTGACGCATGAACTCTGTATTTTTCAGTAATATTTTAAATATTACTCCATATGTTTGTGGCGCCACCTGTTAACCAAATTTAAAACTATTTCTGAAAACCTAACAAATTCCAGACCAGTCCAACTAATGTGCTACATGTTCCCCTTTCTTTTTTACCCTGTTTCACAGTTTTGTCCTTTCAAAAATTGGGAGTTCTTTCTGGTACACAACTGTATATATATTTGTTTAATGCGTATAATTTTACTTTCTGAATAGTATTTAAATAATTAAATTAATTATAATTAATTAAGTTATTAATACACAATGAATGTTTTAGTGAACCATAGACTATAAAGTCTAGTTTTTTTTTTTCTTTTTAATTTTTTAAATTACATCTAATCATCCAAGGTAAGAAAAGTAATTATTCTTTTAAAAAATAACTATTTGAAAATAATGTATAAATCTGCAATTATATGTTGCTTTCTAAGATGTTTCTAACTTCAATATTATGTGACAAATAGATTCCACTTCATTTTGATGAGACAGGCATAGACCCAAACGTTTCTTTTAAAGATTTATTATCAAATAATTATATATTCAATATGTTATGCAATATGAAATGTTTATCTAAATGCAGTTTTCAACTTATATTAATATTTAAGAAATAATATTTTTTAAAATACATTTTTGAATTAACCTATAAATGTATCCACTTTCAAAAAATGTTCAATGATAGATTACATGCAATCAAAAAATACCACATATACTTGAGAGTTAAAAATAAAATTTCATTACGATATATTCCACGAAAGTTATTTATTTACGAAACTTTCATTATTAGAAATGTAGTTTATTTCTGTTTGTTAAGTATACCTATTTATAGATTCTTTAAGTCTTCCAGAATTAGTTTCCCCATTTCATTTTGTTATTTCTTCCTACGTGATAATTGCTTTTACTATATTTATTTTATTTTAAAATACTTAGAAAAACTTCAAACTTAGGGGTAAGTGGGGTGAAAGAATACATGATTACGTCTCTGATTTGAGATAAATCTCCGGAAATACAAAAATTCCTCATTATGTCACTTAGAAAGAAAATTATAAAAATACTTCTTTGCAATAAAATGGTAATTTGAAAAAGAAAACTTATTGAAATTTTGAAAGGAAAATATTAAATTATACTTTTTTTTTTTTTTTTTTTTTTTTTTTTTTTTTGTAGTGCAAGTCACATGAGAAAATGCACTTGTCAGTAACATGTTTGATGCAGTTACTTAGAGCGTCCTATCGATCATTTAAAACATTATTGTTTCTTATTCTTCCCCTTTTGCTTATTTTAAGTCTAGACATGAGGTCTAATATCAATATCATTTGATATCTAATTTCTTTAGAACTCATTTTAGATGTTTATCATCTGCATTTTTGATGGATTACAGTCCCCGTTTCCAGCATCATCAATTTATTAATGTCTGATTTATTAGCGAATGCATTCGTCAGATGTTTTTTGTCCGTGACTATTAAATGTCATTTTTTTTTTTCTAAGAATATCATTTTGATTATTTCAGATATCTGTTTTGTATAAAATTTTTATTCATAATAATGTAAGGGGGATGGGATATTTTCACGGCTAATATTTTTATTTCAGCATAAAAATTCTTATATTCAAAACAGTACTAGTGCACATTCACGATAGCGCACAAAACATATGAGCAGTATTTGATAAAAATATATATGTATATACATATAGTTATGCAGGTAATTTGTGAGGTTGAGACGTCAGAACGTCACCACAGTTGTTTTAATTAAGCTGGATCCAGCGAAGTAGGAAGTGGGGACGGTTAAAATCACTCCGTCGCCAGTGGCTCGGTGAAGGTTGAGGTCGAGCTAGTTTTGTGTCGGCAGGGTGCTGCATTAAAAGACTTAGATTTTAAATATTAGTTAAATTAGAAGTGATTTTTTAAAAGTACGGATTGAAATGTAGTGAAAGGAGGGTGTAGGAAGAAGTATAAAAATAGAGATGGTTTTAGTAGATAGTGTGGATGTTGGAGGATCGTATAGTGGATGTTAGAGGATATTATAGTGGATGTTATGAATCTTAGTTTGACAGATATTGAAAAGTAGAGTAGTGGAAATTTAGTGGCGTGAAGTTAAGTAGTGTTGAGTGTTGGTGAGTGTCTACTAGTTTTCGGAAAGTTCAAGCTGGGTCAGAAGGGAATCCTCTGTCCCATAGCGAAGCCGTAGTATTGGAGTACGAGTGCGACCGTCTCTACACCTTCGACTATCTGCTGTGGTGAGAATTTAAGATAATTAAATTGTTGATTTATATATTTTTGATTTAGTAATACGCTGACTGAGCTAAGATCTATTTTCCAGGCCGCCCTCCCATTAATCTGGTTCAAATAAACTTTTATTTGTTGTTCAATTCACGTCTCTGATTTTCTTATTAATCTAAGTATTCAAGTTAAGATGGAGTTTGCGGGAACGCAAACGCCACAGTGGCGCCCAACTCAGTTCGACATCCCCCCCACTTATTTTACTGGTTTATTTTACTGGCTCAAACAATGTACTTAAATTTTTTGAAGATCTTGAACAGAATTTTGATATATGTAAAATTGACGTGGATGATAAATTTAATTTATTAAAATACTCCTTAAAAGGAGATGCTAAAATCTGGTATGACACCATTGCCTCTAGAGCTCTAGGCCAAAATCCTACGTATGAGGATTTGAAGCTCAAAATTAAAAATTCATTCTCTTCTATTGTGGATAAAACCAAACTCCGTCAAGAACTTTATACGACAAAGATGTCGTTTTTTGATAAACCCACCACATTTTTATTACGTAATTTCGACATTTTAAAGCAGCTGGATTTAGTTTTATCGTTTGCCGCTGCAATGGAAATCATAACCCCGCTTTTGACTATTCCTATTCAAGATTACCTTGATCTGAAACCTGTCACCTCTTACGACAGTCTGTTTCAAACCTTAGCTAAATATCAAGAACGACACCCTCCAAGGGCGGAAAACACCTTTAATCGCCAACGGGGTAATGGAAATATGCAAAATTCTAGGCGTGAAAATTTCACCCCCCCTCAAAAATTCAATCGCTATCAACAAGAACGTCAATCGCCGCAGACAAGGCGTAATAACTTTCAAAATTCTCGGAACGATCGTTCTAATCAAAATCAGTCTCAAAACTTTTCTCGAGCTGATAGACATAACAGAAATTTTCGTAACTCTCGTAATAACCAGAGTCGTCAGTTAAACGCGTAAGTGGCTCTTGTGAGGAGGGTCAACAGCCACTAAATAACTCAACCACCTCCATATGTTTAGACACCATTTGTATCAGTCCGGTGGACCTTCCTAATTTAAATGCAATAATTCATGATGTTTTCATACCTACTTATTGGGACACTGGTGCTGAACGTTCCTTTCTAGCATATGACACTTATCAAAAGTATTTTGACTTTAAACCTTTAAAACGGACAAATTTAAATATTACAACGGCTCAAGGCCAGTCCTGTGTTAATAGAGGCGAAGTCAGCCTGAATGTTAAAATTCATAATTTAAGTGTTAATTGGCCTTTTTATGTCATCGACAATCTTCAGCATCCCTGCATTATAGGGTTAGATTTTATGAAAGCAAATAATGTTGAAATAAATTTTGCCAATAAATCTTTACATATTGATGATTCTAAGTCAAATTCTAAACCTGTCGAGCCGACAGAGTTAATTGTTAATTTAGAGGAAAGTGCCCTCACTCATATTGAAAAAATTTATTTTCTTAATTTTCTTAATCAGTTTAAACAGTTATTCTCTGAGACACCTGGCTTAACCCATGTTGTTTGCCATGAAATTGACTCTGGAACTAATAAACCAGTCTTTAGTAAGCCTTATCGTTATGATCAAGCCAAACAAGATATTATAAATTGGCATATTGAGAAAATGTTGCAAAATGATATTATTATGCCTGTCACTTCTCCTTATGCATCTCCTGTTGTTTTATGTCGTAAGAAAAATGGTAAACCTGTTACTGACCCTGAGGCATGGAGATTTGCAATCGATTATCGTAGGCTAAATTCTATTACACAATATCCTCAGTATCCCTTGCCTATAATTGATGATTTGTTAGCACATATAACAACGACAAATTTTATGTCTACTCTCGATCTGACATCGGGTTACTTTCAAATTGCAATGAAACCCGCTGATATATCAAAAACAGCGTTTATAACTAAAAACGGCACGTTTGGCTTTAAACGAATGCCTTTCGGATGTTCAGGGGCTGTGGCAACATTCCAAAAAGCCATGGAAACTATTCTTAAACCTGTTTTGAATAAATTTGTACATGTTTATCTCGATGATATAATAATCACGTCCTCATCTTACAATGAGCATTTAGATCATTTAAAAACTGTTTTTACTCTACTGCAAAATGCAGGATTAACTTTAAATTCCTCTAAGTGCCATTTTGCACGACAGGAAATTAAGTATCTAGGCGTCAAAATAACGCCTGCTGGTATTTCTGTAGATAATGAAAAAGTTCAGCCAGTTTTAAACATGCCCCCTCCTACAACTTCCAAGCAAGTTTCGAGATTTCTAGGCATGTGTGCTTGGTATGGGAAATTTATAACTAATTTTGCTCACATATGCGAGCCCCTCTTTAAACTCAAAAGGAAAAGAGTTAAATTTCACTGGTCAAATGAAGCACAAGAAGCATTTGATAACTTAAAAACTATACTTAGCGCTCCTCCTGTACTAGCTCATCCTAATTATAATATTAAATTTCAAGTAGCTACTGATGCTTCTTCGTACGGCATTGGTGCCGTTTTAAGCCAAGAAGGCCGCCCAATAGCATATGCGTCCCGTACGCTTAACGCTGCAGAAAGAAATTATCCAGTTACTGAACGTGAATGTTTAGCAGTGCTTTGGGGACTGCAAAAATTTCGTTTATATTTTACGCAACTTCCAGTAACAGTTGTTACGGATCATGCGGCATTAACGCGGTTAACAACAGGAAAGAACCTCTCACCTCGCATGATTCGATGGACTCTTAAGTTATCTAACTTTAATATAAACATCGAACACCGACCTGGTTCTGACAATATCGTAGCTGACGTTCTTTCACGTACTACTCAAACTCAAGAAAATAAGATTGAATCTAATTTTACAAATCAATCCCTTGTTTTAAATGAAGAGAATGATCAGTTAAATTGTACTGTTAAAGCCTCATATATTCATCATTCGCATTTAAAGGCTGAACCGGTTCAATCCGAAATATTAGCAGACGTGAGTGAAACTCGTGTAAAGGAAATTGAAAGTGAACAAGTAAACCAAGGTGCGTCTACAAATCTAGTACCTACCTTAAACAATAAACTCGTATCTGATCAGGAAAAAGTAGCTTTAGCGCTTATGCCAGCATCTGTGTTAAATTCGAGAGATCAATTAATCCAAGAACAAAAAAATGATCACGAATTTGGATTAATCTATAAGTATTTAGAAGATCCTGAGTCAGTTTCATTAATTGAATCAGCCATTGCCTTAAACTGGTCCCAATCTTTTTCTTTAATCGATGACTTCCTTTTTTATTCAAAATTATTATCATCTTATGGCGAATTGTGAGTTGTAATTCCCCAATCTCTTCGTCAAGCCATCCTATTTGAGTTTCATGACTCTCCAATTTCGGGGCACTTTGGCATTAGGAAAACTTATAAAAAGCTCAAAGATGACTGTTACTTTCCTAAAATGAGGAAGTTTGTTAATGAATATGTTTCGAGTTGTCGCTTGTGCCAGCAATATAATTATAAAAATGTAAAGCCGGCCGGTAAATTAATTCGTATTAAAGTTGATTTTCCAAATCAAATTCTTGGACTCGACTTAATCGGTCCTTACCCCCTCTCTAAACCAAATAGATTTCGTTATGTGTTAGTTATGGTGGATTATTTTAGTAAATGGGTTGAATTTGTGCCTTTACGTAAAGCTTCGGCACAAGCAGTGGCCACTGCCTTCTTTAATAATTATATTTCTCGTTACGGCGTCCCCCTTCAAATTGTAACGGACCATGGTCCTCAATTTATAAGTAATGTTTTTAAGGCACTTTGCGATACACTCGAAATTAAACATGTCTTCACGGTTCCATATCGGCCGCAAGCTAATCAGGCCGAACGTGTCAATAGAACTTTAATTAATATGATTGCGACGTTCATTGGTCAAAATCATGAAAATTGGGATCAGTTTCTCTATCATTTTGGCTATGCGATTCGTACAGCGGTAAGTGATGCCACAGGAAAAACTCCCGTTGAATTGTTTTTGGGCAGAAAGATTCTGACCCCCTTTCAAAAACTGGTATTAGTACAGCAAAACGCATCTCAATTTATTACGCGAAATATTGAAGAATTGCTACCAGAAGTTCAGAGAAATTTGAGAAAAGCTCAAGAGCAACAAGCTGTATATTATAACCTTAAACGTAGAATTTTAGAAGTAAAGTGAGAGATAAAATACTCCTAGAATCACATTTTCTTAGCTCTAAAAAAGATTCTAAAGTAGCTAAATTTGGGCCAAAATTCATTGGGCCTTTCTCTCTTTTAAAGATAGAAAATAATAATTTGACAATTGATTTTAACGGCACCCCAACAACCATTAATGTTGATCAGATACGCATTTTTAAAGAGCGCACTCAATCATATGCTGAAACTCTTGATAGTGATAGCGTGCAGGGTTCAAACCCACCTGACGTCTTTACGCCTAAGCTCACTTCCCAGCCTAGTGCTCCTGATTCTTGTACAACTGATAAACTACCTACTCCTACAACACCCGAACAATCTGTTCAGGGCACTTCCACTGATCGATCTAGTGTTAGCAGACCCGTCGCACAAAAGCGAGCTCGTAGTGGGTCATCAAACCATTCTAATGTGAAATTTCCTAGGCAAACTGGTCGCAAACTCGACTATTCTTTTACTAATAGCTCTTTTATACCGCAGATTAAAAAGAAAAAAAGCTTGGAATAAATATTTAAAAAGGCCACAAGCCCCCTCCTCAAAGTCCTCTGGAACACATCGCCCACAGAAGGTACTAGCAGTTCCAGATTCAGTGCACACCGACTCTTTCCGACCTAAGAGAAAGGCAAGGGTTCGAAAAAGAACTCCACACTCTTCATCAGCTAGCGGACGGCACATGGAGAAATTCCTAGCAGCTCCTGACTCGATCGGCAAAGACGAGTTCTCTTTACACCACCGATTCAATACCCGGCGTCAAGCCAGACTCCGACAACAGGCTCAGCCATATGAATCACCTGCCGAGCAAGCCTTTGTACAAGCCTTTTGGGATAGCCCTAGACCCCGGTCTGAAAGCCTGCAACCCTGTGGCCTAGCTGACGAGTACATCGAGCACATTCACCAAGACTTCTAACCTTGCTGAAGTTACAGCTGCAAATTCACATCAGGTGATACCGTTCTCTATTTTTTTTTCTATTACAAGTGCATTTCTGTCAGAGCTGTACAAAATGTTCGACATACCTTGAAGCCTTTTTGGGACTTTATATTTTAAGAACTCTTACGAAAGTTGTGGACTTTCCCAAACTAACAATACAAAATTTAATTTAGCCATGAACTTTCAAATCAAAATTCATGTTCTGCTTCAATGTCAACATTTTTGATCTCTCTTAAATATCTATTTTATGTATGTATTAAGTTCTTTTACCTTGTAGCCATCACCTGCAGAAAGCTGGTAATATAAACTGTTTTTTTGACCCTTTGTAAATTTCCCCCCCCCTTTTTTTTCTTTCGTATTTTTATAAATGATGTATTTATAAAGTGCATATTTGTATTTGTAAAACTTATGAATATTTGTATAAAAGTTTATCTGTATGTACTTTTAGAGGGGAAGCAATGTTTTTTTTAGCTATAAGCATAAAAGTCGTGTTTAACTATATAACATTAAAAAGACTAACTGCTCAGTTTTTTCCGCTTATGCTTTAGCTAAGGAGAGAGAAATATTTCTGTATGTAACCTATCTATTATGTTAATAGAGACGAACATGTCTCAGATTCTTCTAGAGATGAATTGTCACTTTTTTACTATGCATACTGTAAAAGTTTTTCCCATTTCAGACACACTCTGATGGACTATTCTTTTAATCTGATGTTAAAACTGTTTTTATCTAAAGAGAAAGATCTCTTAATTTGATGTCAAAAAGTTCTTTTTCCTGGATGTGGACAGCCTGCACATTCCGACGTCTGCTCTAGTATGAAGAAAGTTCATCCTATTCTTCGTTTAGTCATCTCCCTTGCAGACGTAAAGCTCCAGATACCAGTCCAGCAAGTACACTCCTACTAATAAAGATTTTCTCATGTTTTTCTTTAAAAAGAACAATTATTCTTGTGATTATAACAAACTTTAAATGTTGCATTTGTCCCAAGCGACTTACTATGTAAAGACACGCATGATCAAGTTTGAATTTAATATTTTGCCTCCCTGGCCTAACAGGGAGACGTGTGTACATCCTACTGTAAGCCTGGTTTTAGCTCAGTCAGAGTCCCGGAGTTCTCGGGGTAAAAGTACGCCTTTTATTTAAAATTTTAAATTAATTTTTTTTTTTTTGCGTCCCCGAGTTTTCGCCCAGGGATTTAACAAATTTTTAAGTTTTTCTCACCCGGTTAAAATTTAAGTGGCTGTACTCACACTTCAGAGATTTGAGATAGCTAGATATGGAATGCAGTTATTTAAATTTACTCGATCAAACCCGTTGGGGATTTTCCCGACTAAATTTTTTTTCTTGGAGGGGGACTGTGAGGTTGAGACGTCAGAACGTCACCACAGTTGTTTTAATTAAGCTGGATCCAGCGAAGTAGGAAGTGGGGACGGTTAAAATCACTCCGTCGCCAGTGGCTCGGTGAAGGTTGAGGTCGAGCTAGTTTTGTGTCGGCAGGGTGCTGCATTAAAATACTTAGATTTTGAATATTAGTTAAATTAGAAGTGATTTTTTAAAAGTACGAATTGAAATGTAGTGAAAGGAGGGTGTAGGAAGAAGTACAAAAATAGAGATGGTTTTAGTAGATAGTGTGGATGTTGGAGGATCGTATAGTGGATGTTGGAGGATATTATAGTGGATGTTATGAATCTTAGTTTGACAGATATTGAAAAGTAGAGTAGTGGAGATTTATTGGCGTGAAGTTAAGTAGTGTTGAGTGTTGGTGAGTGTCTACTAGTTTTCGGAAAGTTCAAGCTGGGTCAGAAGGGAATCCTCTGTCCCATAGCGAAGCCGTAGTATTGGAGTACGAGTGCGACCGTCTCTACACCTTCGACTATCTGCTGTGGTGAGATATTTAAGATAATTAAATTGTTGATTTATATATTTTTGATTTAGTAATACGCTGACTGAGCTAAGATCTATTTTCCAGGCCGCCCTCCCATTAATCTGGTTCAAATAAACTTTTATTTGTTGTTCAATTCACGTCTCTGATTTTCTTAGTAATCTAAGTATTTAAGTTAAGATGGAGTTTGCGGGAACGCAAACGCCACAAATTTACTAACGATGTTTCTTTAAAGTACGAAACATTTGTTTCGCATTTTAATATCTGATTACGGAATTCATCGGAATTTAATCTTTTCGTCTTCTAAAAAGTGTTTTGTGTAATTATTTAAACTTAAACAATTGACGCTTGCATTTTATTATTATGGAATTTTGTTTTGTATGCAGGGTTAATATATTCCGGTTGTATTAAAAATTCTAAACATATTGAATTCCACAAATAGCAACTGCTAATAACCTTATTTTTAAATTCAGGACACACTAAAACGCGCAAGAATAGTAATTTTTGAAAAATAGGCAATAAAACCAATAATATATTTACCATAATATAGATATGAGAAAGCACAAATAAGTTTATTGCAATTTATTTAGAATAGAGATATTTTTATTTAAATGTCTATAGAGGCTAAGCAATCTGATGTGACATTCACACTAATTTCCTTTATTCAAAATAATTTTGATACATTGTAACTGTTCAGGGTTTAATATATGAGGCACTATGTTTGAACATTTCTAGTGTTCAACAACAAATGCAAACATTTTATTTGACATTACATTTCTGATTAGGAGGACTACCTCCCTCCAATCTCAGTTTAAATATTTTCGTTACATTCATAAAAAAAATATAAAGTTGTTACTGAATTTAAAAAAAAAAGAAATTGTTCAAAATTATTCAAAAAATTCATTATTCGAATCATTCCTCGAATCTTATTCACAAATTTTGATTTGTTTTGTATATTAACTATAAAGTGTAAACACACCACATATTTTACATTAAATTATCATAACAAAAAAATTCATAGAGCAACTTAAAATACATTTTAACCTATTTCTAGTCCTATCCCAAATTTCCCGATTTCTTTTGTGTGGCTTTATAGAAGAAGGATAAGTGTCTTTTTTTACATCGTACTCTATGGTAAATATATTTATGTGAATATAAAAACTATGTCGATATTTCTCTTTGTTTAGTCCAGTCTAAAGATGTTAAACCACTATGGGCATTCGCTTATATAGACATTTTTACATCTTTAAACAACTTTAGACGTCCGTATGTACTATCCATTAGTTCTATTCCAATAAGAAGTGTAAAATAAAATTTACTTATGATGCATATTTAAAATACTAAGTTTGAACTTCATGCTATTATTTCTCTTTCAGTTATGATAATAACAATTGCCCATGAATAGAGACCAAACAAAAATTTAATCTTTTCGTCTTCTAAAAAGTGTTTTGTGTAATTATTTAAACCTAAACAATTGACTCTTGCATTTTATTATTATGGAATTTTGTTTTGTATGCAGGGTTAATATATTCCGGTTGTATTAAAAATTCTAAACATATTGAATTCCACAAATAGCAACTGCTAATAACCTTATTTTTAAATTCAGGACACACTAAAACGCGCAAGAATAGTAATTTTTGAAAAATAGGCAATAAAACCAATAATATATTTACCATAATATAGATATGAGAAAGCACAAATAAGCTTATTGCAATTTATTTAGAATAGAGATATTTTTATTTAAATGTCTATAGAGGCTAAACAATCTGATGTGACATTCACACTAATTTCCTTTATTCAAAATAATTTTGATACATTGTAACTGTTCAGGGTTTAATATATGAGACACTATGTTTGAACATTTCTAGTGTCCAACAACAAATGCAAACATTTTATTTGGCATACATTTCTGATTAAGAGGACTACCTCCCTCCAATCTCAGTTTAAATATTTTAGTTACATTCATAAAAAAATATAAAGTTGCTACTGAATTAAAAAAAAAAAAAAGAAATTGTTCAAAATTATTCAAAAAAATTCATTATTCGAATCATTCCTCGAATCTTATTCACAAATTTTGACTTGTTTTGTATATTAACTATAAAGTGTAAACACACCACATATTTTACATTAAATTATCATAGAAAAAATTCATAGAGCAACTTAAAATACATTTGAACCTATTTCTACTCGTATCCCAAATGTCCCGATTTCTTTTGTGTGGCTTTATAGAAGAAGGATAAATGTCTTTTTTTACATCGTACTCTATGGTAAATATATTTATGTGAATATAAAAACTATGTCGATATTTCTCTTTGTTTAGTCCAGTCTAAAGATGTTAAACCACTATGGGATTTCGCTTATATAGACATTTTTACATTTTTAAACAACTTTAGACGTCCGTATGTACTATCCATTAGTTCTATTCCAATAAGAAGTGTAAAATAAAATTTACTTATGATACAGATTTAAAATACTAAGTTTGAACTTCATGCTATTATTTCTCTTTCAGTTATGATAATAACGATGCCCATGAATAGAGACCAAACAAAAAAAAATATATATATGATTTTTTGACTCGGATAAGCGCAAAATGTGTAATTATAGCATACAATCAATTTCGGTATTCGATCTTAAACAATATTTATATCTTATATTATTAAGAGAAAAGAAAAAAAGGAAAAATTAAATATCTAGCCTAGTTTAATTCAGGGTTTTTAATATGTATGTGTACTCTATGCTCATTTATTATCTTCGATGCATATATAATAAATATTATGACTGTGCTACCTACCTACACATATAAGTATCCTTAATTACAACACCTCTTTAATCGAAAGGAGACCCTTTATCTTTCCTGGCGCCTGGCGACATCAGGCAGCATACAAATTAGAATGCTTCAGTGCGATTGCAAGTCAATTATTTCTTAAAATATATGTAAGTTTATTTACAAATACTTAGTGGTGGCAGTAAATAAAATTAAGCGACAATAATGATACAATATCGTTGACATTTCGATTCCTTAATCTGATGTTCAAAAATTAATACTTATATCTCTGATATCAGAATGATATCTTGTATTCTATACAATACTAGCGCCTCTTAACACTATCATGCTTCGGATACCTGTCTGATAACAACTATTTGACAAACCTGTACATATATCATATTTTTGATACCGTACAGAAACCTCGTATGTGATATAACTTAATTTTTCACGAAAAATATATCTAAATCGTGCACGAAAATTGACATACCTGACAAATCGTATACGTTTGCTACCAGAACGTAATATTTCTGATACTTATGAGTTTGCTGGGATCGTACACAATATAAATTTTTTGATTTTTGGTTCCCTGTCGAAAATATGAGGTTCGTAATTTTCACGAACTCCTAATATTTCCATTCTTATAGTACGACAAGATATGAAACAGTTAATATTCAGGGCGTTTTAGAAAGGTCTCCCCAACTTTGAAATGTTATAAGCGGGAAACAGTAAGAGACAGAAAGTAAAACAATTGGTATATTGGATAAACAGTTCTGAAATTTTCTATAAGAAAAAATTAGTATTATTTTCTGACCTGGACATTTTAACATTAAGTTTTTGTTTAAAGCTTTGCCTTGACATCGTCGGACTTATCGTTGGTATTTCTGTAGAATTAAAACATGTTGCGTCAAAGAATACAGCATTATGGTCATCAATTTTCTATAATAACTGACGCATGAACTATCTTATTTTTGAATAATATTTAAAGTTTTGTATGTTTGTCACGCCACATATTAACCAAATTTGAAACTATTGCTTAAAACCTGTGTATAACAGACCGGTCCAATCAACGTACTATGTGTTCCCCTTTCTGTTTCTCTATGTTTCACAGTTTTATCCTTCCAAAGTTTGGGAGTTCTTTGTGATACACAACTGTATATATAATTATTTAATGCGTACAACTTTCCTTTCTAAATAGTATTTAAATAATTAAATTAAATGAAAACATTTATTAATGCACAATAAATGTTTTAGTAAACCATAAAGTTTAGATTTTTTTTTTTTTAATCTTTTTCAATTACAACTAATCATCCAAGGTAAGAAAAGTAATTATTCTTTTAAAAATTAACTACTTAAAAAAATAATGCACAAAACTGCAATTATCTGTTCCTTTCTAACATGTTTCTAACTTTAATATTGTATTACAAATAGATTCCGCTTCATTTTGATGAGACAAGAACAGACCCAAACGTTTGTTTTAAAAATTTATTAACAAATAATTATATATTCAATCTATTATGTAATATGAAATATTTAGCTAAATGCAGTTTTCAACTTATATTAATATTTATGTAATAATATTTCTTAAAATACATTTTCGGATTAACCTGTAAATGTATCCACTTTCAAGAAATGTTCAATGTTAGATTAGATGCAATAAAAAAATACCACATATATTTGAGAGTTAAAAATAAAATTTCATTACGATATATTCCAGGAAAGTTATTTATTTACGAAACTTTCATTATTAGAAATGCAGTTCTTTAAATGCGAAAGTGTTATTTCTGCTTGTTTAAAGCAAGTATCCCTATTTATAGATTCTTTAAGTCTTCCAGAATTAGTTTCCCCGTTTTATTTTGTTATTTCGTCCTACGTGTTAATCGCTTTTACTATATATATATATTTTTAAATACTTAGAAATACATCAAACTTAGGGGGGTGGGGTTGAAAGAACACATGATTACGTCTCTGATTTGAAATAAATCTCCGGAAATACAAAAATTCATCATTATGTCACATACTAAAAAAAATTATAAAAATACTTCTTTGCAATAAAATGGTGATTTGAAAAAGAAAACCTATTGAAATTTTGAAAGGAAATTATTAAATTATTTTTTTTTAATTATTATTATTATTATTATTATTATTTTTGTAATGGAAGTCACATAGGAAAATGCATGTCTCACTAACACGTATGATGCAATTTCTTAGAGCGTCCTATCGATCATTTAAAATATTATTCTTTCTTGTTCTTCCATTTGTGCTTATTTTGAGTCTAGACATGAGGTCTAATATCAATATCATTCGATATCTAATTTCTTTAGAACTCATTTTAGATGTTTATCATCTGCCTTTTTGATGGATTACACTCCACGTTTCTAGTCTTATCAATTTATTAATGTCTCATTCATTAGCGAACGCATTCGTCAGATATATTTTGACCGTGAGTATTGAATGTCATTATTTTTTTTTTCTAGGGATATCATTTTTATTATTTCAGATATGTGTTTTGTAAAAAATTTTGTATTTAAGAAAAACTAAGGAGGGTAGGATTCACTCACGGCTAATATTTTTACTTCCGCATAAAAACAGCTATATTCGAAACAGAACTAGTGCACTTTAACGATAGTGTACAAATAATAGAATAGTATTTGATAAAAAAAATATATACACATATATTTATGCAGATAATTTACTAACGATTTTTTTTACTTTCTATTACCCATAAGGTAGAGAATATATTTTTTTGGGACAAATTTTCGAAATTGAGTTTTTGTTATATTTATATATTTTGAGGTCCTCTGAATCTAAAAATCATGTTTTTAGCGGTTGGTCTGTCTCTGTGTCTCTGTGTGTGTCTGTCCATTACCAGCATATCTCAGAAACAAATTACAGTACAAAGTTCAAACTTGGTATTCTAAATGTGTATGATATAGGGATGCTACACTAAGCTTTTCGTTGAGAAGGAGCAAATGGTTCGTGTACAGGGACAATCAAGAGAATTCTAATACATTACGTCTATGGGGGAAATTGCAGGTAAGTAGAGTTTAACATCTATAGACTGCACTAAACCAAATGAAACAAATATATATTTTTATATGCATAAAAACATGTTTCACAGTTCGTTTACAGGACTGATGTTTAAGATGTTGTTTACAGACAATAAAACTGTCTTTCTTTGGCTATTTAGTTTTATTTTTCTCTAAGATGAAAATCATTTGCATTCATCATGTTGGATAATTTTAATAAATAATAGTTTTAATGAAAAGTATTTGCCTTTAGTGAATTTGTTTAAGAAAATACAGAAGAAAGTCGTGCGGTGGCCGCAATATGCTAGTTAAAAATTGTTCTAATAATGAACAGAATTTGTTTTTATGTATTCTGTATATGAAATATAATAAGATTATATTGCACCTATAAATAAAACAGATATAGATAATTTTATTAATATTAATAACTAAAATATTAACAGTTTAACTTTGAATTATTTAAACATTTAATTGTGCAACTTTATCACGATTATTTCTAAAAACAGCTATCTAGTAAACTCGCTGTTAAATATATTACTTAAGAATTTTTTAACATAAAATTTTGATGTAATATTTAGTTGTACTTAGGCAATTGTTAAACAAACTTAAAAGTTTTCTAAGACAAATAATGTAAAAATGTTACAGCTTTTAAAGAAACAAACTATTTGCATTTTTGTATTTATTTAAAGTGTAATCCTCTTAAATAAAACTTTTTAACTTTTGATGTTACATTTACATTTTTCACAAATTCATAAGAAATCCTTTTTCGGATTTATGTTCAAATTTTATGAAACAGTTTTCTTTATTTTGGGACCACAAGTGCAACAAAAATATATTTAATAATTCTTTGTAGTTTTTGTACCTCATAGTTTATAAACAAATTTCCGTCCATAGATGAAAAAAGTTTATTTTTAAAGTTTTCTTACAGGTTAAGTTAACTAAACAAGGAATTTGCATTATAAGAATATTTTGTTATAGTTATTTATTGTCGGGTATTTTTTAAGCTACTTTTATTAAGTATGCAATATAAATTCCAATTATCTTTAGAAATTTATATTTGTTAGAAAAAAGAAAATGAGGTTAAGTATAATTTTTGTTTTTAATTATAGTGACAAACTATATGGTTTTTCATTTTTATATACAAAAAAAAAAAAAAAAAATTTCGACACCTGATACTATTCTTGACTATTCTTATGTAACATGCCCTCCTGAATCCGAATATAACTACAATTTTGCCCAGTCACCCACCGTTTTCTCGGGACACCGCCTTCCCCCTCCCCCAATTTTTATCACTGTTTGGAAATTTTATGGCCATGAATTTGATTTTGAGAATGAAAAAAAAAAAAAAATTTAACACTTAAAAGAAAAATGTATAATGTGTAATAAATAACATTAACAATAAATTAAAAAACTATGAGACATGTAATGCATAATTTCAGCGGCAAATCCCCCCTCCCCCCTAAATGTTTACCTCGCATCAAATGTTGATGTTTTAGAATTTCTCAACACTGTAGCCCCTCAGAAGTTATTTAACAGTTAAAATAATCCCCCTACCCCCCCCCCCCCAAAAAAAAAAAAAAAATCCTCAGAAGATATTCAACGGTTAAAATAATCCTCTCCTCTCCTAAAAATCAAATTTATACCTATAAGATTACCGAAAAGTAGTAAAAATAGGGGGCCGTCCCTAAAAAACGCTGGGTGATAGGGCAAAATGGATGTCATATTCGGATTCAGGAGGTCACTTCATAAGAATTGCCAAAATGTTGTTGGGGGCAATTTTCATGCCGAGCGGTGTTTCTTGTTTCATGGATATCAAAACCAAAATGCGGTGTGACATCATTCTACCAAAGGAAAAATTTACCATGAAAAATTCACTTCAGGGTTAAATAAAATATCTTGAAAAGTAAAAAAAAACTTCTTTTGAATGCCAGACAGAAAGTTCTGCAGCAAATTTTTGTATATTCTAAATCTTTGAATGAGAAATTCTAATTTAGTTTAAGTCCTCTGGGAAATTTCTGATTGATACCTGAAAGTTCTTTTTTAGAAACTGTTTAAGTTTAGACGTTTTCTTTAAATCACAGTTTATTGATGTCGACGTAGTGGAATGTGAAGAAAGTTTTATATAATAATAGAAATTAAACGTTTTGTATTTTCTAAGATTTTAAAATAATTTATATCTATCAATTTGAATTACTATGCATTTCGGGTAAAAAAAAAAAAAAATGTATTAGAATATTTTTTGTTACACTAAGAGACGAAAAATTAGGATTTTTATAATTAATTTAAAAAACATTACTAATAATAACCAAAGTTGTAGATGTACAACTAGACATCATGACAGTCACAAATATAAGTTTGCTACATTCTACGAACATTCGTTTTTGAACTTTACGAGATTCAAATCCATATAGCAAATCGGGATTACAATATTGCTTTATAGTTTGTATAAGGAAGTTAAAAAAAAAAAAAAAAAAAAAAAAAAAAAGACTGGTGTGAAAAAAATAAAAAAGTGAAGACCAAAAGCACTACGGAATATTAATTAAAATGTTGGCAGGTATGTATAAAATCAAGAATGTTGCTTAGGAGAGTGTGGTTTCAACTACAATGCTTCTGTGGTAGACAGGTTTGTTTAAGTGAACAAAGAAAGTAGTTTCTGATTTCCTCCTCAGATGGCGCTATTCGTCTCTAGGTATTTGTTTATTTAGTGTTTCTTGTACTTTTGCTATGGTATTTTTGATTCACAGGTTTAACTCCACTTCATTTCTTTTCGCGTGAGTATGTAAAGAAAAAAACGTATACCTGCCGTTTGACTGGCATTGCAATATTCTAGTCCCGAAGAACGTATGTAATGCTGTCTCTTTTAAAGTCCATGCCAGCAAGCACGGGGATTGAATTATATTACCATTTGGATGTGGATTACCAATTTAGTTGTTGTTGTTATTTCTAATTCCAAATTATCAAGCACAGGCAAGACCATCTCCACGAAGTTAAAGACTTATAAAAAGTCTAAAAATAGTACAGCGTCCTTTAAAATATCGTCTTATCTAAAATCTAGCAGTTAAGGATATGATAGGGTGAAGCCTGATCAGATTTACACCAGGGGCACTCTGGAAAAAAAAATGTCCCTGCTGGAAAGTAAGCGCTCTGATGTACCCACACAAGAAACGCGTAAATGCCGTTTCACGATTTTTGTCGGAATGGAATTAGAGAAACCCACTAGGGTTCCTTCCTGTCTACCATACTCGACTGGGTGAAGTTTTACAAATTTTATTCATGTCAAATTTTCGGGGGGGAGGATATTTTGCTGTATGTGAGTATCCTATCACATCCTCATCAGAAACAGTTTTGGGCAAAACATCAGCAGCTTCATTTACCCAGTTTGGACTAACATTTATATAGTTACTACAAAATTATAAAAAATTATTTTAAATTATTCAAACAATTGCTAACTAAAACACTCTATGAAACTGACTGAATTTCTTTTGACTAGCTTCGTACATTATTAAATATTAAACTTTGCACAGCATTAAAAAAGAAAATGTATAACAAATTTGAAACACACTTACAGACAACTCCATAGAATTAATATCCCAAAATTGTTTGGTCTGGCAATGTAACCGAAGCATAAATGATTTCATAGCATATATTTTATGTAAAACGTTGTTTTGTGCATATAAAACATGTATGTCAATCTCATTTGTTTGGCGTAGTTTAAATATGTTAAAATGTACGTACCAGTAATATTGCACGTACACGTAAAGTATTTGAATATTTTTCTATATCCCTGTATACGACCCATTTCTCCATTTCGAAAAAAATGATCAAGTAGCATCCTCGTATGATACAGGTGTTTAAAATCGATTTTTGATATTTGTTTTTTAGTTATGGTAATAAAATACTCTCCCGGACAAACGCACAAACACAGATACTAATTACTAAAAGATGTATTTCGTTTTTAGCTTGTAAAAAGACGTAGGCTGCCCTGCCTGCGTCATACTTAATGAGGTAGTGAATGTAAATAAGTTTCAGAGACAAATACAAAATTGGATAGTATATTTAATTAAACTTCAGATAAAAGGAGCATGGGACTACATTACTAAACACCTCTTGAAAACATTTAAATGCGCAAACTTCCTCGTGAAATTATAAATGCTAAATACTTTCAATAATTTAATAAACATAAGTGGCCTTATAATCTCATTATAAAACGATAATTGAAACTATATTACCCTTTGGCGAACTGACGACAAACTCGATGATCTTTTAAATATTCGAAGACGAACTTGTCTCGGAAACACTTGTGGCCGGTTGGTTGGTTGGGTTTTTTACGTCGCACTAGTGCTTCGCAGATGGGCAATTGACGACTTTTCTGGCCTGAATAATACTTCAAGGTAGAAGCTACTTCCCTACCTACATTCCACCTACTACACACCTAAACCACACCGAGTGCGATATCCTTTTATACGTTTAGCTAATTTGTCTTTTTCTATTTAACCCTGCTTACACTGAAACTAATTTGTTAATTCTCGTAAAATACGAAGCTTCCTTTTAAAATTCGCAACTTTTATCTATCTTTCGTTGAGTGCTTTAGTAAGTAGAGTAAAACCAATGATATGACTCGGCAATCTCGCAACTTCTTATTTGTGAACTCTCTACGAAAACTGATTCATACCCCACAAGTGGACCCCAATACGTGTAAAGCTAGCGAAATCTCATTTACGAAAATTTGACCAAAATACAATATTTTCTTATTATTAAGGGAAAGGAAAATCTGGAAATGAATTTTAAATAAAATTAATAGAGTTGTTATTATTTTCTAATTTTAAATTTATTTTCCTTTTCAATAATCATGCATAAACGAAATATATATATATATAGTCGGTAACAAAAGTGTCCGAACACTAGCAAAAATTCCTATGTAAAAAAAGTAGACTTCGTACGGTTTTGTTAAATAAATCCTTATCGAATCATGTTCTCACCCTGACTAAGAAAAGGATTCGACAAGGATTTATTTAACAAAACCGTATGAAGTGTACTTTTTTTACATAGGAATTTTTGGTAGTGTTCAGAAACTTTTGTTACCGACTGTATATATACATATATATAATGCACTTGCTATTGTGTTTTCCAGAAGAAACAGATAACTTAAAAAAAAATTATTATTTAAAAAAAAAAAAAAAAAAAAAAAACTCAAATTTATCTCTAATTAAAAAACAAAGTTTGACAACCTTCCTTTTAGAATGAATTTGTCATGTAGATAATGAGTTAAATAAAAACAAATTTAAATGAACACAAATTAAATTTAATAAAGCAATAGTTGTCATTAACGTCATTTGTTACAATATTTACTCCTAAACGCGATTAAAAATTAAATTCCTGACATTTAAAATTTATCTTCACAATTGAATAATAAAGGTCAAAGTAAAAAATAAGAAAATCACGAGCATTTCACACTTTAGTTTACAGTAAATTATTTCGAATAGAAAAATTTGACAGTCTATGTTCATTTATAAAGATTTTCCAAAAACATTTATCTGAGTATGGCATTTCATAAGTTTGTGACAAACAAAGAAAAGGTTTTGTTTTGAAGCATATATTTCTTTTTTAAACTTTTCTTTCTTTGTTTAACAACATATATTAAAATAACAGATGTTACAGTGATTTTTCTAGCATTTGCTTATCTTTATTCTCCTTGTCACGAAGTTAATATCTGTCACAAAAAGCTTCGTATTTTCAATTTAAATATCTTTTATATTTTCGCATGTAAATGCTTTCTGGAAATATTTCCATTGAAAAAAAAAATATATATATATATATATGCTAGTATGCTTTCCCTGCTTTGCTAGGCATCATATTTAAATAAATTTTCTAAAAATATTAATTATTATATTTTAAATCACTTTATAAATAAAAACTAACAACGCTCCTTGCAATTGCTTAAAACCTCACTTCGTACCCATAGATAAATACACTAAGCGACAAAAGAAAAGCCGCACTGCAGAAAATTGACTTATACCTTTTATATTTGTAATAACTTCAAAATTAATGGTTGAAACAAATAAAACTGTCATGTTCGCATAATATCAAAGAGATGAAATGATACATATGGGCATTTTTGATTTAATAATTCACTTTATTACACTCTACGAAGTAATTATTAAAAATCTGCATAAAACATTCTTTTTAAACGTAATATAAAAAATATATACTTTGTACTGTATTTTGATTTATTATACGATGTAAACAAGTTACATTTTAATACATGAAATAAAACTATTTGTTTGTTAGATCTGTGCAATTTTTAATAAAAATATGTATTCTGCATTGAGTTATTCCACCTTTATATGGAATTACTGCTTTAATGCGCAATGGCATAGTATTATGCAGTGTTTTAATATAAATATTAAAAAAAAATTCTGTGCCAAATATCATAAATAATTTTTTCTAGTCTTTGCAGAGTTGTAGGCTGCAATTTTTTAATCCTCACTCCTTTTCCGCGCTTTTTTATAGACTGAACATTTTCGAACGGATTGAGATTAGGGCTATTTCCAAGTCTGATAAAAAAGAAATTCTACGATATTTTTTGTGGTATTTAACTTAAAGTTAAAGAAGATATGATTGCTAACAAAATTATAGGTGCTCATGGGATAGGATAGGTAGTTTTAACAATTTAAATCGAATAAACGCACCCCAAACGCCATTTAGTATGGTGCAATATCATCTTGAAATTCCATTTCCAGGAAAGTCTGAGATACCTTCAAAATAGTCGGTCAGACGCCGTTTTTATAATGGCCGCATTTTATTTCGAGTTAATTGATCCCTTGAGCATAAAAATATTCCCGACTCATTGAAAATTTGTGCACCTCCGTACCATAATGTACGGAGAATGTGTCACTGTATTATGAATGCAATTTTCAATAATTCGGTCACATTTTTATCATCTTACAAGTTTTTTATCAACCCAAAATAAAATAAAGTTGACTCATCAGAGAAAACCAGTTCGGCTTAATAATTAACTGAGAATTTTTTTTTTAATTTTTGGTCAACTGAAGTCTTTGTTTCTTTTAATTCTTTTCCTTATTAATGAATTTTTTTTGCAGATCTTCTGGTTTTTAACATACTTTTTTAATTGTTCCCGCACTGTTTTTAAAGAAATTAATTTGCTATGCACTTTTTTTAGTCTTTTATAAGTTATAAGTATGTACAAATCGATTTTTTTTTAACTTTCGTTTCTTAACTTGCCATCATCTCGCTTGGATGGGCAACATGGCCGTCTAAAGAAACATTTTCCGTTTAAACAGCCAAACAATTTTATATGTTCTTAAAAATCATCTCAGGAATATTTCGTTAACATTTAATTAATTTGCCATCTCACATATTAAAATATTTTTTGACTTTCATTCTAAAATTAATACTTTTTGTGGCATCGTTAAATGCCTTATACTTGCCATTTTTGAAATACTTTCTAAAATTATAGTTTTCATGACAGTTGCATTTTATTTTTAACACTGGGCTTAATCCTAAAGTGTACGTGGAGGGCAACGTAAGAAAATCTGCTCAAAAATTTACTTTTTAAATGATAAAATTTGCGGTTGCAAAAAGGGAAAAGGAAAATATCCAAGTGCGGCTTTTTTTTTTTTTTTTTTTTTTGCCGCTAAGTGTAGATATATCATCCCCATGTTATCGTGCAAAGGTTTTTGATGCTGAAAAAAAAGCTTTGGAATCCGCCATTAAGTGGTATTGAAAAAAAGAAAAAAAATGAAAAATGAATTTGAAAAAAATACTCATAAATTTTATTTGCTAAAATATTCGTGTGTATTCACTCGGGAAAAGACGGTCATATTTTGGTAAAATCGCCGTCTTTTCCCAAGTGGA